>VZSV01000045.1:2223721-2323942 GCA_013398735.1 Nothocercus julius
GCCAGATTGACTTCCAACTGTGCCTTAGCTTTCCGTGTCACTTCCCTGCATTCCCTGACAACATTCCTATATTCCTCCCAAGGAGCCTGTCCTTTTTTCCACTTTCTGTATACCGCCTTCTTCTGGTTGAGCATTGCCACAAGCTCCTTGCTCATCCACGCAGGCCTCCTGCCCCCTCTGCCTGACTTCTTGCACACAGATACGTAGCTTGTGATAACAGCTCTGAAGACTTGGTATGAGATCAAAGAACAATAAACTGTATTTGTAGAACTGAAATTCCATAATTCTAAGCTTAGTGTTGTTCGCAGTCTAGCTAAAAGCAGGTACTGGTGTGTATTTCAGCCTAATGACCCTCAATATCTACCACTGAACTGTCAATAGGTAAACTTATTAAAGAGAATGGCCAAAGATGGCAACAAAAAGTGCATGACAAAAAGAGGGAAATACAGAGAAAACAAAATCAACTGAGGTGCAAACAATAGTGCAAACAGTAGTGCAAACAAAACGGTGCTTGCAATTTCTTAGAAAGATACAGATGTGCTCATGCAAGTCCACACTTGTCAAGCCCCCAGAAACACTGCGTAAGGCATGTGAGGAGAGATGTTCGGTAGACTCTGAACTATCTTTCTACCACATGACTGCTTGAAATTCTGTGTTGCCTTCTTTTGTTCCTATAGTCTGTGCTTATAGGCTTACATTAGCTCCACGTGTGATGGCATCCTAATAAGTGTAATTTACCTTTTCTGTCTGGGAAGCAAGCAGAATAGTGGAAGGAGTCTTGTGAGTGTGTAGAAACAAAAGTGATGGATTTCCAGAGCTGCTGATTGCTGATTTTTATACAAGCTGTTTTGTGTTCAGCATTCTTTAAATGTTTATTTTTGTGTCTAAATGGAGACTTAGGAATCATAATTTAGGTTCCCATTTAAAGCTGATCTCAGCTGTGTATCTACCAAGCAATACTTAGATGTTGACTTGGGGCAGCATTTTCTAAAGAATATTGAACTTGAGATCAGAATCTCAAAAAATACCTAAATCATTTGTTTTGTGCAGAGCTGGCTTCAGACTTAATTCCCTTCGGGAACACAGGTCTGAGAACTCTTGAATACTTATCTTCACAAAGAGTGTCAAAGAGTGTATATATAAGGTCCTGTGTAAAACAGCAGGCTTGACAGAGACTTACGAGGGGTTTTTTTAGTAGAAATGTTAACACAAAACAAAAGCAAACTAAGTCCTTTTCCATCTAGAAATCCCACAAACATTTCTGAATTTTCAACAAAATGTGATTAGGGAACATTTCATCTAAAACTCAAATATTTGTACAGGGAAATCCAATTTTTCCAGTATGTGGTGTTGCTCAAAGTCAGGTCATTTCAACTAGGAGTACAAATCTATTACTTACTTGCTCAGTATACTGTCTAGTATCCTGAGACATACAGAGAGGTTGCAAACAACCATCACAGGCTCTGCCAACAGAGAAGCACCACCCATGACTTCTGACAGTTGTTCTGTGATAGACACCATGTACCTTACTTCCGAAAAGGGCCAGAGAAAAACTTCAGACACCCAGGAACTGGTAAAAACTTATGTTCTTAGGGAGGAGGAACATCTCCAGATGTAAGCAGGCACCACAAATGATTGTTATATGCACAGCATTTTTTGTACCATTAGCCCTTGTGATCTTGCCCAGCATCAGAAGGGACTGTAGAAGAATTTAATAAGTCCTAGCCCAGTCATCTCTCTCATGAAATTCAGATCAGTCCAGACAATTAAATGAGATGACATGGATTTTTGTGTTTCCTCAGTTTTACGGGGCTTTTAATCTTGTTGGTATTTCCACAGGTGACAAGAAAGACAGATACAGCGACTGCAGATACTCCTGTTTATAAGCATTTAATAGGAACTCTCAGCATAAAAATCACTGAGCAGCATCTTGATACTGGAACAGTTATATTTTAAACTCTATTAAACTTGACTGAAATCACAGCGCACATCCTCACATACACCTTCCAGTAAACTCCAAATGGTGAGGCAAATTCCTCTCAAGCTGGAACACAGAAACATGGTTTCAGAGAGGCTGTCTCACAGTTAATAAAGCTATTCAGCTTGAAAGTCTTAGTTTTTCCAGAGTGACTCTCCTCTATAATTCTTCCTTCACAAAGCAGGGAAGGGACTAGTACTGAGAGAAATTAAGACATCAAAAAAGCCAGCACCTTTCTCTGCCTTAGACTCAGGATCAATGATCCCCTTAAAATATGTCACATTTTTCACTCAATCCCCAAATTTTCTTCACTCTAAAAGGTTCTAAAGGTCCTATATTCCCCTTAATAGGCCCCTGAAGGCCATAATCTCTTTTAGTGGGAGAGCATTCAGGGAAAACTTCTCTCCTGGTCTTCTCTTGGTGGGTCACAGCAGGGTCAATGGGCTAATCCTTCTCCTTTGATGGCTTTAGGAGTAACCAGTTCAGTGTGCTCCAATTTCACTGCTCACTGGGGTTCCTTCACCCGTTGTTTCTCTGATCCTCTGCAGATCAGTGTTTACCATCCGTAGCCTTTAATCAAATACTGTCACAGCATTCACCCCACTGCAGATAACGTATGGAAAGACTTTGGGGTGAAAGGAGAGTATCTGTAGCATGGGCAGCAAGTTTATTCACTTTGCAAACATGGAATACTAGTCTAATGTTCAGAGACAGGAGCGAGTCATCTCTACCATCTGCCACCTTGCTGTGCACTGTTCAACCTAACAGTCCTCCAGCCCAGCACGCCCTGTGGGTCAGCAGAGACACCTCAGAGCAAAGGTCTTTGTTCCGTCAATCAAAATTCAGTTCAGACTTGAGCAGCAAAAGGTAAATTATTCATTTCAGATCTCAGCATCAAATAATTGCATTTAAAATGCTTAAAATAATCCTCAGGGCATGAAACACATGCCTTGGACAAATGGTCCTAGAGCTTTAGTGTGATTCTAAGTAGGGAAAGGTAATATCTGTTTTTAAACTGACTGTTATGGGTGGAAAAATACAAGTTCTTCTTTTGGTTTGAAAAGAGAAGCAGCAATTGTCAGTGGCGAATTCATGGTGAGAGCAATTGCTCTGAGCTGAGCTTGGTATGCTAATTGGTTAAATCATCTGAGAGGAAAAAGTTGCTGGTATAGATAAGCAAAAGTAAGTATTTTCAGGGAAAAAAAAATGTGATAAGGTGATTACCTCTATGGGGAGAGCACAGTCAGGTGATTTATCATCTCCAGGAAAGGTAGAAGGCAGCAAGGGAAAGAAGAGGAGGCTGCAGCACAGCTTACGCCAGGCTCTCTCTCAAGTCCATGATTTTTAGTCATGAGTGCAGTTATGAATTCCAGGTCAGATTCATCTCCTGAGGGATGTGGGGTCTTTTTTGGAAGAATGGAGGAACAAGTAGCTTTCCTCTGAGATTCAGGACCACGAGGCCAGAGAGAGATGGTTATTCCGTGAGGAGAAATCCTCTGTTCGTGCTGAGCTGGTATTTCTGTGCTTTCTCTGGCCTTACTTAGAAGCCTGTGCTGGTGTGTCACGGTTCTCTAGTTCTGCACACACGGTTTCCCGCGCCCGCTTTGCGTGGGAGGAGGTACACTTATACAAGTATAATACAAGCAAAGCTTTAAAGTTTCTAAGGCTCTTTTCAGGCATCGCTTATCAGGATGGTTGTGAAAATATATTGGCAAACTTTTACTTCCACTTTACATCCATCCAGCATGTGACAATTCATGAGAAATTTGCTTTTGATAAAGGGCTCTGAGAAGCTTTGTAAAAGACAACAGAAATCTAGGAAAATTCATGGCAAAATATTTACTTCTTCTGTATGTGTACAGGAGATGGTTACCACACTGAGCACAATAGAGTGACGAATAGACTGTTGTTGATCCTAAAGAAATGATTTATACCATCTATGTATATCATCAATACATGCAAACACATATGGGTGTATGTGTAATTTTGTTATGCTAATGACTGCCATCAAGTGGCTCTAAGAGGCAAACACAATCCAGCCCAAACCTGTAAGCACTCTGCCTGCCCAAGCCCAACAGATGAGGCCATCAAGTGTCTTTATGGAGTGAAGCTGGGTATCGATAGCGGTGCAACCGTCCTAGGCACGAAGCCACAGGACTGGAGTGCCACTGCCCGCTTGAAAACATGGAGACTCTATCGACAGCTTCCAAAACTTGCATTTATGAGCCTCTCCCTGATTCAGATCGTACTTCTCCCTGTTTACACTTCCAATGCTAAGTGGAGTCGCTGAACCTGTACTGGGACTACTGTGCTAGAAAACAAGTCAAAAGCTGTGTGTTTTGCAGCCAGAATATGGAGGAGATCACATACAAATGAATCAGGCAGAAGATTAGAAGTGGAAACTCTGGGGTAGGGATTATGCTTATTTGGGACTTGCTGGCTAGTGACACTACCTGTTGTTGTCCATTTGCACTGCATTTGCTGAAAGGGGGTGATGAGTACACTTTTTGTAGGCAGGCTAAATCTCGATGTAAGTACATGCAACTCCTCCTAGGGATTTCTTATCCAAATAGAAACAAGCTACTCCAATGTGTATTTAGTAGTGTGCAGAATGCACACTAGCTGCAAACAGAATCAGAAATTGCAAGTAAATGAAGTTGCATCCACGGTAGCAGATCCAAAAGCGTGAAGTCCTGAAGAGACTCCTTTAGAAATCTATTCAGTGCCACTGACGGGTGAAAGAGAGGCAGAGACGTCACAGGTTCTCCCCCATGTTACCATAATATTCAGGCACATAAATGAGAGGAGACATTGATTTCAGGGCACACACACAGGTGTTGGTGTAGCTAAGCACTGAGCTGTCAAGTGTGGGGCAGCTGTGGACACCTGAAGAAGCAAACTCAAGATGCTCAGAGAACCCCTGAAGTCCAACAGGTCCAAGAGACCGTGGCATTCGTGGCATTTCCAGGTGGAAGAACAGGTTTAAAAGGCTGTATCTTGGTATCTATAGGCCTGAGTGCTTTACTTTTGTCTACATCCTCCTGTTTCAGACCCATGAGTACTATGCTGGATCTAGTCCTGCCTTCCCTGAGGTAGATGTAGTGCTAGATATCAATGTTGTCCCTAGAGTTTGTGGTGAAAGTCCTCAGATTTTGACTTTCCTTGAGAAGCTTTTGGGCACAACACAAGAAAAACCTGCTCGTTTATGCCTGTAATTGACCACTGCATCAATACCAAAGCAGAGAAGAGGTGAAGTCTCATTAGTGATATCCTTAGTTGGGACCACCATGTTTATTTGGTCTGCATCTCCTGTCCTGGTTTTTGTTCCCTGTATGGATGTCCTAGGTGTAAATTCATCTTATTAGCATTGCTCATTGTAGCACGAGCCTACTTCATGAGAGAGGAAAATTGCCGCCTTAGCTGCTTCCCACCTTCCTTATCACAGCTGCACTCAACATATGTTACACATGATGAAAAACAAGGCCGAACCTTGAAATATGTTCAACATGAATGCATTCTGTATTTTAATACTGTGAAAGGTGAAAGTGTTGCTAAATTCCATTTAGAAGCTTTAGTAGATGTGGATGAATGGAAGAAATCTTATAACCCTTTGAGACTTTACCCTTTTTCTTTGTCTGTTTTCTGAAAGAGCTAGAAAACTACAGGATTTGAACTTCCACAGATTCTTTCTAGGCTTTCTTTTTCACACAAGCAAATCAGAGCATAATTCTGATTTCATCTTACCGATGTACTGCTCCATTGGCTGTGTTAGAATTACTCCTGTTGACACTACTACAAAAACATATACTGACAGATGAAAGCAAACCCAGAGTTATTAAAAGCAATAAATAATTGTTACGATCCCAGAGAAGCAGTGTCTACTACTCAATTTGTTTTGGGTATCACTTCAGAGATTAGGGGACCCTGTTACTTAATTGCTCAGAGGGACACTAATCTTGTAAAGCTCTTTTCATAGCAGAGGCTATCAAATAGAAACTGGTCTCCTTAATAAGGTTCTAGTTGCTAAACTTTTGTCTTGCTAGAAAGTTTCTATGTCTAGAAACAATTGCCAAAAACATTTTCAGAAGAGTAATCAAGCTTCAGTATTAAGATCTGAAAATTTTAGAGAAGCTGGCACAATCTTTTCTGTACGCTTTATTTATCTGGTCACATATGGTAATTCTTTCCCTCAAACTAAGTTTTAACACTCCACAATTTGTAATGGTGCAGAAAACTACCTCTCAGTCTCTGCCACCCTGAGAAGGAACAGGCAAACTCTTTCCAAAGGGCAGCACAGAAGGAGAGAGCCAGCAATGAGAATGCTCTAAGCAGACAGTGGTTTCCAGAAATGTATTTGTGAGATTTTTCAGGGATTTTTTACATCTTAGGGAAGATGTCAGAGATGAAGCCAACAGATACAATTCTGATACCACACGTACTTGCCATTGACAGTTCAACCTCTCTGGTTGAGTGGCTAAGTTTTTTTCAGGGAAGCAGTGGTAAGAAAAAGGAAGTATTTAGCAGTAGCTTTCCCTGAACTTGTTCTAAGGTGTAGCTGTCTGGCCTGTGCGGCTGAAGAAACATTGGACAAGTCCTAGGAAGTTTAAAACATAGTGTTACAATAGGTAAGAATGCAAAAACAGCCATCCTGACATGATCAACTGTTTAGCCAGCCCTGCAGTGCTGTCTCCAAGAGGGGCCATTTGCAGATGACTTAGAGACAAGTGAAATATTCCAATCCTCCTCCCTCCAAGCACTTTCTCTTACCCTCGAATGGCTAGTAAAAGTAGTCTTAGCTGCAGGAGAGTCCCTTTGTGCTACTAATACTAATAACAGTACTTAGGGAAGGTACTGCCCTGATCAGCTTTTGGGTTGCAGTTGACAGGGAACTTCCTCTGCATCTATTTTTGTAGTTCTCAGCAATTGATGCTTTTGGGTTATATATAACAAATTAGAAGCAGAATTAGAAGCAGTTCTGTGCAGCTTCTCTGAGATCAGTGCAGTTCGCTTCAGTCTTTCTAGCAAACCTAGGTGAAAATGAACTACCTGACTGCTTGATCCAGTGGAATTCACTATGGAAAATAGGGGCTCTTTTTTATTACTATTAAGCATAATAAAACTTCTGCAGCTAATTGGTGATCCTGTGACTGACTCTTAGATTAATAGAAGCAGTTCTCTATTCTCAGGAGAACAGGCTCACTTTTGCATTACAAAAATAATTAAAATGTAATCAAGCGCTGAGATGTCACTCAAAAGGGCTATGCAAATGCATACATATGACCATACCTGTGCATACGTCTTGCCTTTTGTGCCAAAGCCACTCACAAAGGACCAGATCCGTTCTGCCATCAGGCACTGACTCCCCTCCTGTGCATGAGAAAGAAGCAAACTACAGTGGCTCTGTGCTTTCCTCTAGAGCCTAACCCCACTGTCAGACCTCCAGCTGTGGCACCGTTTTAACTTGCATTCTACCAGGGCGTAGCAGTAGCTTTCAGGTTTATAGCTTGGGAAAGGCCTGCAACGTGAGGCTGGCAGGCTGTCTCACTTATAATATTATAATTAGTCTTACTCACGAAGACCACGAATAGAAGAACTCATAAAGACCATGAATAGCAGAGACAACACATTTCAGGGAGGGAACCCTAGGGGCGCTGCCTCGGGTCCGTGAAGGAAAACTCACCCGGCCGGGCTCAGCGACGCGCTGCTGTGCGGGTACGCGCAGGAGCCTGCAGTGCCCCCAGCGCCTTCCTCCCCTCCCGCGTCGCGCCAGCACTACTGCACGTTCAGCAGAGTTGTTAGAGATTCCCTCCCAGCACTTAATATAAACCAAAACGCTGCTGCAGCTTTAACAAAAGCAGCACAAACCCGCAGCTCTAGACACCCTGGCCAATAAATCTTCCCGTGGCAGTTCTTTTTTAATTACTCTTTTAATCTCAGAAGTAATTTGAAGAGAGAAGATCAGAGGAAATTTTCCACTCACACAAACTTACTTTCACTCTCCATAACCAATTTGAAGTTTCCTTTCACTCCAGGGGAAAAACGCCTATAGTTTCTCTTTTCTGCACTTGGCTGTGGAGGCAAAACTCTCCTGCAGGCACCACTCTGCATTCACAGGGTTTGGGCTGAGGATCTTCACATCACAGGTATCAAGCACTTATTCCCACACAGGTCTTCTTAAAAAAACAAAACAAAGAAACAAAGACAAAAACTCAGAAAATAAGAAAACACATCGAAAACATATCTGAATTATTGCCAGTAAGATTAGAATGAGAATACAGTTTTCACATTCCTGATTTTTGATGTCCTATGGCATTTTGGAGATAAGAACACAAATGTTATGAAAACATTATTTCACCAAAACACTAAAGCACCCAATTTGAGTTTCACAGATATAAAAGGGGGAAAAAAAAGAAAAAAAATACAGTGTCTTATCCAACTTTTTGTGTCATAAAAGACCAACGTATGCCTCTTCCATGTCATGTTGACCCTACACCCCTAGTTAAGAGTGGGGCATTTCCATCCACGGGAGTCTATTGTGTGTCACAGACAAAGAGGAGAGACTGAAATAACACTAATGCCCAAGGACCCTGGGTCACAGAACTGAGATAGGTTCTGTCTTTGAACCATTCTCTATTGAAAGGGAGGGGAAAGAGAGAGAGATAAAGAGAGAGAGAGAGAGTGAGAGAAAAAGAGAGAGAAAGAGAGAAAGAGAGAGAAAGAGAAAGAAACCGATTCTCCCTCCAAAATTCCAGTTCAAAACACAGTGGTCTCCAACAGCAGAGCCTTGGAAAGACCTGTTTACGGAACATCTCACAGGGTTTAGATGCTAGGCAGGTGGACAATAAACCAGAAACTGAAGATTTCCCCTTTCCATTCTTCAGTACTAATCCAGCCTGACCAATGTCCCGGCTCTCTCCCTCCACCAAGGCAATCTTCACACTACAAACTATCTCCACTGCCAGTTTGGTGTCCACACTCCCTCTTGTGTGTGGCTGTTTTGCTTTTGTGTCTTTACGGACCCTTTGATATCTTTCAAATGCATCTTTTACCATGCATTCAGCACCCCACTTTTGGAATTAGCATTTGGTCTCCGTTACAGTAGGCATCTTGTCCGTTCTGTGACTTGTCCCAAGGATGTCATTTCAGCGAGCAGTCACTGAACCTGCCTCTTGGGCCAGGCACAATGGTAAGAGGGGATAAAGAATGGTGCCTTGTTCAGGAATCCTATTTTGGTGCCCTTAGGGTTTTCCTGTGAGGCAGAGCTTTGAGCAAGCCAGATTCTTACTTGGGTCAACACCCAGAATGATATTTACGTTCTTACTAATGGAAACTCAGGCACTCAGCAAAGATCCTTCAGAAATCTCTAGAGGAAAAATGCAGCTTTCATGTTTCTGAGCTTTTCAGTGGGACATAAAGAGTGGATACACAGGATGAAATATGCAGAGACCCACCTGGGCCTACTTGCTTCAATTTTCACAAATATTAGATCTGATTTTTGTCTCTAACATCTGGAGTAGAACAGGCATGCCACACTTGTAAAACAAGAATTGTGGACTATATGGGGAATTTTCTACAATCATTTTGATGTGAATAACATGCTGACTTTCACATCTAATTCTTTTTAGTTGATGTCTTGTTGATTATTATTTATAAAAGATAAAGAATGTTTTAAAGGTTCTACAGTAATTAAGTTTCATCTTTTTAGACTATTCTTTCCTTGTAAAGGTAATTGCTTTTAGTTGTTATAAATCTTGTGCAAAATTCCTCAAGCAATAAACTCAAGCTGTATCTTAGTAATTGTCTATTGACTGCACTTTCCAGTATGAATTAATTTTCAATTAAAAACTTCCTTTCCAACTGTATCAGGTTAAAAAGTCTGCATTTTGGATACATAAATATTCTTGTCTTGTGTAGATTTGTCTCACATTATACTGGAAATGGAGAGAGAGATTCGTTGCAGCCATTAGTCTGAATATTAACACGGTATGACAATAACAGTTTATGTCAAACTCAAATTTCCTCTGCAAATGCCCCGACAGCAACAAAGACGCATTACCAGCCCTAATTATTTTTACTGCTGCTGTATTGTGCTCTCCTGCTCTCTACTGTTCTGTTAAAAGTTAATGACTTGATTAAGAAAGGGACTTAAACTCAATGAAACTTCCCCAACAACCACAGTCAAAATCCATCCCTACTAAGGATTCTAGCTCATGGCCTAAGAGGGGTAGATGGACAACCGTGGGCAGATCTATCGCATAGACAGATGCTTCAAAAAACATCTTTTTAAAAAACAAACTGGAGACTATAGCAGGATTTTCACAAGTGTTCATTTGAGGTAAGGTGCCCAGTTCGCTGTTGCTTTCAAAAATGCCCCAGGGCATCTGCCTAGGGGTGGACTATTTTTCTGTTTAGAGCGGCTAAGTCTCATTTTCAAAAGCCACATAAATCACTCAGCACCAGGTTAGGTATTGGGCTCCACAGATGCAACACACAGTGCTGAGGTCTCTGAGAAGAGATCTCAGTTCTTCTTGTTCGTCCTCTCTCACAGTTATGAATTCCCAACCCTGCTTTGAGGGCTTGTGCAAGAGCCAGCGCTGAACCGATTTCATTAGTTAAAACAGCAGAAACTACCTCCTGTTCTTTCCCCTAGGATAGGATACAGTCTACCCTTTAGTAAGGTAAATTAGCTCATGCAGGGGTCCTAGGAATGCCAAATCCACATCCACAAATAACAAAACAAGGTGTGTGGGAAAGAAGGGGGAAGGAGCTCTAATTCACGTTTCACATTCAGACTCTGATGTGAAAAGGTAGGATTTTAATCATCTCTCCTTCACTGCACCCTGTCCTCCTGTGTCAAATGCAACCCTTTTGCATTCGGTACCCAGGCGACTGTGGCATCCTGAGTTCATGAAGATCTTGTAACACTCAGGGAGGGACTCAGATGCCCATGAAAGGTCTATCGCCACTTAAATTCCCATAGGGTTTCCCTACACCTCGGTGCCTACATGCTCTCCAGCGGGATGTGGGTGCTCCAGAGTTCCCATGTCATGCCTGCCAATATAGAGGAGATGCTTGGAGACCCTATGGCATCCAAAATGTCTCCAGACATCTATGCCATCATCAGTGACCCCAATCCTCAGTTGTTTTGCTTTGCTTGGTGGGTTAGTCAATAACTTCTAGGTTAAATTTGACCTGCAGGATTTTTTTTTTTTTTTTTTCCTGCTGACTTTGGGCAGCATTTGCCAGATCTTGTGAAAATAAACAGGAATGGGGAGAGAGTCTCTCATTCTGCCCACACCACACAGTCCTTGGAGCTACCGGACACCATTCCTCTCCATGATGCCTTTGATAGGATACAAAACCTGAAACCCAGCTTCTGCCTCTAAAAATTCCGTAATCTTAGTGACTTCAAAGGGGTATATTTAGCCCAAGAAAATGGGATATATTAACTCTTCATTAACACATAATGTAGGAAACAGTGAGGGTGTCTTTACAAGCAATTTCAACTAGAAGCATATTGAGTAGTTTCAAAGTATACAATAAGAACTAATAAATAAAAGATCTCTTGCACTTTGCATGCACTTTGTATGCACTCCTATGCACTTCGTAGACCTGCATTTCTAATTCCTGAATTTCTATTTATGAATTGCACCAGGCTCGGGGTTACTAACTTGCTGACACAAAAGGGAAAAAAAACCAGACACACACACACACAGAGACACATTCATATATATCTGTAAATGATTGTGCATTTGGGCATTTATTTAACAAGAGACATTTTTCTATTCTCTGGTATTTGCTGTAACTGAAAGAGAAAGAAAGGTAGCAAAAAAATCTGATACTCCGACCTGCAGGAATCCTGAGAATGAAATCAAAAAGACTGCAATATTACAGGTACATAAAATGACCATTTTGCTTGACCACAGCAACATGAATAGCTCCATTAAAGCAAATTGCCCTTTTCCTTCCTTTTTAATTTTTTTTTTTTTTTTTTTCTTGTGTAAGACTTGTCCTTCTGTTAGCAAAATAAAGACTTCAGGTAACAGTGCCACCAGATGGGCCCTCTGTGGTATTGTATTTCCCAAAGGATATAATGAAAAACAGGGTAAAAAGAAAACTCCAAACTTCAGCGTTTCTGTTCATGTCATCCTATCTTTTCATCTGTGCTATAGAATTGTCTCTCCAGCAAGAAACTTAGGGTTTATAGTATTATTACATAAGGGCAAAAGATCTTAGTTTTACTTTTCAGTGCAATAACTTAGTGGCTTGCAATGGCTTTTCTCACTTGAGGTTAATTGTATCTTCAGAATGCATGACCCATGTTGCTGGCACATGGAATAAACCAGTTCTGTATATTTTAATGGATTTATTTAAAAGGATGAGCAAGCAAATGTTCACTTAAGAGTGCCTATTAGTGAGCTAATATACTACAGTTTTACTAGGATAATTAAAGACTGAACAACACAATGGCAAAATTGAGGTCACAATTAAAATTAAATCAGTAAATCAATAGACTCAGAATGGCTGAATGACTGCATTAATACAATACATAATGAAATCAAATTATGAGGTTGATAGTAGATAAAATGAATATGTTGTAGTCTTTACCTTTGATTGCATTTAATGAAGAGATGGGTTTCCTTCCAGTAAGACCCCACGGGTGTTTTCGCCAACATGGTCTTGACCCAGCAGGAGAGGGAAGCAAATATCCACACTCAAGGCAATGCTGATCTCCAGGCAGATTTTCCTGGGAGAGACCTAACAAGTAATAATGGCTTAGATTAAAAAAAGAGTAGCTCCTAGTGTGTGATTTTAACAGTCTCTCCCCAAGTCTCACTACTATTAGTACGTTACCGATGTGTTTAATTACTACCTCTTTTTTGTGCGATAATGTAGAATCTGTCTGAGGACTTACAGGATTGATGGTTAAGATGTGTGTAAATGGGGTAACAGTGGCTTTGCAATAACAATATGTGGTTTTGAAATAACAGTCTTTTTAAATGGAGAAGGCTCTACTGATCAATAAAAGCTTTGTATGTATCTTGGGAAATTATTGAGGTATCATCAATATTCATCTCATAATAATATTTAAAATATCTCTGAGTATGACTCATTTCAATGGAAAAAAAAAAGGAAATTATACTTTAGAAAATGTATTTGTTTGGATTTATAATTTAGGTGTAAGAAAAAGGTAAAAGCTGGAAAAAAACTTTCATGTCCTGATATCTGTCAGCTGTCCTCCTTCTGGCTGGCCCACTAATGTCATTTCAGCCATTTTTATTTCAGCCATTTATGCAAGAACATGTGAAACATAGGTTTCATAAGGATTATTTTCTTCTGCTCCACTTTTTGAGGTAACAATTATATGAATTCAAATATGCTGAGTATTCAAGGCTCCAGCACTTGAGTCAATAGACACTATTTTTTTTTAGGTTTTAATACTTTTTTTCCCCCCAGAGACTATTCAGTCATATGCAGCAGAGATATTCAGTTCAGCGGACCACACCAAATCTTACCAAAAATAAATAGCCTAAAATGTATATAATAGAGATTTGAGGAGAATTGGTACCAACGGTTTATCTAAATTCCTAACTTTCAGACATTGAACGTGCACCTCAGTTCCCTGCCCTATCTTTCTGATCATACTGGATCTGTGCCACTGGTTTTGTTTCAGATAGACCAGAGCCTAACAAACATGCCAGTGAGATACCTAGCCCCAGACCAAACTGTGGACTGCAGTATAGAATTGCTATGGCCTTGATGTGTCTCATAGGTTCAGGGTGAAGCTGTTGAAATTCTCTTTTATCTCTAGCAGGAGATAGGAAGGTGGGAACCTGAGCTTAAGCACAAGCTTAGTTCAATACCAATGACCACATGCACTTGAGATGGCCAAGGCGGCCATGCACAGACCAGCAAGTCCTAAGCATTGCACTGCTTGAGTGGGTGGAGAGAGGGAGAGAAAAAACTCACCAACTTCTTAAACAACCATCAAAAGAGATCTGAATGTAATAAGGTTGTGTACCATCATATTAAATAAAATCTCTGATAAACAGCTAAGTCACAGGAGGCCAGTAGCAAGCCTTTGTGCTGTCAAATGATTAATTTTCCTAAAAACATCAAAGAGAAGAAACAAAGAAAATGGATGAGATGCTTGCTTCTTAGTAGGGGACAGCAGTGGGGGATTTTGCCTGCATTTGAATTGCAGCCGTATGCCCAGAGCTGACATAATGCATTGTAATTTCCATTGCATTGGATTTGTATAATCTCAACAAGTAGCAAAATTTACTTCTCGCCAGAGCAGCAGGAAATACCGGGAGGTGTGTGCATTTGAGAGAGGCAGGATAACACCACTAATCTGCCCTTTGCAACCCCAGACATCATGAGATCAAGTTTAAGAATCACAATATTTAAAAAGAAAACAAAACCCTTGTGCTGTGATTTAGAACCTTCAGCTTTCTCCCACATGAAGATGGTGAACTGTTTTCTGTAACTGAGAGCAATAGGCTTCCATCTTTAAAAAGATAAATCAAAGATTCTTACATGAGCAAGCTGAATTCTGCTGTCAGGGCTTTGTAAACAAAGGCCCTAAAGGGCATGGGAGCCTGTAACACTCCTGTCACGTTTCCGTGGAAAATACACTGTCCAGCAGACCCTTCACTGTTATTAATGTTCATAGGAAGCTATAACTATGGTCCAGAGAGAAATGCGTTATGTAGGCTGCAGCGTGCTTCTGGCTTAGTCTTTCTGCCCCTGGGCCCGTGAAGACTGGGAACAACCGCGGCAGAATCAGCCTTAAGGACAGAGCATACAGCTGCCAGAAGGATTTTTGAACTTTGATCCTAGCTTTGTACTGAACATTTGACGGGGCTTTGTGGTAGACCCAGCGACGGAGCTCCCACAGAGAGGGGGAACGCCGTTTTGTGGTTTGACCAGCCTGGGCCTTCGGAAAATCTCCGCCAGACTCGCCAGGTGGAGTTTGAACTCCCATTCCTGACCGAGTAACCCACCATAGCCTATCAGCAAAAACGGGGGGAAAAGCCATGGGTGGGGGCGGGTGGAGGAAGGAAGGTGGACGCTGACGCCTGCTCTCTGGAGTAGTCCAGACCTGGACTTCCCATGGACATCCTGCTCCCAGACATCTCTTACCTCAGTGCTCACTACTACCCACCGGGGATCCCCCTCCGTTCAAACTCCTGTTCAAACCACCTTTTTTAACCATTGGATTCTCCCTAGAGGGAAATCCGAGCTTGTGGAGTCCATTTGGGTGAGAGGGGACAAAAGCCTAAACTTGAAAGGGCCTGTGTCAAACTTCCACTGCTCTCTAGGAAACACATACTATACACACACTATAATCCAAATTCTAGGGCTCCATCAGTCTGGAGATGCTTAGATGACTCCTCAAGTTGTTCCTGTTGGTAGTGAGGGGAACACGTTCAAAGGCTAGGTAATTTTTGAGAGATTAATGCAACTTCCACCAATTTAACATACGGGATGTCCAGGATTTCCTGTCACACACTCGCTAAAAAACAGCAAATGGCAACCTTAAAACACCTATCAGCAGAGATCCATAGATCTCAAAAAAAGAATCATAGCCCTCTGAAAGTATGAGCTTCTGTTTCACACAGGCCACAGATCTTCGCCCATTATGGTGGAGAGAATTATTCTTTAATCCTAACTGAACACTATGAAGCCCAATAACCTGCAGGTAGCTGAACTCTAGCTGATTGTCAAGGAAGACATCCTGTTTTGGAATAAAAGTTCCACTGAATTTGCCACCTTCTTTGATATGCTTATGATGTGCTTAAACACCTTGACAGAATTCATTCTTTTCCATATGAATTTATTCAACCTAAACATCCCGCCATCCACTCCTATTATGCTTTAGTGCACTGGATGGAATACCCCTTAATATTCATTTCCCTGGTTAAGGTTGTTATGCATCTCACCATATGCTGGACACCAGGGACAGAGCTGCTCCCTTTCAGTGCTAAAATCTTCTGTCAACTGCTTTAGAAGGTTCAAAGGGGTTGCCCCACAGTGGGTTAAGCTGATCTAAATTGGGACTGTCACGGTCAGACACCCTGCCCACTGCATCAGCCCTCATGTTCCTGGTCTTGCTCAGTAAATCAGTTCAGTACCTTTGGCTCTAAGAAAGCCAATTCTATAAAGGACAACTTCAGCTTTCAGTTGGCTCGTTCCCTTATCTGTAAGACGTACAACTGTGTAGACGTACAACTACCCAACACCGGTAGAGGGAAAGGCAGCTCTGACAGACTGAATGACACTGTGATGAATTTGCACTTTGGGAAAACTGCAGTAGATTTATATGGTCTATGGGGCACGGCCAAACAGCACACAATGACTAGTAGCTTACAGCTCATCTAAAGGAGATATGAAGTAGAAGCGACCCTGAACTTGATGAGGAGCTTCACAAAAACCCTCCTTGGTCTAGCTGTAGATTCTCAAGTTAGCCTTCAGCAAGACATCCACCGTGTGAACCATCATGTGAACTTACTTCTGGCACCAAGAGATCATGGGAGGGAGTCACTTTATGACACGGAGTCTGAAAGCCAAGATGGAAAGACAAGTCTTGGCATCCTTCTCATAGACGGCGTATCCTGAGCAAGGAGCCGCAGAAAGGGCCCAAAGTGAGCCAATGCAAAGACAAACTGAGAGGCTGTCCTGAATAAATTCATACTCTTTTAAAATGCTATCTTTTCCTCTTCCTAAATAAAAGCTTGGAATCTTAAATCAGCTAAGTACATCATTTTGATAAAAGCTATGCAAATCTTTATATACATACAGGCACCATCTATAACACTGACAGTTCAGATAAAGGCTTTAGTTTCAGTTTTAAATATAAGTTCCCAGCACGGAATGTAAATGTGGACATTTGCTTTATTTTCTTAAGTAATTTGAATTTTGTACTCCGACAGTTACAAATTGCATATATAATTTATTGAACTGTCCCTTCCCCACAAACTCACTCTATACCGTCCTGAAAAGATTTCCTAATATTATAAGAGCCTGGCTAGCAATACAAAACTTGAGGAGTAGGGAGATGGAAGATAAAAAGTACAGAGAATTGATAGAGATTAAAGTAAAATAAATAGCAGGCAGCAGTTAAAATTACAAAGTGTTGGGGGCATTAAAAAGGAATCCATCATATGTGCCAGGAAAATTCATGCAGTCTACAGTATTCCTGGGCTGACTCTTCCTTCCTAACTTGGGGTCACAACCCTTCCTTGTCCCCTCGAGCAAGGGGAATTGGCTTCTTCTCGTGTACCCGGCTCTACCTTGCCTATAAAGGCGGCAAACGGCACAGCAAGGAAGAATAAAGCTGCACACGTTTATTTACCTCTCCTCTGTAAAGACTTTTGTACTGCCCCCAGCCATTTTCCTATCCTTGTGCCTCCCTGCCCCTATGCTGTACCAGGCAACGGATGGAATTCACGGTGCTGCTCTACAAGCCAAAACAGTGAAACGACAGGTTTACAAAAACGATTTAAAAAACAGAGAAAAAGGTTCTGCCGTTTGCTTCAACCCAGCTGATTTCACTGACCTGGTTTACACTGTGACCGCACCCACAGCTGTGTCAGCACAGCTGAAGGGACGGTGGGGAACTTCTTAAACCGGCTTCACTGCCGAGGAAGATGCAGCCTGTAACTGCTCCCAGGGGAGCCGTTCAGGCAGCGTTTTGCTGTGCCAGTCCTGCCCGGGGAGAGCAAAGCTCAGGGAGGATCCAGTTCGGAGTCACTGCGCTGCAGTTAGGACCTTGCTCAATGCCAAAGTGCCTTGCCTTCCTTTTTTCTTTTCCCTGAGTTAATGTACATAAATGATCTCTTAAAACTGCGGCTCTAACGTAATTTTGATTTTACGGACGTTTTTACAGCCTGTAAATGAGGCTAAGAGGAAATTACAAGGGGAAAACGGAAATCCAAAGAGTCAGCTAAAGATCTGAGACACCTTGCCATTAAAATTATTGTGAATTAAATATATACTCAATTTCTAACACCCTGGAAGCAGCTGAAACAATTTCATGTCTCCCTGAACAACAAAGAATTAGAAGGCAGTTTAGAAATCCTAGCTTCTAAAGGTCATTCGTGTATAAACCACCACAAAATTCACCTTCAGGGTCTTCTGTGAAACTAAAAGCACCGAGCCCAGAGCATTTCCAAACCTGCCGTCATTGCTGCAATATTGGATGTCTAAAATGAGTGAGAAGCTGAATGTGTTTCTTAGCATTTAGGTGACAGAAATCACTTTTAGTCTCCCTTTGGAAAGATGGCCCCGTAATACCCAAACTCTCTTTTTAAAACAAACCACTATTCAGAGAAATAAAGTATTCCTTCCCCTGCCTTCTGGATTTTTTTTTTTTTTTCCCATTCCAAGAAGATAAAAAGCTGTACAAGAAGCACCTCATAGAGATCTTAAACACTTAACTTTTGCTAGGGTATCGCACGATAGTTATTATTTGATTACTTTATACCTTGCTCTGTGCCTCTGGAAGATGTGAACAGAATCCAGCACATGTGTTTTCATCAGTTTGCCTGCCCAAAGCTGAATGCCAGAGAGGTGGCTTGATAAAAACATCGGTCTTTATCTCCCAGACTCCAGCCCTGAAGGTGGGTAATACAGACAGGTAGTAGCAAAACAAGCCAAATTCCACATGAAATTCAGAATTAACATCATTTCCACAGCGCTCTTTTGTGATGTCAGTAAGAAAAAGCATTGAATTCACTTAATATGTACAAAAACGACAAGCTGAAAACAGCCTACAATTACAGTGGGTGACCTGTGGATTGCAAACAAGGTTCTCCAGGCAGATGTTCCCTTTCCCTAGAGCAACGACACCCTGATGCAGCAAAGCTTTGCGATCACTCCTGGAAGAGGAGCAGATATCACCCCTGGCTCAGGCTCTATCTCACTTTAATCTGCCAAGTCTAAAACTGAGGCGCCTAATCTATGCCGAGTCTAAAACTGAGGCGCCTAATCTATGTTAGGGCTTTGGGTACCCTTTTGCAATCTTGAGTGAGAGCGAGCGATGAAGAGTGTCCTCCGCGTGTCCCTAGGTTGGCTCTAGAGGAGGGAAGAGCCCGGCTCTTGGTGCGCCCAACGCTTCACATCCACCTCTGACCAGCCTTCAAACTGGCTGAAGTACCCTCAAAAACGGGGGCGTGGGGAACATGAAAGAAACCTGCCTCTAACAGAACGGCAGGATGGTCACTGTTGCTGCTACCCGTCTTCTCCTGAGGGATTTCAGCTGCGAGCGGGCAGGATCACAGAGCAAGCAGCAGGAACCGGACCAGGGATGACCACGCGCACCCTCCGTCCTCTCCAGCGCGTCCCTCCCCTCCTCGGTTACTCCCCGACAAGCCGAGGGTCTCTTGCGGACGCTGCCACGGGAGGGGAAGCCTTGACGGGGGCCGGGAGCCTCGGCGGGGAGCAGCCCCGCGGGCCATGGCGGGGCTGCCGCCCCAGCCCACGCCGCGCGCTCTCCTTGGCGCCACCCCCGCCCGGCTGCACCAGACCCCTTAATTTAATTACTCCTTTCTTGTGCCTTCTTCCTCCTGCCTCCCCTGTCAAAGCCTCGTCTCGCCTTCGCTCCCTGATCTAATTAGCTCCCGCCGCACACCTGGGTTCTCCGTGCAGGACTGACATCTTGTGCCATGCACCAATCTTTTGCTCGATTGCCTCAATTAGCTCCCATTGCACACCTGGGTAAGGCATTAATGTGACATCTGTACTGTTCAGGGAATGTCTGCTCCATTACCGAGCTTTTCCATCACTTCTCAGAGAGAAGAATTAGCTGGATCCCTTAGCTGGATCCCTGCCTTGACCGGGAGGATCGCGCTCTGCCTCCCTGTACTGCACACAGCTGCTCAGCCACCTTGCAGATGTAGAATCTTGGGAAAAATTGGTCCTCTGTGAGATGCATGAAATCATAAACCATCAAGGCTTTGGAAACAGGAATTTACGGGAATGCTTATAGCCAGATTTGCAAAGCTGGTTCGGGCTGTTATAGCTGTTACACCTTGACTGAACTTGGCTGTAACTGCAGCAAAGTGGAGCGCTCTGGCTTGTTCAGGCTGGCTGTAAAATTGAGGGCTCCTCGAGTGGCACAGAGGGCTTTGAAACCCTCAGCAGGCTCAGACTGTGCAAGTTGCTTGCAATGAACTGCAGGCCAGAACACGCTAGGGTAGATCCAGCCTTCCTGGCTCTGCCACATAACAGATATTTGGCGCTTGTATCTATGGAACTGCTGGCTAAACTGGCCCTATTCTCTTCAAAATAGCATTTAAAGACAGCTAAAAGGGCATCCTTAGAGGGTGAAATTGCCACATAACAAAATGTTCATGATTTTAAATTTAACATTAATAAAAGGTACAACAAGACTAGTCAGCTTGTCCAGTGTAGATGAGGAGTAAGTAAAGCCTTCATAGTAAAGATGAAGGCCTTCTTTCCAGATCCTAAATGATAAAATAGCACTTTTCCAACAGTCACCAAATTGAATTCATAAATTAGATTTTTATAAAATCTAAGTTCTTAATAGGCTCTATTTGGGTATTTGTAGGGAAGAGATTGGCTAATTCAATTCTATTTAACAGATATAAAAGCTAGGAGCACTATTTTTAGTGGCGTTATGCTGAAGCTGGGAGGGATTTGTTACCATTTCTAACTGCCTGCCTATCCTTCCCAGTGTAACTGTTGAAATTACTGCCAATTTCAACCAGCTGTGGGGGACTGAAAAGATCTCAAAAACACAAATTCATGTTTTATAGTTTAACAGGAACACACTGTTATCCAACCTTTCCTTTTCGGCTTTGCAGTCACACATGGAAGTCGAGAAGGGAGACTTTATTAATATCTCCGCTGATTAAAAAGACCTCTAGGGTGAGAGCAATAATCACTAAAGACAGAATCTGCACCAGATGTTACGGGCTCCCTATATTTAGAAAAAAGACTAATACACAAAATAATAAAAAACCTTCTATGAATATTTGCACTGTATTAAGCACAAGAAAATGCAACTATGAGACTATACCATATCAAACCAGACTCTTCAGCTCTTTAATCCTTCCACGGTTCAAAAACCGAATTGTTATAGTGCATTATTTTGGGTGTTCAAGAGGATCCCCTTTGGATTCAGCTTCAAAGAAAGAAAAGGAGCTATTTCACCATATTCACACCAAACCCCAGTTGTCCCAGTACAGCCATCCGAGATGAGAAATTATGGAACTTTCCATGAATTATTCATCTTGGGAAGTCAGCAAGAGAATCACCAAGAAACAGCACTACACACATTAGAACCGAGTTTCCTGACCATGCCTCATTTTCAACTTGGGCAAACTTTGGATTATAGACAATATTTTCTCCTATCCTTAGCCAAGAAAGATGATGATGCTAGAATAAAACTTTTTTGTTTGCTGCTATTGTTGATTTATATTTGTTTTTATTGCCATTTGCTTTTGTTCTGGCTGTTTTATTGCTCCCTATTCACAAAAGACACATCAAAACCCTCTTCCTTCCATAGCAGAGGAACCGAAGCGTAGTACAGCTGCTTACTGCAAACCTCCTTCAGTCAGAATTTAATAGCTGCTTTCACTGTCTTCTCTTGGATGTCCATTTTTTTTTGGCTTTTTTCTTCTTCTTTGTCAAATCAGTCGATTCTGCAATGTTTTTCTTACTTTTCTTTCACATGTGCATCTCTCCTAGGAAACAGCTTTAGCTGACCCTATTCAAACCCCAGAGCCATCTCATGCATGGCTTTGCTGGCACATGTGAAGCAAATACAGAAGCCTAACAGCCTTTAGTGGCTATTAAACTTCTTGTTTCAAAGAAGTTTGATCTATCTCGTTACAGGACTCCATGCCTTTGAGTTGTCCCAATGGGTTACTTAAACAGCAAAATTAAATGACCAGGTATCAAGCTGAATAGGAGCCAATCTTCTAAACCACCTTCAACCCACGACGAGATTTCTGCAAGGCAATTAACCCATTGCCAGATAGTGCTTAGGAGGCAGCAGGATCCCAGGGAGAGGGAATATTCGGAAAGGCGGCTCAGCTCTCTTCGGAGCAGGGAAGCGCCGCGCCGCTGCCTTCCATTAGGTCTGCGCTACCAGGGGGAAGGGCAGCCCTCGTGCTCTTTGGGGAGCGGGCAGGACGGAGGGCAGATGTTTGCAGCCTCCTGCGTGGGAAAAGCTCCTGCGCTCTGGTCTGCAGCACCGCTGTTATTGCTAGGAAGCCCTGCGGGACTAGAAACAGCTACGAGCTTTCAAAGCACAGAGATGTTCCCCAAGAGCTGGGGAAGGGCAGCACGAGGGTCGCCCTTTCCTCCGAGTCCTGCTCAGCAGTTACACTCATTCTCTGTCACGTTGTGATTTCCACATGTTCCAATGCTGACATGGCACATCCTTCTTTCCCCCATATGGACCCTTAACCACATACATCACATTTCTGAGTTAAATCCTGCTCTCCTCCCATTTCTTTATCCATTCTGCTCTCAGCATTTCTTTATTTGAGAGAGATCTGGGTTTTTTGCTGGTTTTATTGCTAGCTCAAATCATTTCATCTGTGCTCTGACAGGACTACCCCACAAAATCTATCTCAGCCTAAGGGCAGCACTGAGACTTTGGGAGAAAGGAAAGATCTCCTTAAATTAGTTCTGCTGCTAGAGAAAACATCACATGGAAGAACATACTTGTAACTAGCTGGCCCATACAACACGCTCATATGACTCCTGAGCAATTACAAAGCTTTTCTTTCATTTTTGCAACCACTTAATCTGATTTTCTGTATAAAATGGGACCTAGATTAACCTCAACTCAAACAACAGGACACTGACAGAGCTAGGAAAAGAACCTCTATACCTGACCTCACCATCCTTTAACTTAAGCATGCTTTCACTCCTAATATATGTTTCTTACTCATGTACATTGAAGTCTGTAATTACTTGTTCATGTTTCCCTTCCATTCCCCTCTCACAGAAAGTCACCACGAGTAAAGTTTGAACTCTGTGTCCCCAGCCACAGCACAGAGGTCCCCTCCTCATCCTTTAGGAAGGAGCAGAATTAAATGAGGCTTTTCTCTTTGGCCACTGCACTGAACCTCTATATCATTCCCGTGGAAAGTGGTGCATCATTTTTCACGTCTCTCTGAGCACATGACCTATACTCAGTAATCCCCTTTTGACTGGGGTCTTCTTTACAAGCTGACAGTTTCTCGGAGGCAACAATATCTGGCTTAAAATAGGAACCCAGAACAAGCACTGAAGAACTTCAGGGGGGAAACTGTTCCTTCTAGAGCAGACCTTCATGCACTTCTATTTCATGCATGAAATTCTTCTTTAGCAAGTATTATTCCCATACGCTATCTGAGAAGATAGCTCTATCAATTAAACACACAGCTCTGAAAACATCAACCAACAGGCAAAAATTCTTGGATAATGAAAACCTAATAGTTGTGGAGAATGAAAGTTTTAAAACCATGGGGAGAGACACTGAGCAACAGAAAATTCAGCAGAATATTTTTATCAGGACTCATGCATAGATAAAGCTAAAGAAAGCAAACATACAAAAATTCACCTATAAGGTCTATAGGGAAAGAGAGAAAACCCAACACCCTCGAAGTTTCACTCGTCCAGCATAGCCAGATTTTTGCTTTCATGGGAAGTCACTACGTGGAAGGAACAAAAGCAGCACATGCTGAGCTTTTGCAAAATCAGTCCAAACTGTATGAGTGTCTTGCATCACTAGTATGTAGACTACAGACTGTGTTATGTACATCATCACACCATCCAAAAACATAAGGAAATCACAGAACAGTCCATAGAAATAAGCAGAGCTCAAATAAAGGAGTTCGGTCACTGGTGTGAAGCTTAAAAAGGGCACTTACTTTGGCCCTCCTTCTTCTGGAGGGTTTTGAAATTAGTGGGCAGCTAAGGCAATGGGGCTGGCCTGTCTCTGCAACGCCTGAGATGCTCGAGGGTTATTACCCCTCATCCTATCAAACCCATCAAACTGAATCTGTCACAGACTGAGGGATTCACCTGCTTCTAGAATTCACCTGCTTAAGTTTAAGTTGTTTAACCCTAGCAAAATAGGGATAATATTGCACTCATCCTGAGGCACAAACTTTAAGGTCAAAGAGAACAAGTGAGAGATCTGTCAAAGCCCTGTCTGACTTGGTGAACAGTTATCAGCATCACAGACAGCCTAATTGTGCTTAAAAGCCATTTCAAGCACCCAGGTTCCTCCTGAAATTTCCCTCTCCCTAACTATGACCTTACTGTGAAATAGTGAAAGCGTTTTTCTGCATCCAGTACTGCTCCTTTGTGTTTCTTTTGTGTCTGAGGCTTTAAGTGTTACTTAATTGTCATCACACATGATGGAAGAACACTATCAAAACCATCCACTACAGGCAAGGGAACCTGAAGCATTTACAGCTGTGTTCAGCTCCAGATGCAGCTCATGACAGCTTGAAGCTACAGAAAGCACCAAGCTCAGCCATCAGCTGGACAATCCTGAAACAACTCAGATGAAGAAATATGTGTGATAGTCCATGGGGCTCCTCTTACCCACACAAAACTAACAGCTCTTCCAGGTCAGTAACCTGGAGGTCCTGCTTTTTACCATCTCATTCCAAAGCCTTGCGATGTGGACAACTGCAGGAAAAAAAAGCAGCCTCAAATTCATACCGACATATAATTGATCTGGGTTCCTAATCATGGCTCCACAGGGACTGGCAGTGCTTTAAAAAACAAGATGTATTTAATCACAGTGTCCCACTGACATCAGTTCAAAGGCGGCTTCAACTGCTCTCATCTTCAAGAGAGAACTTTCCTGCTCAGACTTCAATTAATCCCCATGCTGTCTAATTTTTCAACATTTTCAGCCTTGTACAGATTCTTCACACAAAATCCTGTCATATCAAGATGTTCTTTCTTCTCAGTTTGAATACACAGGTCTCCATCCAAAAAGGAAAGAAAAAAAAAAAGTCTCCTATCCAGACTTTGCCTTCCCTGCACTAGGATAAGACCATCGTTGTTTTTTGATTTGCTTTATGTCTAGTCAAAACCTAAAATAACTCCCAAGGCTCAGTCTCCTCAGTTTCATTCTGTTACTGATATCATCAATTTTCTGTCCTGTGTAAATTAAATTCTTCCCTATTTTGCCTAAGAATAAACCATGATTGAACTGTTTTCTACAGAATATGCTCTAGATTTTCTTAAAATGGTCAGATTGGCTTCTTTTTAAACAGGAAACTCTCCAGCCTCCTGCTAGGCAACTATACCCCCTGGCCTTGGAAGAGGAATGGCTTTCCTAATTGATGCTTAACTCTAATTTCATTTTATTTGTACTTATATACTTTGGAGTTACACTTGTGCTTGAATACTTTTCAACATGGAAATTTTCTGCATTATATATTGAACAATCTGTATTTTAACATTATTAAAAACAGCATTCGTCACAAGCACACAAGAGAATCTGATCTTTTTCCTCAAAAAATCTGCCTTCTGTGCAAATAATTTGATTTTCTGTTCAAGACATTTTATGGTCTTGAGACAAACACCCATTTATCTCTTAAGTCTTTTTTTAATGGTTTGTTTGCAATGAAAAGGGACAGTAAAGTGCTTATGCATTATATGTTCAAATATATGACCGTCTACACCAGGTCAACTGTATTGCATCACGTCTTCAGCAGTGGCCATGGCAGAAGTCTAAAGAAGGATAAAGAGAAAAGTTAAAATATACTAAAAACTGTCTGGCATATTCTTAAATGACTTGTGGGTTGAGGAAATTCAAGAACTACAAGTAATACTGTGTTTAACTGACCTTGATGTATTTTTCTTTTATGCATTTCTCTAACTGCTTTTTAACATCCACAAAACATTATGACACAGAGTGCATACTTCAGCTAAGCACTGCAAAAAGCATCTCCTTTGGCTTCAAACAAATAAATTTGTCTGAATTGTTCCTTTTCTTTTGAATATTCTTTTAAACTTTTTTTTTTATTTTCTTTATGTGTTTATTAAGAAAGAGAAGAAACAATCCTTTCCTTTTCATTTTTTTTTCCCCATATTACTCAAGATTTTAAAGATTTCTTTCATATCCTTCTTCATCCATCTGTTTCTCCACTGAAGCTTCCCAGTCCAGCCCTTAATCCTGTGCTGGGAGCCATTGCCTGCTCTTTCTTATCCTTCACATTTTCTAGATCTACTCTATATACTCTTTGGGATGAGATGACCATTCAGCATATGAATGCATATGCTCACCTACAGTGCAGAAGGATTTTTTTTTAATTATTATTCCTTTTTTAATTATTCCTAACATTCAATCACTTTTTGACTGCTACTGAGCATGAAAAGATGTTTTCATAAAATTATGTATTACAACTCTATGATCTCTTTTCTGAAAGAGCCTTTTAACAGATGAGGTTGTAATAATGCCAATTTTTCCTTATGGTATTATTATTAGAATCATTTGCTAATGCTTCTCCATATTCTTTCTTTAGTTTTTGCTCTCCTTTTACAAACAAAAACCAAAAGATTTTTATTCTGCTTTAGTATTTTTACTCCTTTACAAATGTTTTCCTCCAGCAAAATAAGAAAGCAAAAGAAAGGGGTGAAAAGACATGACGAGAAGGGAAGGAAATGTACATGTTAAAATTGTGATAGTGAAGAAATATATTGATATTACATATGATGTGGTTTATGAGATAATTACCACATAGCCTATTTGAATGCCTTCCACACTCACCTGCTGAGTTAGTCAATGGCAGATGAGTTAGGATGGACGTCTCTATAAAAGTCATGGGTATAATGTTAGCCAAGGCTCCTTCTTTATTGGTCTTCTGCCACTCCTGCCTGGAGTTTTGGAGACCCAAGTTCTTAATCTCAGGGCAACAAGATTCAATTTTTGTCTATGCTGTCAAGAAGTTGTAAAATAGCCCTGCAAAGTAAGGACCAACTTAGCAGAAATCATTCAATTAATACTTGAGCCATGTACCTGGCAAGATAGTGTTTTAATAACATACCTTTCCTTAAAGATAGGAGTCTCAGTTCTAAATTCTGGCAAAGGGAAGGGGACAGAAACCCAGAAATTGTTTCTAGAAATGTGTAGATACTTTTTGGAGCTCTCTCTAGACAGCTCACAAGGCAAAACCTGACCTACAACTTGACCCTCGCAGGCACTGGAATTAGTTCAATCTCCTTGTAGGAGACAAACGTCCATAAAGACAGCTTTACTTCAAATCATTGCATGCTTTGTTTTCCACTTTTCGGGAACATCTTGAGTGAATCCTGACATGAAGATTAATAGATTCAAAAGCACGAGAGATCTGATCATAAGCAGCTTTTCTGCAGGTAAAGACGTCTGCCATGAAGCGGGAAGAGATTTGCCATGAATGAGGTAGGAATTGATATATTTTAAGATTTCTTTCCAAAAGGCCATGAATCACTCCAGAAACACTCGGGGCCAAAGGCACAGCTATCCTCTCACAGACCTGTCTTGGCTATTTGGTTCTGGTGCCTAGTTAGAAGCTCAAAGGAACAGGTTACTGCCATCTTGACAACAACATTTTTCTAACTGAAGTTCATTTCAGACAAGGCATTTCTTTCTAACACTATCTGACATACTGGAAAGGAGCAAAGGCAGGTCTGAATATAGTAAGCATTTCCATCCCCGAAATAAGGTATTGGACACAGGCCAGCAGGCATACTTAAGGATTTCACAAACACAGTTTAAGAGTAATGGTACAGTTTTAGAATTCTTCCCAGTTTGATTTAAAAAATAAGAAACAAAAAAACTCTTTTGCTTCATATTTTTAGGCAGAAGTGAAGATGCAGGGTATATTATCTCCGTGAAAACAAAAATACTTGCTTCAGATACTATCTTCTTTGCAGAAATCTAGTGTCTCTTCATATTCTGCTGTATTTGTGCCTTTTCAGCTAGGCTTGCCATGATGATTTTCTGTAATTATTTGTATTAAAGGAGTGCTTAGAGCATCCAGACTTATGGTGACAATCATTCTATGAACCTCATGACGAGGTCCTTGCTCAGAATAGCTTACAAATCTAAAAGGTCAAAAGAAGGTAACACAGATGGATGCAACAGATGACATAAGACCCACTTGGATCCCTGATGCTAGATATATGGGATTTCAAGAAGACTGGATAAACTGTTCGTACATACGAAATGGCAAACAGCTGGCAGCATATCCATGGAGCACTGGGATCAAGTCCTTTCTGTACTGTGCCAGCAGAAATTCACTGTAATGATTCCAAATTCTTTTCAAGTAAAGCTCATTTTAATTTATTTTGACTGAAAACCCAAATCAAAAATAAAGCAGCCGCCTTCCCTCCCTCAATCATACTGGATTATAACGAATTAAACAAATAGGAGGGAAATAATCAATAAAAGCCTCAGGAGACATTCAAAAAGTGCAGCATCAGTACAAACCCATTTATAACTTCACATAATTCAAGCAAATCTCTAGCTCATAAAAGTAAATAATTTATGCCTCACCTGGCATCTTTCCACTACCAATATCTGAACACATTTGTTATTCTAAGCTTCACAAAACACCTGAGAGCAGGTAAAGAGGAGAGATCACAGCATGCACACTGGAAGCCAAGCACACTTGAGGCAGCTGGATACCATGCGATGATTGAGAGCCCAAAGCTGGGAGTAATAGAACAGCTTGTTGATCTCCTAGGGCAATGTGATTATCTGAGCTGTGATTTAAGCTTCCTTAATGTGCCTACTGTGAAATACATTTGACTCTGCTCCAGTTCCTCGCAAGATGGCAGTTCCAGAAACCTGGTGCCCTCTGCTGCAGCATCATTGGTGCTAAATTCAAGGAAAAGTAACAAACAGGCTTTATAGTTGGGACACCACCATCTCCTACAGTTCCAGCAGGAAGACTTCTCACCCACCTGAATCTAGCTGTTTGCCACATTTGTAGGTGTGAAAAGTTTCTCAGTGTTTGGTGATAGGTCTGTACTTCTAATTCGTTTAGTCAGAGCTCTGATGTTCTCCAGAAGAAACTGGGTGCGTGGTGACAAAGACCTTTTCAAGATTAACAGCCAGATGAAAACAGGATGAGATTAACCCTTTCTTTGAACATTCCTGAGCTTCTCAGAAAACAAGTTAAATGATCATATTAAATTAAAGACTAAATGGGAAGTGGATGAACACTTAATCCACATCCCGGGCTAACTTGACTGCTCAGATTTATATACCCGGTATAGTCAAGCTCAGAAGACTGAGGGGCTCACCCCAGAGTGCTATTTAGCCTGTTCTGAATTATGTGAGACCCTCTAGACAACATCATGATCTCCAACAATTTCACAGATGTTTAGTCCCTAGTATTAAACACATTTGGGGACATGGTACACAGTCATTCATACTGAGTCAGAGATTTCATGCAGTCTGAGTCTTGTCCATCATCTAGAATCTTAATGCCCATGTGCCACTGACTGTGACCTCCTCTTATAGGAGATGGTCTAGTGCAGAATGGCCTAGGGGCTCAGAAAGTGGTGCAGGTAAGAGAGAGAAGCCCAGACTTCCTTAAAATGATAGAAACCTCCAGTCTCCCAGCACTGGGAGCTTAAGATCCACCCAGGGATGCCTTTTGTTTAGTCCTTGAAAAGAACTTGCCAGCACTAAAACCACAGGTGCTATGGGGAATTCAGCTTCACATAAATACCCGAGTCTAAATTCCCACTATGGTCAACAGAAATCTATTAGTACAGTCAGCAGAATCTAACAACTAGGGATCCAGCACATCCTAGAGTAGGTATATGGCCTTTGGTTCACTCTGGCTAAAAGAAAGCACACGATGTCCTTTGAAAGGCCAGGGGTGAGCCAAGATCTCCATGGCAGATGTAACGGGTTAGAGCATATCTGTGCTCTTGGAGCAGTAGGTAGAGACAAAAGAGACACTGGCTAGATTTGAGATACAGCTTGTAAGACGACACCACAAGAGACACCTCAAAATACTAAACTGTGATCCAGTTGTCACAACTTAAGTCTAAAACTGATGATCTCTACCTTGCCTGCCTGGCAAGACAAATGCGAAGGGATATATTACTCCGTTATTTTCCAAAGGATCCTGTAGATCCTCTTATCTACAGGATCAGAACATGCATAAATCTAGCAGCTCCAACCTAGAGGGTTACTGCCCCAAATCTGTGTTGTAAGGCACTGGCTGCACTGCTCCTAGATTCTCTTTTCCTGCACCCACTGCACCCATAAAGAACATTGCTCAAGTACTTGACTAGAGCTTACCAAGAGACTTCAGCAGGCCTCAGACAAGCTTCACAGAGATTCGAGTCCAGGTCAACACGACGTGGTTACAAAAGACAGCACAGTTGATAACTCTACCTCCACACCTGCTTTTGTTTTAGTACCAACAAGATGCCTGAAAATGTCAAGTTATAACAATAATGCACCAGAAATTAATAAGAAAAAAAAAACCACTGAGAAACAGAGCAATTTTTATGACTGAACAAAAGGAAAGATCAAATCTAAACTCTTGTTGAGGACAATTAGTAGATGCATGCCTAATAATTTACATAGCCCCTGTTAAATTAATGACATAACAGGAAAACATAAGAGCTATGCTTTCACATAGGCTCACTAGGTGAGTCTTTTCACAGAATGACAGAATAGTTGAAATTGGCCCAGAGATGATCTGATCCAATTCTCCTGGTCACACAGGGTCAGCACACCGCCCAAGACTACATCCGGGTGGGTTTTGACTTCCCCAAGGACAGAACTCCATAATCTTTGAGCAACTAGTCCAAGCCAGTGTTCAAACACTCTCAAAGAAAAAAAAAAACTTTTTTTTTTAGGTTTAAACAGAATTTCTTGTGTTTCAGTTTGCACCCATTGCCTCTTGTCCTATCACTGAGCATCACTGAGAAGAATCAGGCTCCATCATCTTTATTCCATCCAGTAATACATTTATATATATATATATATATAAATAAATATTTTCACATACACATTGACAAGATTTCTGCCAAGACTTCTCTTCTACAGGGTCACCAATCCTACCCCTCTCAGACTATCCTCATGATAGATGTTCCAATCAGTCATCTTAGTAGCCCTGCACTGGACTTGCTCCAGTAAGTCCATGGCTTTCTTGTACCAGGGAGAACTTGTTACTTTCATATACAAGTGTAATGGAGATCTGAGACTGAACTGAGAGTGTGATAATTTATGTTGATTTATAGGTCTTAAACGGAGTTTTCTAGCTTATCATATTGCTCCAACTGTACATTAAGAAAATTATCCCTGGAACTCATAGTTCTCAGGTATACACCTACAAAGCTATTCGCACTCCATATAATGCTAAACCAGAAAAGATGTACATCTTTAAGCTACCCTTCTGGCTATATAACCTCACTGAAAAAAAAAGACCTACTCATTGCTGCAGTGTATTAAATCAGAATCAGGTATCCATTAAGCTAGAGGCTTAAGCAGAAAACTTGGAGCCTGATAAAACGACCTGACAAGGTGTCTTTTGGCTACTGCTTGCTTTAGCTGAAAAAATAATCATCTTGCTTTACTGTATTTCAGATAAACTTTCTTTTTTGTATATAAAGAACTTTAGGATTAATTAATGAAAACAAAAGAAAACGTTTTCATTACTGTTTTTTATTCCATCTTCTAAGACAGGATCCAGATTTCCAGGTCCAGTTGAAATTAGAGCCCTAATCTCTGGTGCTTCTTATGTGAGACAAGTTAAAAACAAACTCTGTGCCACAGAGTTTACAGAACTGCAAGGAAAATATTCAGACAGTCAAGAATCTTCAAGGCCAATGGCAGAAGGGAGGCATAGCCAGGGCTGTAATACAGAGTCTCTTGACTCCCATTTCAAAATAGCGTCCACCAGATCCTGTCAAGTTTGAAGCCATGTAAGACCTATCTTCTCCTCTCTTCAGGGTAACATCCTTCTCAGTGCTTTGTCTGTGACTTTTTGTTTGTAACTTGGAAAAGAAAAACACAGTATGACCTAAATCTGTAGGTGACAAGCCTTCAAGTACTGAATTGGGTAACACTAGCCTCACAAAACACCGCCTAAGTATATAGTCACTTTTTTTGCCCACTCAGGATCTCAACAAGTACAACTCTCATGATAGCCAATCCTCTGGCATTTATTCCCTTTCTAAAAAGACCTCATTCTTTCTCTCCAGTTCTGCATCGTTGCTCTGTTTTTAGGAAAAGAAACAGAAATAACTTCAGTGCAATGCTGCCTGGGCATCTTCTGGTCAGAGAGCTCTGCTGTATCATTCCTTTAAAAAAAGGAACTTCCTCCCATACACGCTGTAGTCCTCACCCATGAGTTTGGGGAATGAATCAGATGACTGTTACAGCATCAGCTGTCTTGCCCTTCACCTCTTCCAGGTCAGAAAACTTGGTATTTAAGTCAGTCACTGCACGATCAAGGCCAAAGCATCAGAAGTGGAACAATTATCCACACAACAGAGGCTCTCAGCAGGAACGGTCACTCAGAAAGAACCACCCAAGTTTAAGCTGAGATGGAAGGGGCCACCCTCAGGGAATGGCAGCTGCTACACGACCTGTTGTGCTTTCGTCAGAAAGCCTTCCCCGATGCATCAGTTGACCTGTTGTGCTTTCGTCAGAAAGCCTTCCCCGATGCATCAGTTGACAAGGATACGGCATTAGAAAGGTGACAGGCGGCCTACTGGACTGAGCTAGTGCACTTGACATCACAAAATAAGGAAAAAAATTCAATATTTACTGGAAGAAAAACAACACTAGGCAAAACCAAACCCTGCCCCTGTACTGCAACACTGTCATAGGCCTCTGCCACCCCAGCTAGGCAAGATAAGCAGACATCCTTCTGCCGGTGCACACAGACACAGAGCTTGTCATTCCACCTAAAGTTCAAGGGGAAACTGTTTGTGAATGGTTTATTGAGAGCAGAGAATTTCCCAAATTACCTCAAATCTTACCAGCTATAAAGCTGTTTCTATATGACTGTGCCAGGAAGATACCCATTAAAAACAAACAAACTATGCGGCAATAAGAGGTTATTCAGACTCTAATCAATGAGAGATGCTATATTAACAGAGGTGGGAGAGCAAAGCTTTTGGTTATAATTAATTCCACAATCTGACTCCTAGTGAAAGGAAATACACTGAAGAAAGGACTGTGCAGAAGATGGTCTTCCTATTTTCAGGAAGGATCAAGGGCAGAAGTAGTAGTCTCACACTGTGGAGTATGTACCCGCTTGATTTACCTATTATATATTCCAATTAATTTCTAAGCACCTAACAAGATGGGGAAAGTGTCATTATCCTGCTGTCATTGTGAGGAATACAGGCTGGAGAAAACTGGATGACTTGCCCATGAAAGAATTGACCCCAGAGCTCCCCACAGTCTCTATGTTGGCTCAGATCTCTCATTTTCTGTGCACTGCTGTTTATGGATAAAGAACATAGGATGAGTCTGTAGATTTACTATCTTCTGGATCTCTACCATCACTGAAAGGGGCAGGAAAAAAAACAAACAAAAAATAAAACCCACACTTCTACTAGGAAAATTAACACAAAGTGCTTTTGCTATATTCTGCACAACTTTTAGTTGTGGAGAGTTCTCACTGAGAATTTAAGCATTTCATCGTGGTTCAGCCTAACCACGGACCATGCCCCCCATCCACTGAAGTCATCAGTGTCTGTGTTTAGATGAGCCTTTGCAAGCAACGTTCCTGCAGTTTGGGGTTAGTGCCCAGGCAGATCACGTACAGCACTGCCTGACACTCCAGAAGCAACTGAGGTCCTGTATTTTCCTCTCCCTAGTGAAACCTTCCCGCCCCACTCAGCAGGGTCCTTTCTACATCATGGATGCTCAGGGGGAAGGAGGGCACCAGTGCAGTATCTGAAGCAGCTTTGCTATTACAACGGATTGCCACATCAGCTGAAGAGGTTACAAAAATCTATTTTAACACAATCTACCTGCAATCTGTTTTCAACGACTCCCTTAAGACTCCTTAAATGCACATGCTCGAGATACTTCGTAATAACCACTATATTTTACCATCCACTGATGATACCAGGCCCCATGAGTAAAACCTCTGCTGACTACAAAAAGGAGACCATTTAGTAACACTACCTCGCTCTGCTGCTGCTGGGACTCTGCAAAGAAGTGTTAGATTCCCCTTCTCTGCTCTTCTTTCTCCTATCCAGGGCCACTTCCCTCTCTGCCCTTCTTGCCCCTATCCAGGGCCACTTCCCCCTCCAAACCTTGCAAAAACACATCTTATTTCTGATTACACACAAGAAAAACAAATCCAGGTAAAGACATTTCTTGTTAAAAGGGTATATGCCTTTTTATTAAGGCAAAGTACCCATCCCTCTGTTTTTACAGAATATTTTTTTTTGAGCCCTACAGAGGTTAATCCAGATAACACATGAAGAGGTGTCAAAAGATTTTTATAGAGACGAAGATAGAGTTAAGAAGACTGAACTGCAAGGGTNGAAGGCTCTGTGCAACCTGAAGCACTGGTGGTTGAAGATGACCAGTAATAGACAGAATAATTTATTCTTCCTTCACCCACAATCCCAAGAAAAATAAGAGTAGGGATTCTAGGAAAAAATAAGATCAGGATGACAAAGTGAGTGTGTTGAGGAAAACAACACACCCACAGGCTGCGCCTTTACAGTACATTTTAACTCTATTTATACAAAACGCAGCTGCCAGGGGCAAAATACTGACAAAACTATTTGATGCCCCAGTTCTTCCTGCACTGCTGCTTTTCCACTTCCCGGTAAGGTTTAACAGGGTGACTGCTGACAAGCGGTTCTGTGAGCACCACTATGAAATGATGCATTGTGCATAGGACACTTGGATCTCCATCATCATGGAAAGGGACATGGAAAAACAAAAACAATGAAAAATAACCCCCCATTTTGGCAGTGCTCGCAGCCTCCCTCTATGAAGATGCTCTAGGGAAGCTGGAACCACTATGGCACATCCCCCTTGGGACATTCCTCTGACTAGGAAATCTGCCTTCATGAAACACACAGGAGCTTTATCCACCTTTAAGACTTGTACGCCTCAAGCCAAAATTTTTAGTAGTTGTTCAAGGGATTCACAGATTATTAGAGAAAGAAACGTTATAGACACATGATATTGGACTACATTGAGATACAAAGCCAAGATACCGTTATATTAAGGATTCTTACTGTTGTTATCAAGGCTTTATGCTATTGAAGAGAGAAAAACCTCTTTTTAAAAATAGTGCCTTTGTATTTCCCCGTATAATGATACCATAGTAAAGCTCTAATAGTCATTTGATTTTCATAGAAAGTATCAAGTAAATCATGATTTATGTATGATGCATGTGCATGTATATAGATACATTCAGAATCACAGAATCATTATGGTTGGAAAAGACCTTCAAGGTCGAGACCAACCATAAACCCTTCAACGCCATGTCTGCTAAACCATGTCCCTAAGTGTCCCATCCACACATTTCTTGAACACTGCCAGGGACGGGGACTCCACCACTTCCCTGGGCAGCCTGTCCTAATGTAGATAAGCACAGCTCAGCCTGAAGAGAACCACTTGCTGGATTAGACACATCCAGTTTGCCAGCACTTCCACCAAATTTCACTGCCCTTCCCCGATCCAGACACCCGGCTTTCTTACTTTACTGCCTTTTGCCCTACACATGTCTTTCCCCTTTTAACATCTGCAAGGTTACTCGTCAGCCATATATAATTAAAAGTACCTCTGCTTCCACCTTCTTCCTCTCTGACTCCCATTCTCCTGCAAGTCTGTGCAAACGTCAGCACTCATTTCAGATACAGAAGTACACATACAAATATCTAGAGTGAACGAGCAGGGTGAGAAAACAAAAGAGCACCCCACCAGTCCAGTCCCCACAGTGCCTATAGTGAAGGACAGCGAGGAGTTGTAACTAGGGCCTCAGCTCCCTTGAGGAGCATGAATAAGAAAAAGACAGCGGAAAGAGGTCGGGATTCTGCCACCGATGAGGCAGGTGACACTTCTTGTGATACAGAGGCTCCAGCAGCAGCACAAAATCCCAGGAAGGACAACTACTTCCATAGCACATCTTGCTTCTCCTCCTCCTCGGCAGGAGAGATGGGAATTCTTACCTTGCTTTCAGGTTTGCATCTATGTGTCTTGCTGGAGAATTCAGTCGCCAAGCAAGAATTCATCTTGGGTCTCCTTCAGGATGTATTAACTTGATGTCTTCAGCTATGCTGTCCATGAACCTAGCTAAAGGTGAAGAGGACTCCTAAAAATTAACAAATGAAGAAAAACCCACATGGCACACAAAGTACATCTTCATCCTCTACTTATGGGTAAATATCAGTGATGCGCAGAATTCTAGGAAAGTCCAAAGTTCCAGAGTATCACACAAAATAATTAGTGGAAGAGTCCCATAGCCTGTTCCATGCCACCCTCTTCCCAGTTCCCATTTAGAGGTTATCTTGTATGAGAAGGAAGCGCTGCTTCCTCCATCAGGAGGAGGATGAGCACTGCACCAAGCGCTGGTGGCACACGCACCCCAGCACTGACATGCAGTATTCAGTGAACTGCCACGACAGTCTGAGGACAGTTGGGTGTTTCTCAGTACTGACAGGGAGATATAGAAGGGAGAAGGAATAATAATAATAAAAAAATCACTTCATCAAAACACAAGCTCAATGACCTGTTACCTGTTGGAGCAAAAGGCAGATGAATGGTTGTTTGCCTGGTGCCTGTGGTTACGTTCTGAAGGTGTCAACCTACTGTTCACAAACTTGTCCTCTTGGGCCCTGCAATTTAGTATCCTGCAACAATTTTTTCCATGCGCTAGATTCTCACTCCTGTGACAAAAGTGACCCCAAGGGCCACTATTTCTGAAGCGGAATGGTGTCACATAGTTTCCCCAGAACCTTTTAGTCTGAATTGCTTCTTTGATTCCTGTCACAAAGGCCACAGAGCCCATACAGCTCAACCGAGACTCCTGACCAGAAGCCTGGCACTGTTTTGACAAACTGAAAAATGTAAACATCATCGTGCACCCGAGCATCAGTCAGCACCGTGGGCCTTCGTGAAGACTGCCTGTAAAATTTTACCCACAAACAAAAGCAGTAACTAACCAGGATAACGTATATGCCCTAAGCAGCAAATAATCAGAGGGGTTGAACCCAATGTTGTTCTTAACTAACAGCTTTGGGTAATATAATGAAAAAACCCTAAAAGTCCATTAGAGCCCTTTCTTTCAAAGGCCTTTGGGGGTTAACAGAAGCACAAAGCAAGCCTGACTCAGGAATATCAGATTAAGATCAGTCCTTATCTTTATAATTGGGAGGACTTTCCCTCCAACTTAAATTATTAAAAAATACACAAATATAAAAGCACCCCTTGAAGAGATCCATACATTTATAAAGAGCTAATTACATTGCCAATCACTTAAAATAGATTCATTACGAGCTCAGTGTGGCACAAAAGTCATTTTTCCAGCAGCCTTATCTTGCATCAAGCAAATCAGGTTCTTAAAATCTTTACAAAGTCCTTAAAATCCAGGAGTTAGGAACATAGCCTTCTAGCATGCTAGTTCACAGCAGGTAAGATTACAAAGACAAAACACCTCAAGACTGCAACAACAAAGAGTTTATTAAAGTCAAGAATATTTAATCACTGTACAGAAAACATTCAGAGTCAACGTGTGAAATACTGAACCGCTCACTGTGCATTCTGCTGGCTGAGCCTGTTAGTGATGATTTAATTGGCTGCCTACAGCTGGCTAACTTATCAGCACTTGAAAACGTTTTTGTAAGCAGGGAAGAAATGATTGTCCTTTCTAGACAGTAACATTGCCTAAGGTAGCAAATAAAGGATAATATTATGTTTAAAACTTATTCAAGGTACAAATTTGGTGAGAGGGGAGGACAGGAGATAGTTTTGTTTTTCTGCACTGAGAAACTGTAACCTTTCTGTTATATTCTGTACACAGCCATGTTCAGTACAGCAATAATTTCCATTTTTAAATAAGAAAATATTAACAGGTACAAGAATTTGCCATCTAATGTCAGTCTCTTCTAGTTCTCTTTGGCTAGGGAGGAAGTTGCTTACTTCAACCTTTGTGGCTCAACTATTTTCACTAGAAAAAAATGCAGTAACATCTGAGCCTAAAGGATGGTATAAACATTTTCCTTTAAAACATGGTTATTGTTAAACCTTCAAATAATGTAGGCTCAAAAAGCTGTTCTGTCTCCTGAGCTCTCAGTTCTCCATGCTACCAAACCTGCAGCTTCTGCCTTCTAAAGCTGTTTGGGAAAGTCCACAAGATGCTTGAGAAATCCCCTTCGTCACATGCTGAGGCTCCATCCCACCTCGGGAAGATGAAAGGTTTATTTTCTCCAATACTAAAAGAAAACAAAAAACATTTATTCAGCCAGGCTTACTCTCAGAGAACAAGAGTTATGTGGAAATTGGGCTTAAAAACATTGCAGAGTGCCTGAAGGCAGGTGATTTTCACAACCTTTCAGCAAAACCAACAGCTGGGGAACCACCTCTATCCACTGCTTGACAACTGGGTAATCTGCAGAATCCTGCTGGATCACTACTTAACTCGAGCCCAGGGGGCAACTGGCTCAAATTGGCTGCTTCTCCTCTAGAGAAGCCTTGTACAGTACCACCTTATACTCTGTATGTTGAATTTACTTACTTCGAGACTAAATACTATATAAAAAGGCCTGTAATATATGGGATTATGTGCTCTAGGTGCCCCTGCTTGAGTAGGGGAGTGAGACTAGATGATCTCCAGAGGTCCCTTCCAACCTCAACCATTCTGTGATTCCGTGGATCAGATAACAGATTAAAGATGCACTAAAAACCAAACGCTTCATAACATGGCTTGAATGCAATTTACAATATTGTTACAAAAGGAAAGTAACAATTAGATGCCAAAATATACAGAGTGCTTTATACAAGAGCTTTACTTCCTATAGTGACATATGGAACGTTGATACATAATACTTACTAAAACAATCAGCCCTACTGAAAAGCTCTTAACCAGCACAGCACACAGCACAGATTGCTTGCTAGCCCTTGCAGGCCTATTTTGGAGGCAGCAAGAATAAATATCTATAGGTAAATTACAAATCACATGCTGAAGGGCATTTCAAAGGAAAAACTGCACGACTTAAGGTTAATCTGCTTTTTAAGCATGCATAATAATACCCGTGCAAGAGCTTTTGCTTTTTTTTCTTAAAAAAATACGATTTTTATTACTTTTAAAAGCAAGGCCATTGACAATTCAACACAGCACTATATACAGAAAAAAATGAAAGCTTCAATCGGCCATTGTATAAGATGACCACTTTACTGCAAATTCAATTATGCATTAATTGTTCATTTGTTCAGCGATTTACAGACTCTGTAAAGATTCCAGCAGCAAGTTCTTAAACAGAAGGTTGCCTTAGACAAAGGGTAAAGATAATGATTTTGACAAATGAAGTACTAAATATCACTGAAGTGCCCTACCTTGCTTGTATAATATGTACAGAACAGACATTTATTCAATTTAATTCTGATGGATTTTTTTGGTAATGTTTTTCTTTTTTTGATGTAAATAATCCTCAGATTCTTGTTGATTGATGATTCACTTCTGACTACTCTCATGGTATCCTTTGCACCTTTATAAATATTAAATAAAGCTGGGTGGAGGACTGCAAGAGCAGTTATTTAAAAAATATGAATAAAGGCAACCATCTCAGCTTTGAAATTAGCAGAAGAATCCTACACTGCGTGGAGCCAAGAGATGCCTTAGGAACTTAGGAAGCAATACATTACATTTTAGGCACCAGATTCCAAGAGCATAATAGGAAAGCTTAAAGGACATTGGTGCCAAACTCTGTAGCACATGCAGAGGGTTTAGCATGTGCTAGTCAGGAAAGAAAAAAAAAATACCAGAAACAGACCCCAAAGTCTCCGTGCTGGAGTTCAATGCCAGCCCATTGAAAGAGTGAAAACCCTAAAGTGAGACAGTCTGAGCAGCCTGCACTGGAGGCTCTCATACCTGCTACCTTGTTACCTGAAGTGCAACACTCACGTGAGCAGAACATGCTTTAACTCTCAAAATATGGAAGGAAGATGAGACGCGTGCCTGCTTTTATAATAGCCCGCGGCTTAGAACACTTACTTGGAGCGAGAAGCCTTGGGTTTAAACTCTAGGGTATCTTGAAATATTCTGAACAAATCTGCCCTGTGATTTTTAAAAGCAATTTTAAGTGCTGAAAAAGCAAGAACAAGTCTGACTGGAAAAAGAAAAGGTCACCTGAATCAGACATGTAAACTCTAACTTACTAATACAGCTTCACAAATGCAATAACAATTATCTAGAAGAGTCTGGCAGTCACTTAAAAATAGTGAAATAAAAAGATTGTCTGAACAAAAAGAAAAAAAGGTGAGCGTCAGGATGCAATTGAAGGAAAGGTCTGTGCATCTACCGAATGCACTTTAATCTTGTGTTTATGCAATGACATGAGCACTGTTCTTTTTAAACCTCAAGGTAAATACCAGATATTTTTCACTTTGCTTATGATACCACTACCCTATATCCTGCAATCAAAGCAATGCACCATGACTGACAACACATACAGAACATTTTTACATAATTACACTTCACTTTTTTCATATAAAAAAGGTCATCTCTATTATATATATGCAGATAAAAATGACATTTTAATTACTTATCCCGCACCGTAATGCTGTTCTTGAAAATAAAATTTTAGTTTACAGCAAACAGTAAATTAGGTGGAAGACCTTTAGTTCAATGGATAGCCATAAAAGCTGTTCTCATCTGTTTGCATCAGATTTTTGATCAGCCTTTTGAAAGATGAATTGATTAAAAAAATACTCACACTAACTGGCTCTTGAGATCAAAGTTTTATTTTTCCTCTGAATTCCATGCCTTGTCATGAGACTAATACTTAAGGCCAAAAGCCACTAATAACCCTGCTGAACACATACTAAAAACATCAAAAAGACTTAAGGAAAAAAGTATTGTAAATTCAGAGATGAAATCAAATGCTTTTGAGAATACAGTTTTACTGAATAGGAGAATTAAATATTTCATTGCCTTATGGTGGCCTGGGGTAGGACAGCACATATATATGAGGCCAAACATCTCGTTTCTCATACTACAGCAGGAATTTTAATACTAGAAGCAGTGGAGACAATATTCTCGCACTGCCAGCTCAGAGCATTATCCAAAACCACTTGAGGTTGGAAGGCACTGCTAGAGATCATCTAGTCCACATCACCCTGCTCAGGGCTCTGACCAGTTGGCTTCTGAGTATCTTCAAGGTAGCCCCACAATCTTTCTGGGCAACCTGTTCCAGTGTCCTAGCACCCCCACAGTTTAAAAAAAAAAAAAGGTTGTATTTAATTGAATTTCCTGTGTTTCAATTTGCACCCATTGCTCCTTGGCCCTTCACAGGGCACCACTGAGAAGAGCTGGGCTCCATTTTCTTGACCTCCCTCTTCTCCCAGATCACACAGTTGTACATATGGATAAGACGCTCCCCTACAGCCCTTTCTTCTCTAGGCTAGAGTCCCAGCTCTCTCAGCCTCTCCTCAGGCATTAGACCTGCATTTGACCTGCTCGCAATGCTCTTCCCAGCACAACGTGCACTTTCTTTGCTGCAAGGGCACACTGCTGGTTCATGTGCAATATCATGCCCATCAGGAACTTCCCCCCCCCCCTTTTCTTCCCCCCCCTCAAAAGCTGTTTTTTTAGACAGTTGTCTCCCACCTGTGCTGGTGCATGAGGTTATTCCTTCTAGGGTGCAGAACAGCTCAGTCAGTTTTCAATCCACCTCAACATCCCTTTTATCTAGTCCATGCTTTACCAGTTTGGATAAAAGGATGTTATGGCAGTCAGTATTAAAAGCTTTGCTAACGTCCAGATAAGTAATATCCACTGCTTTCCCCTAACCTATCATGCTAGTTATTTTGTCATAGAAGGCTATCAAGTTGGTCAGGCATGATTTCCCCTTCATAAATATACACTGACTGCTCCCAATCACCTGCTTGTCCTTCATATCATTGCAAACATTTTCCAGGGTAATTTGCTCTATCCCTTTCCCAGGGCCTGATGTGAAGCTGATAATCTTGCAGCTCCCCGACCCATCTTCCTGCCTTCTTGAAGACAGGAGTGACATTTACTTCCTTCCAGCCTTCAAGAACCTCCCCCGACTGCTATGACCTTTCAGAGGTAATCAAGAGTGGCCTTGCAAGGAATCCCAATCAGGCAGTCTGCAGCAGACAAACAAAATATTACCCACGTTGGTCTGCCTGCTAATCCTAACCCGTAAACTCTCCGCGGGCTGATTTGTCCCCAGGCAAACCTCTGTGCATTCCTGATGCTCTCATGTAAGAGGCAACTCCCCCTCCCAGTGAGAACGTAGCCCTAAACCTGCACACAGACCTTTAACTCCTCGTGTTTGTTCCCTATATTGCATGCATCAGTGTACAAGAACATTAGAAATACTATGCCATGCAGATTTTCCAGAAAAGTTACAAGGAGCTTTCCTGTAGGCGTTTTCTTATTTGTATACATTTCAAGTGAGCTCCCATGGCTGCAGAACCAAACAAGTCTGAGCACAGTTTTTATTCATCATTGGTTGCAATCTCAGTTAATCAATTTAAAGCAAAACAAAACTATGCCTATTTTACAGCAAAACCTGTTACGGAATCCATGAAATACTCAGATCTAGTTCAAATTTTAAGATTTCCCTCTTACTAGGCACAACTATTAATTGAAACATGTCTAAAATACCTTCAAGAGCAGGTTTGCTAAGTTATATCAGCAAATGCTCTAGCCCCATTGAGGACTTCCTCACCGGTCCTGGCAGGAAACAAAGTTTGAACTTGCTGAATAAGAATTAAAACACTGTAAGCAATGAAGGCAAGTACTGAATCTACTGCCTGCCACCTCTCACCTTATTCAGTTTACAGAGACACACCAAAAGAAAAGCTACCTCACCTGAGCAAACTTGTGTATCTGTTCCACCACAGCTGCAAACAGGGCATGGACACTTTCATCAATTAGGCTCTGCATATAATGTACAGCTTCTTCATCGGACAGGTCCAAACGAAACTTGTCTTGCACCTTGGAAAAGGCGGGAAAGATGACAAATTTATAGAGAACCAAAACTCTCACTAGTTACAATATTTACTATTATATATCATCTATTTAAGTAACTGATATCATATTGTCAGTAGTAGAAATTAAGTAGAGAATTAAACTATAACACATTCTCTGAAATTCACAACTTTAGATGAAATGTCTACTTTTAAAACTAAATTGTCATGAAAATGAAGAAGCTGTTAAGATTTCTGGTGCCATCACACCCCCTCCCTTCTTCCCCCAGTACTCAGCTAATCTTTTCAGAACTCCAAGCCTGACAGAATACCTGGACATAAAAGTCTAAACAGAACTAAAGTGTTATTTTGAAGAATTAAAAGTTGAGAAGGAGGAAAGACTCAAAAGTCACTCTGCAAGTGAATGTCAGCTTAAAAAGAGAAACAGGAACACCCTAAAGCCCCACACCTTTGATATATGCAAACTTGAAAGAGTCTGAATAAGCCCAAGTTTCTGAAAGTCTTTATTTTTAACTTAATTTAGGATAAAAACATCTTTTGGAAACTGCAAGGCAATTAAGTAGAGAATATGGAATCAGAGGAAATCAGCCCTGTCAAATCTGATCTTTATATCACAGGTGAGAACTTGATCAACTCCAATTAGATCAATTAGATCAACTGCCATCCACGAACAGGTGGCTGGAGACACCATTACCCCTCACATCATTTATTCTTTTGACAGCAACATATTCTATCTACTGCACCAAATTTTGTGTGTTTTGCCTGATACTTGCAATATGTATATAAATTAAAAGCTGAAAGCACTATAATTAAGAATAAAGTAATAACATCTAAATTTCCTTGTTTCTGCCTCAGGCAAAGCCTTGATCCGTGAATATGTACAAAAGCACAGTGAATGCCTGTTTGTGAATACCAGCCAACTCCATGGTTCAGGACTACTCCAGATGGCATCTCACAAGCACCTTTACCACAGACATTTCCTAAACCTATCCACAGAGAAAGACCTTGCTTTTCAAGTACTATGTTATTTTCAAATGGGAGGAACCTAAGGCACATCTATCAGATTTACTTATTCCTCACATCATTTATGAGAGGTAGATTGATAAATAATCATGTTGGAGGAATTCTAATAGTCTGAGGAAATGCTGTAGATATCATAGGGTTACTTTAAGTTTTCAGAAGAGCTGGTGGTAGAGCAAGGTCTGCACATGAGGAAGGGTGAACACCCAGATTCCTCCTGAAAAAAAGTCAGGTTTCTTGCATAACACCAACAGCTTGGGGTGAAAGCTCTTGGGCTCCACCTGGAAAGCAATTTGCACTGCTCCAGAACTCACAATGATTCCACAATTCTCAGAATAAAATCAAGGAATCTAAAATCCCAGTGTGCTCTAATCAATTTTAACAAAAAACCTTAAAATTCCTAGTCACCTTGCAAAGTACTGCTGACCAGAATCAAAAAGTGACCCAACAATTTTACATTAATTGCAGAAAATGACTTACAGATATCTAACTAGTTACTTTATGCTCATAAGAAAGTGTTAGAATGGTGTGAGCTCTTGTGGATGCCATAATGTTCATCTAGATCAATCTCATTCATGTAAGTATAAATATTTTTTTTTTTTAAAATATCAAGTCTGTAACTTCTGGCTTTACCAATAAATATCTTGTAGAGCTTTTATAATGAGAGAATCCATCCTTTCCTAAGTAACTTGTTCTAATAACTGCCCTATTTAAAAATCATTTAATATCTGAATTTGTCCAGCTTGATTCCCAAACAGTTGAACCATTAAAACTTTCTACAGTAAAGAACTATTGACCAGAATTAGGCTTTATTCTGTTTTACAAAAGGTCAATTTAATCAAGAGAAGGTTTTCTTGTACGCTTCCTATTTACTTTTTCCAAGACTTGGTAAAAAAAAAAAAAAGCTAGACAAATTATTTCAGTAATGTTTTTAAGGTTGTCTTACTGAGATGATACAAATAGCGAGAACAGTCTCAGTTATAAGCACGATGATGTGCTTTAAGCAAGCATAAATTGAGTTTTTCCTCAGCTTCCTCTCAAAAAGTATTTTGATCAACATGAAAGAATAGAATACACTGGCAAAAAGTTCAAACTCTCTAAAGAGAAAGAGCAAAGAATCAGAAAATATTTCAGCCTAATATTAGATTTTTCACCTTCATAAAAACATGATTAGAAGAGAAAGTTTATTCTCTCCCAAAGACATGCTTAGAGGACTGACAACCAGCAAAGCACACAATAGAATGCAACCAAATTTAATGGGACTATTCACACATATTAATGCAGGAGACTAATATTATAGTATGATTTGGGAAGGCAAGTCTATCATGTTTATTTTCCTGCTCACAAAAAAAGTGATGCAATGAACATTCAGCAAAATTGTTAACTGTAATTTAAAAAAAACCCACTGCAACAACAATTTTTTAAATACAACTCTGTTAATCAAGCATTTAAGCCATCTTCTAATTTATTTATAGATGAAAATCATCTCAAAGTCTAGGAGGTACTAACATTAAGATTCTGCCTTAGTAAATATGGAATTAATGGCTATTTAAACTATTTATCGCATTCCCCAGGAACAGGCTGGCACACTGACAATACATGGAAATAAATTTACCCACAGTTAGATCTTAAAATAAGTGTGCCATTTAACAGCACGATCAGATGCTGCTGACAACTACATCTTTGCATGAAAGTTTTCAGCAATTAAAAGCAACTGCTGCAACCTGAAAAGAAATATGGCAAGATGAGAAATTACTTCTTGAGCTGCAACAGCAGCAGCAAGATTAATATACACTGAATTATGGTTCTTGTAACAAAACCAATAGTAATTGTTATTAGAAATCTCTCGGTTGCAAAGCAAGCCATACATTCTGAAAGCCGAGAGTTTCTCACAGAGCAGGCCCTACTTAGCAATCCTTCTGTACGGTGTTTAAAAAAAGGGAAGCAAATTTTGGGGTCACGTTCTGGTAAGTTACACAATTATTTCATTACAGACCCTTAAGAAGAATGGCCAGTATGAAGACACTTATTTATAAGTCTATACGAATTATTTATTCAGAATTCTTAAGTAATCCTTCTTTGTTGGCTGTTAATTTCATTTCTTGCTGTTAGCTGAAGAACCAAAGCACACTGCATCAATCTGTCAACATGTGCTTTGTTTCAAAAAGTTTTAAACCTCACACCATATGCACACAGTAATTTCAAGCAGATATTCCTTCAGGTATCAAGAGCAGAATTTGCATGCTTAAGGATAGAAAGTTCAGATAAAGAACTATATCAACAAAAAACAAACAAAAAAATTCCACCTGAATGCTTAGGGTTGTCAGCTTCATACCCATACTATGCATGGCATCCAGTTAAGTAATGAATTTTTATGTCTGAATTTTGGTATACCTCATTTCATTACGTCCCCCTCTTCTAGACCTCCAGGGTCAAATGGTTGTGTCATCCATATTCTCCATAAACCCCCAGATCTGATCACAGTAAGTAATTGCTTGCATCCTATATCCTAATTTCTGTGCTAGATAAAAGATCATTTATCTATGTAAAAACAAACATTTGATTAGGACATGAGGCTGCAGTAAAAATTAGGCTATTTCACTGAAAACATTACTTCATTCTGAAGACCACTGGGTGCTGTAGTATTTCTGCTTTCTGCAAGATTAACCAGCACTGCTGGTGTTTACTGAAACTATGAGCTACATAATTTTATCACTAGAATAAAGGATGGCTGCTTAAAAATCAGCTACTTAAACTTAAGAGAAACTTTAGTATCGCTTTTGACCGGGTCATAACATGCACTGAACATAAGCATCCCAACAATCGCTATAATTTTAGCGAAATCATTTAATAGCAAAATAAGTACATTTAGTGAGACTTTCATTACTATTTTTACTGCTTTGCCTTAAATTGTTATCAGTAGTCAGCATTTGATGTTCAAGTATCAGAAATAAGCTTTAAATTCTTGGCTTAACCCATGCCACGCATCATCTTTTTCAGCAGAGGATTTTCTTGCTTTCTCCAGTGCTCGACTGCAACATGTTCCAAACACCACATTATACAAACTACTCAGATGCTCTATTTGCATGAATAATTTTATTTAAAAGCCTATTCCGACATCAGCTGTTGTTTTCAAGACTTTCATCTGAACAAACTGCAGTTTCTAAACAAGCCTGGATAGGCTTTTGTAGCACTTTTTTTTTTTTTCCCCCAGCAGAAGACAGTAAAGACACTAGTGAAATCTCTAAACTGAACTTTCATAAAAACAAGGGCAAGATGATACTGTTCCAGCTCAGAATTTCATCATTTTGGCCAAAAGCTTATGCGGAAATAGATGGCATGATATGAAATAACAGGGGTCTTCTCAGACACAATTCAGTTTGAGGTTTATTCCATGTTTTTAGATTTCGAAAGGATTTAATATACACACAAAAAAACCCCAGCAGCCTATAAAGCACAAAGCTGGGTGTACAGCTGCAGCATTGCCCAAATGGACAGAAAGATTAACGTCTGTTGATGCAAAATAAACTCAATGATCATGTGATGCTTTTACAAAGAATAAACCTGTCTCTGAGAGCAGGAAGTGAGTACAAATACTGAAACAGAGCAGACTTTGCCCAAGCAAAACTGAACTTACCTCTCTTACACTGGAAGAAAACTAAATCACTCTCAGAATTAAGAGATGTCAAAACCATTTCATAGCTCCACCTTTATAAACACTGCTATTTTTGGTCACGTGAAGAGGGACACGTATGTGTTGCTGCATCAGAAAGCATGTCAAGCACTAGAAGTCATTTCTGTTTTGCTAAATTGTAAACTCAGCACTTAATTATCTGTTTACTGACTCTGAGGGAGGGCAGAGAATGAAGAAAAACAGGGAGTTTTACTACAACCCAGATGAAAAGACTGGCAAAGCTACTCGTAAATTAGCTTGAGTTTTGAAACAAGGTAGCTCAAACTTTGTGAAAGTCAAATCCCATCAGCTTTTTAGCCTGTAGAACAGGGATTGTTTTACTTAGATATACTCTCCATCAAAGTCCTTCCAGTTTCCAAACACTTCTGTCACTTCTTACCAAGCACGGTGAGACCTGCTTAATGTTTGCACTGACCTGGAAACACAGAGGGTGCTCCACTTTGCAGAAAAAAAACCCTCCACCTTGCAGAACCACTCAAAGCTTTTCCCTGCCTTTTCCCAAAGGTGCCATCACAACTGAAAAAAGGGCTCCTCTCAAACAGCAGTTACCCCTGGCATGCAGAGGGATTTGTGCCCTAAGCCCACCCAATAACCTTGTCCATAAATGAAACATTTGCAGTGTCCTCGGCAGCTCCTTCTTTAATCAAGGAGCATCTGAAACTGAGCTCAATTAGAGCCCTGTCCTTTAACGCCTGCTGAGTTCCTTTGTGCCAATGAATCCCTGGTCCCCAATGTTCTCTAATTTAAAGGTCAAATTTGCTGTGAAGGACAGATAAAAACCATCTGGCTTGCCTGTAGGAAAATTAAAAGCTTCTTTTTTTGTTGTTGTTAAGAAGCAACAAGGCTGAGTATATTCGCTTTATAATTAACTGCGGATTTTAGTCACTGCTACTTAAAATTGTAGCACTGGGTAAATTTAAAAAAACAATTCAGAACAAGTATTGCAGCTGCACAGAAGAAAAACAAGAAGAAATGGCAGAAAAAAGCGGGGGACTGGTATTTTGTTATCAATTATGCATTTACAAGTTAGTATATACCAATTCTTGCCCCATTCTTTTTCCTGAAAAAAACTGCAAAGGGCAAAACAAGTGAAAAATTGAAAAGCAATTACTGCAGAGGCCAGAGAAAAGGAGAAACAAGCTGTGGAGAATCTTCTCAATTTAATTTCATTTTGTGACATTTTTGAGACCAAACAGTTTTCAGAAAGGCCTAAATCTGAGGCTGGCAACAGGAGACAGTGTTGTGAACCAAGCACTACATGAGGCTGAGCAACAGTTGTCTTTATAAATAGCATGAGAGGACGAAAGGAAGAGATGAAAGGAACCAAAAATTCCAACAACTAGTTTTAAGTGCAGTAGTTACTTTCTGTTTAAAGAACAACAAAAAAAAGAGAAAAGGCAGCATATACATAACCATAAAAAAATGGTTCCTAATGCTCAGTGCAAGAGAAAGAAAGGAGATGAGACAACTTTTGCACAGTTATTCTTCATTTTTTTTCTTCTGTTGGGAAGAACACAGAAAAAAACAGACTGAGGGAAGGGAGTCACTACAAAAACACTTTTCTTGCAATGACTTGCCATTTAAATGTACTAGCTAATGTACTGAGATTGGGAATGTGTTAGAGATGGACACTTGGTTAAAAATAATTTTTCTATCCACACAGAAAGAATAATTGTGAAATTTGAAAAAAAATCATAGTGCTTTCATTATTTTTTTCCAGGTCAATGCTGACAACTTTTTTTTTGATGTGATGAGGACAAATGTAAAACATGGTTAGAAAAAGTTACCCCTGCTAACAACTGTAGAGGTCCAACTAATGAGAAATTCCAGAACTGAGTAAACTTACTGAAGAAATTGTTCACTAAAATAATTGCCACATAATACTTCAACATGCCTTTCTTATTTAAAAGAAAAAAAGATATTTTTTCTACCACATAAATTTCCTTCTAGTTTAAGCACAAACCAATGAAGCAGTATTCTGATTTATTACGAAGTTCAATATAAGTAACTTGTCTTGAATCCTCAGGGACTTGTCATCTGCTACCTTGGAGGCTACAGCCTCATGAGGTCAAGAGTCCCCGGAAAAAAGAAGGTGAGCTCTGCAAAACAGGGAACGAGCATTCACAGAACGGTTGAGGTTGGAAGGGACCTCTAGAGATCATCTAGTCCAACCCCCCTGCTCAAGCAGGGACACCCAGAGCACGGGGCACTGGGTGGCATCCAAGTAGATTTTGAAGGTCTCCAGAGAAGGAGCCTCCACAGCCTCTCTGGGCAGCCTGTGCCAGGGCTCTGGCACCCTCCCAGCAAAGAAGTTCTTCCTCACATGGAGATGGAACTTCCTGTGTTTTAATTTATATCCATTACCCCTTGTCCTGTCACTGGCCACCACCGAGAAGAGTTTGGCCCCATCCTCCCTACATTCTCCCCTCAGGTATTTACACATATTGATGAGATCTCCTCTCAGTCTTCTCTTCTCCAGCCTAAACGGGCCCAGCTTGCTTAGCCTTTCCTCATACAATAGAGGCTTCAGTCCCTTTATCATCCTTTTAGCCCTACACTGGACCCTCTCTAGAAGCTCCACATCCCTCATGTGCTGGGGAGCCCAGAACACCCCCCAGTACTCCAGATACTAGAGGCAGAGGGCCAGTATTTAAGATCTCCCTCAACCTGCAGGCAACACTCTCCCTGATGCATAATGCAATACTGCTAAAATACCTCTAAGGGAAAAGCCTGCTATGGACTTCCACCTACCTTCCTGGATAAGCAGGATGACTTCTTGAATTAAAGAGTTTGTAAATCTCCACCTTTGTCCCCCATGAAAGTGATATCATGGGTGAAATGGCTATTGACTGGACTCAGACATCAAAGGTAATTTAATTTTACAGGTCAAGCCAAAATGGATCTTTAGCTAATTTGAGTCTGTTGAAATATATATAGATTTTTTTGTTTAAAGCTTGGGGGGGGAAAAAAAAAAAAAAAAAAAATCAATTGAGATGCTAAAACATTTATTTACTTTTCCAGTACAAGGTATACTATTATCTTGTTAAATGACTGAACAAACTTGTCACTCAACCCAAGGGGTGCAAAACATCAACTTACCCTTTTATTACTAAGCTGATTTCAGACCAAAAATAATAATTAAAAATCTAAGTTTGAGACAAAAACAAATCAAAGCTGATTCGAGACAGGCCATACAAAGCAGTTTTCTAATAGACACATAATATCAAACTCAATGACATTCACGCTGCTACAATAGATTATTTTAATGCTGGACTATTTTATAGTCAACTGTTTAAAAAGCAACTTTTTTCTTTATAATAAAAGAGTCAATAAACTAAAAACAGAGAACTCTAAAATAAAAATGGCTTTCATTGATACTTGAAGACAGTTAAACACACCCGTCAAGTCACAACGTCAACTTCATAGCAAAGCCCTCTGCTCATCTGCTCTTAAAACCCCCCACTATAAGGTATATTTTTGCACAAATTGCATATTCAAAATATTATTCTTATATCAGAAGGACCAAATCCGAACAGCGCATTCCTTGAGTCAAACAGCAAAACTATCAAAATCATGAAAATATTATTTAAAACAGCAACACTTACAGAACAGAAGGGCAGCTGAAAAGTGTGCAAGATGCATACAGAAAAAACACAAGGTTTATAACAAGCTAAGAATGGTGGCCCCTACTCAGTGGCCCATTTTAAACCAAACAAATGCATTGTAAACAGAATGTGAGAAAGCTTTCAGTAGAGCAACTATATCCTTTTATAATACTTACCTCGCATTTTAAGATCTTTGCTTTTTTCTACTGGAAAAAAAAAGTTTGAAAGATGCTGTAGCTACTCAAATTCCGTAACAGAAGTGTGTGCCTTAATGCTTTGATTCTAGTTCTTCTAACATTTTAAAGTTAAGAATAAATGAATCTGAACTAGAGGTTCAGAAGAGGTTAAAAGTCACAATTCTTCAAGCTGCAGCACTGTCAGAGTTCAATAGCACAATAATAAATTACATTTGATCTAATATTGAGCTGTCATACAGCAAATAAGCATACATCTGTTTTTTTACAGAGAAGGCACTATTATTTATACTTTATGAGAGGGAATATAGAAATAACCATATTGATCTAATTCATAAGCATTAGAACTTAGTTTTTGCTTCCTCCCATGTTCTCCAATTTGAGGCACCAAAATCCTGCTTGACATTGTTGGGATTTTAACTCCTGCATATCACAGCAGTCTAATATATTTAACTAGCTATAGAAAAGAACTCCTAGCTTTCAACTGAGTATTTTGATTTGCTATTTCAGAAGGGTTACATAGGAAATAAAGAGAATTTAAGTGCCTGAAATGGTCAAGTGTTGCTACATTAAAAACAAAACACCCTTTACAAATATTTTACAAAATTTGACATGTTACTTTCACTCATGATTCTACAAATTCTATCTACATAAAAGATGCCAAGATACTAATCAGAAGGATATTGCACCTGAATTGGGAGTGGACACAAGGAGACTCAGTGATAGGAAGATGTCAGAGCTCACAGAGTATTCAAGACAAGAATGAAGAGTATCATGGCAACAGTGAACTCGTGACAGAGATGGAGATTCAAGCAAGCAGCAAGTTTCAAACTCAATCCTGCAAACATGAAAGGACCAACACTTGTGGAATCCAGTGAAATTGCTCTCGATGACTATTTCAGTCAATGCCAAATGTTCCAAAATGAGTCCCTGCAACAGCTGCAGATTGACTCTGAAGTCATTTTTTTTCCTAAACTATTTAGATTTAAAATAAACTGACTTCTGAAAAACAAGCACATATATGGCAAATCATGGGAAATATTACAGTATCTCACAGCAGTCCTTGAAATCTATGAGCTTTTTTTTTTCCTTCCCATACCTTATTTTTTAAGTAGAAAATGTACTGTTATCCATTTTTTGCAATAGGAAGTCAGAAGGAAACTTTTTTCTATTTAAGGAAGAAGTTCATAGAAAAGCTTTGTATGTATACTATTAAGTCAACACAAGATTTTAATATTACTCTTTGGGAATTCGAGAAGACATGTAGTTACTCTCCTTCCCCACAACATGGGAAAGCGTGTTTCAATTTTTGAATTCAAGTTTGTATTTCCCATGTTCCAGGCAAGTAATCTATTCAAACTTAACAAGGTGTTTAGGGATGGAAATACACCATTCAAGCACTGTTCTTCATATAGAAAAGAATTATTTTCCAGTTTCACAGGGGAACAAAATGTCATGGGAGGGGTGTCATCCACAAAAGACAGCATGTTCTGGCCAGTCATTCTGGAAATGAAATTGAATGACTATATGATCTCTTAATATTAATTTGGAAGCATGAAATTCTGAACAGATGCTTATTCTTACAAGATAGAAGAAATATTCTGTTAGAGTCAGTCACAATTCATTTTTCTTAACCTCTAGGAGAATTGCATTAGGCCATGAAATATTAATTTAATGATTCTGAACCTTTGCTTTCACAGCATATTGAAAGCACTGAATACCATCCTATTTTAGAGAAATTACTCTGCTCTTGAATAAAAATTGCACTGAACTGATTCCCACTAGATAGACAGGCTCCACAAGGTCTTCTGTAGAATTAAAACAGATCATCTGCACAACAAATCAGGTTATAAAAAAAGCCAGGATTTGCCTAAAATGCAAGAGTAATGAAATCAACACAAACATTTATCTAGTACTCTTAATGTCAACATTTTTTAAAGCACTAAACAGAAGAATGATTCAACCTTGTGCAGAGGGACAAAACTAGAATTAAGGGACACATTTCACAGAAAATAAGAGTTTGTATTCACAAACACAGACTTCTTGGTGGTGAAGATATAAAAGCACCAAGAAAAAGCACCCATCACTTGCAAGATTCCAGACTAGCTGGAACAATCTTTTACAATATAGTCAATGTTGATTGCTTTAGCTCTTAAACAGTTCTGTGAGGCAAGGATCACTATTCTCAGGAGAATGTTAAAAATATCACCTGGAACACAACACCAGAACAGACTGTGCACTCCTGCAGTGACAAAACAAAATCTATTCTGTATTTTGGGCACATGTGCTTGCTGATCAAGAATATATCTATCTTCTATGATTCTAGAAATTGTTCAGCCTCTATAAAATAGGAGCAAACACTTTCAGGTCACAATTGTTTTTTAACCATTCTAAGTGATTAAGTGGCACACATGAAGATTTTGGCTATTGAAAGAGAAAAAAAATTCAGTTACCTTTTTTACAGTCTTGTCAGGTTCAAGAGCAATATCTGGAATGTTGGCATCCACCATAAGGGAAAATAAGTTCAAGATCAAGTTGGAATACCTGAAGTGGAGAAGCAGAATAGATAGAACACTTGGTAAAGTACACAAAAGGCAGTATTTTGTGAACAAGTTCACTTTAGAGAAAAAACACACTATGCATAGATAATGTGAGCTGGCAGTGCGTAAAAGGAGGGTCATACACTTTTAACATAAGTATGTCCAGCTATTTTGGTGTGTAAGATACCTGGTAAATAGCAGTGGAAACTCAAACTGACAAAACTGAGCACGTTGGTCAAGCTGCTCTGGTTTTGTTCTAATCTTCTAAACATTTCCATAGCATTTTCTAGAGACATACCAAATACAAATCATAGTTTTAAATACTTTAAGAGTTAATGACAAAGTTCCTACTTCTAGTATGAAGCTATATGCTGGGATAGGGATTCAAAAGCTACTTAAAGTAGATAATAGTGATATGTCAGTACAAAAAAAGGATTTTTCCAGCTGCTGCATGAACAATCGCCAAAGGAGGTCCAGTATATCCCTTTACCACTGAGTTTAAACTGAATTAAGCCTGCAGTTACTCAATGAAAGAGCAATAGCTTGGGTAGACATGCTGTATTTTTGAAGTTTAAAGGTACACATAAAAAGAAGAAAAAACGGAGATAAAGAGTGCCATTGTTGGCGGTTTCACTTTTAACATGCTGGTGTTGGAAGTATTTGCAAATCTTTTAAAGGACAACATTGTTTTCCCCTTGCAAGAAAATAGCTGAAAGTTGCTCTTTGAAAGGATAATTTTCAAGCTGTTCAACACAAACTGAAGCTTCCCTTACTCTAACAGATTTAGCCCTCCTCCAGAAAAAAAAGGTATGTACCTACTTCAAAGCCTGGAATATTGCTTTCCTAAGATCACTAGGAGCTTCACAGAGCTTTGAGTTCTTAGCAGCATTGAGTTCTTAGCAGCAGCCTTCGTTTAACAGCAAGCTTCTAAATATAAATAAACTGGCAATTACAAGTAATTAAACTACCTAAAAAACACAGCTTCTTAGATATATTTTACAAATAAATACAGCTCAACAGAAGTCTCTAAGAAAGCACTTCTATCTAACAGTTAGCAATTTTAACTGTTGACAGTTAACGAACTGGAAGGAGCACTACCCAACAGTTTGCAGTATAAATTTTAAAGTGACAAAAACTAGGAAAAAGTTACACACAACACTGTAGTATCCACATGTCTTTCTCTGCAATTTGTGTGAAGATTTCTGCAATTCAGTCTTCAACTAGATGGTGGCCTGGGGATATAAAAGGCCTACCACAAAACTTAGGTGACTGCCTCTAGTACTGCTGTCACATGTTTTGCGAAATTTAGGAAAAAAACTAAAATTAGGATTTGAAAAGAGGTATGTTAGACAGTTGGCTGTCTAAATTGACATTTCCCATAGACAATCCGGTTGGCAGATACAGAAGATTCTCACAGCTGGTCCCCTGAAGGCCTCAATTAATTCTGGATAACATTAATCATTTAAACTACCTACTGCCTGGCTAGAACCTTCCCAAGGATCTGCACTTCACAGCTTTCCATGTGCTGCCTGAAACCCCTACATCCATTTCCACTCTCACAGAGCTACTACCTGTTCTGTCCTCTACATCCCTGAGAATATAGCAGGGAAAAGCAACCCAGTCAGCTGGCTATCACCATGTACCCTGGGCAAACCCCAAACCAATCTATTGTTCATCCAATGGGAAACACCTTCCCCAGCAAACAAATAAATAATAAATAAAAATCAATGATCCTGTAGCATGTAGCAAACTATTACTCACCTAGAAACAAAGCATGAACTTACAAAAGCAAAGAACTTACAAAAATGTCTTTTTGCACTTAAAGTTTGACTACTTTATTTTCATTACCCAAAAGCCATTCCTCCAGAAACACTGAGTCACTCTGAAATACAGCACTTTGAATACTCAGAGTACCATCTACATCTCAGGAAAGCACAGGAAAAATACCACCAATTTGATGGAGATAACAAATAGAAAATCTGCATTTTGGCTTAACAATTGGAGGATAAGATTCCTCACCTTGTAGTTGGAAGTGCCTGTGAAGTGATTTGTGTAAACACACAGAATTTCAAGAGCTAAGCTATTTCCCCCTCATATATATATATATATATATACACACACACACACACACTTACTTATTTGAAAAAAGAAAATATATATAAATAAGCTTGACTTAATTTGAGCTGCTTACATACAGAAATACTTATGTTAATACCAATGTTCTCTGCCTTCTTTTATGATAGCCTTAAAGATATTATCCAGGATCATTTAAAAATATTTCCTGTTAAACTGAACAAATATTGGAGAGACAACTGGATAAAGCTATAGTCCCAATCATTACTCATGAAATCTAGATTTACAGGTTAGATTCATACTAAAGTTATCATTATATTCTACACCTAACTATGATCTAAGGAAATCACTACATAAACTAGCCAAGGCAATGTATAAACCTTCACTGACATAAAAGACCTTTCCAATGAAATAGGTAGGTTTAAACACTACTGAAAAATATACAGAATTATTTCATTCTGTATAAGAAATTCAGTATTACACAGCAGTTCTGAAAATTTAAAATGCAAAAGTTACCCTCCTTGACTGTTCTAAGCCATGAAGACTGTTGATAACACACTTCTGAACTGCTCTTAATCTATTAGCGTCATTACATAAAAATAGTCCCTTATTTCTTTTCACCTTTTTAAAAGAGGGCAAAACTACATTTAACATTTTTATATAATTTGATATCATTTACTGTTTACTTCTCACATTACATACACTTTTCAAATAAGTGTTTCATAGCTTTCTCCCAAATTTAAAGGTTTTATTATGTGATCTAATAAAATGAAATTCTTTCCTCTCCATGGAAGATGCTCCTGGACAGACCAAGAGCATTTACACGTTTTGTTCAAACAGAACAATGCTGAGCTATTCAGCCATCGAAAAGTCAGCAAGAAAGCTGACCACAAATGGTCAAGTCATTACAAAAAAGTTGCTTCCAAAGCCGATGCGAGTTCTATTGGTCCATAAGTGAACACAGCCTAAAAACATTTTAGGTGTCATGTTTTTGGGTAACTAGAGAAGTTGCTAATGTACTTACTGTCATCATAAACTGCTGATATTTATCCAGCACAATCTATATTCAATTAAGCTTACATACACCATTTTTCAAAGCAAAGAATAATGGATTTTGATCATCACTAATCTGAAGCGAAGGAGGGAAGGAAGCGGCAAATGAGTAATGATCTAGAGTTAAATGCATAGTTACTTATCATCAGTAACCAGAGAAAAGAAAGGCAAAAATAAATCCAAAATGCTACCACTTAATACCCTGCAGGAGTTAGGAAAGCTATTTAGGCCATTAGAAAAGCAAACCTGAGGTCCTTAACTTGAAGAACAGAATTATATTTGTCTGCTTAGCCTAGAGAAGATTGAGAGGGGGTCTAATCAACATGTACAAGTACCTGAGGGGTGAATATAGGGAGGATGGGGCCAAACTCTTCTCAGTGGTGGCCAGTGACAGGACAAGGGGTAGTGGGTACAAGTTGAAACACAGGAAGTTCCATCTCCATGTGAGGAAGAACTTCTTTGCTGTGAGGGTGCCAGAGCCCTGCCTAGAGAGGCTGTGGAGGCTCCTTCTCTGGAGACCTTCAAACCTGCCTGGATAGGCCCCTGTGCCCCGTGCTCTGGGTGTCCCTGCTGGAGCAGGGGGTTGGACTAAGTGATCTCTAGAGGTCCCTTCCAACCTCAACCACTCTGTGATATTCCAGCTCAGTGTCACACCCATCTTTGTTGTGCCATTCTCATCCCTTTGCCTTCTACAGATTCCTACTCAACCTTCAAATGCATTGGCAGTGTTTTCGCAGTGCACAGCAGCTCGCGGCAGGGCACTGCTACCTGCGCAGATGCAGGAAGGCGGTGTAGCACTGCTTGCGGAACTCCTGGTACTGCTCGCTCTGCGTGCCCCCCATGCCTTCCACCATCTCCTTGTTCAGCTTCATGGGTGGCGGCAGAGGCTTCGGGTCTCGACCCAAGATGTAGCCAAAGTCAATGTGAAACAGTTTACCTGTACAAAGAGAAAACATTGTTACTTATTTCGGTGTCACACAGCAGTGAGTCTTGGTGCAAGAACTGAAAAAAAAAAAAAAAAACCCCACACACCCTATCTGCAAAATCTCTGGGAGATGCTAGCCATGCCCTGAAGAAAACACCTCAACTTCTGATTTACTGTTTTCTTCAAGGATTGCAACAGTGTATTTGGTATCCTTAGTTTCTGATTTCAAATTATGGGCTTAGGCAAAACTCAATCTCAATTAGGAATACAAACAAAAAAGTCATCCTCCCACCCCACCCAAACATATGCAGCATATCCAAAAGGCCTCAGGCCATGCCAGAACTGGCCAGTATGTGCTAAGTGCAAAGTCATGCAACTGTGCTTGATTATTTGACATTTCTTTAGAATTTGTTAGCAAATTAAAATATTAATGCATTGTTTTTAATACCACATCTGGTTACGCTTACAGTGGGTATGTTATTTCAGTTGTATGTTAGGTTTACCAAATGGAAAAAAAAGGAACGATGATCACAAGCAAACCGGAAGCCTGGATTCCTCTTGAAGCCAATAAATACCAAAAAATTCAAAACTATTCCAGTCTTAAATAATTTTGAAACAGTATTTTATGAATAGTTTTCAAATATTTCAAAAAAGCATCACATTGCACACTATCATTCCAAAACTGAAATTATATTTCAAGTGCTCCAAAACTTTTTTCAACTTTTGGAGTACTAAAATACAAGAGCTTCATCATCTTGACTATTATCTTTCTCTTTTTAAATCAGCTGAAGTCTAACTACATGTTCACTTTCTGCAGCATCAGCTTGAAAAAGACATGTAAAAGTCTCTGGCTTCAAATGCTACCCCAGAAGCACATATGCAATCTGGAATCATCTTCATGCTATCTACACAATCGCTTATATTTTTACTGGGTAGTAATTAATCTATACTTCAATAGTGCTGACCCGTATGTGAGATGTGAGATTAATAAAGGCATCCAGATGCTCTCAAAATTAAACATTATATACATCTATGAACAAAAATACAGACAATGGAAATCGCAGAACAATTCATAATTCCTAGGAAGCCAATTTTTGGAATATTTGACATTAACTAGAAAATATTAACCATACTAAGCAAGAAAAAAAGCCTGAAAATCTATTATGCAAGTAAACTTAAACTTTGGTACTAGCTTTTAAAATGCATAAGTTTAAACAACAAGAATCATTTGGGTTACTAGTAATTTCCTTAGGACAGACAGAAACCATCTTCCTGAAGTCAACAGTAACACAGAATTGGGAAATACATTAAATAAAAGGCCAAAAAGTTTATCTACCTTTGAACTATTAGGATAAACGTTGGCATGAAATGTGGAATCAAGATGAAAGACCTTATAAACTGGAAACTGGAAAGCGATTTGCATGACTGTTACACAGTCACAAAGAGCACATGACATACAAGTACAAAGTCAGAATTAAAAAGCAACTGGGTTGAGGACCACATCTACTTCCCAAAGAGTATTTTAACCTGTAGTCTGAATTCCTTTTAATATTTTGATAGGCTTAGGTGCTCAGCACTCTTGAGAAATCAGAACAGCTAATATTTTTCAATTAATCATCCCTCTTTGTCCATTTCACTGAATAACAAGTGTTCTGTCATCAGAGAAGGCTTGAAGCCTGCCATAACCGCTCTTCTTCAGCTCAAGATAGAAAATTGACCATGATGGAATTTATGTAAGGGAGCTCATAAGGATGCCTAATGAGCAGGCCAAGTATTCACTAGTTGGTAAAAATGCCACAATCAGTACATTTCACATACCTAATTGTCTGCGCTCAGAAACTTCCATCAATAGCTTTTTAAAACCGTTACATGAGTTGCTCTTTGAGCTCATTCTTGTGCACCAAGATTTTGAAGGAGGCACTTTGATACAGATACACACAGCCTCATTCAGTTACAAAAAATGTTTAATTAAAAAGTTAGAGGCGGAGAGAAGGGACATTCACTTGTTCAAACCTGTCAGCTTGAACAGTCAAGAGACAAGGTTGGAATAAAACAGTAATTCTTGTGACAGTAATTAAATCTCTTAGTTTGCTCCAGAGATGGAGAAGAGGTGCTAATTAGTAATTTAAATTGATAACACAGACACATCTAAAACATTCAAAAACATGCTTAATAGCTGACTGATATACATTTATAAAAGTTATACTTATCTAACAGTTCCCTTAAGTGCTCATTTTTAGGATTGAAGCATAAAAATAAATATAACATGAAGCCAGTTATCACTGTCATTATAGTTTCTTACCAAAAATTTTAGCAGATTTTAGGCTACAACTCTGAATAATCCATGTCAAGAGCTATATGTTTAGCACATTCTAAACAGACCTAACTTTCATTCATGCAGCTCTTTCAAGAGAAATTAAGTCAGCATAAGAGATTACAATATCAAGACCCAAGGCTCCCTTTGGCATCTGCTTCAAACCACCATCCCACCCAAGAAAAGCCTGACCAGCTGCTGGAGGCTGAATTGCAGTTTCAGAGTTTTCCACAGAAAAGCTTGACTTATATTCTCCTTGAGGACTTAGTTTGAACAAATGATGAAGATGGACAGTCAATTTTGACTCAGTGAAATTATTTGCATATTTCACAACTGAATATTAGTTGGAGCTTTTATTATTTATCTGTTAAAGATGTGACTTCATTTAATAATGTAAAATGATAAAAAGCTCATGATGCTCTCAAGTGATCATCTAAAAGTGTCTAAAGTCATATCAGGGTCCCACTCAAGACATTAAGGATGGAGATAGTCAGGTGCTTCTTGGGTCTTTCAGGAGACTTTACTGCAGACATAGGATGCCCCAAAACTCGTGCTCTCCAACACACTGGCACAGTGCTGCCCACTAAACCTCATTAGGAAGTTCAATCAAAAAAAGTGCTATGATAATACAGTGTCAGAAGATGCTACTTCCTTGTATTTGGCCGACAGTGGGGCGTGTATCGCACAAAAGAAAAAAAAATCATCCAAGACAAAAAGCAAAGTAACCCAAACAAACCATGAACCACATCAAAAGACAAGACAGACCTGGAACAGTCTGATAACCAGAACTTCTCATCCAGAAAGACAACTCTGATATGTATTAGACTGATATGTCTCCTAGCAGGCATACCAGAGGCTTATATTCACATTTGTGATCTTTTTCTCATCTTGGACTATTTCTCCACTCTCACCATCTGTTTTCAGTGCAATTCCACTGCCCTACCTGCCTGTGAAGCCCCCCTTTCATGCCTTTATACAAGAGTACAGTGGAAATTCTATTACAAAAATAAGACTAGAGAAAGTTTGAGATCTGCTTGACAGTATCGGTGTTGCCAGGATATACTGAACAGTAACAGAAACAGCAGGACAAAAATAGAAATTTGAACACTCTGGCTCTGCATAAAACAGCTGTTCCAGATCCTATGAGCTTCAAACAGAAGAACACTGGTTTGCTGTAGCAATTTTTACTCAAAAGGCACAATTCTGACAGGGCAAATAATTTATTACTTTTATTCTGTAAGAATTGATCTACTGTGAAAAGCATACTGTCCTTGAACACAGCTATCACCCAAGATGTGTGTCTGTAAGGGAGGAGGTAAAAAACATCAGTAGCAACTTAGGACTTTGTTTCTGTCAGCTTAATCACTTGTTTTTCCTCCAAAAATAGTGTTCCTCAAAACACTACTGATCTGAATTTTTTGTCCTCAGAACAAAAATGAAAAACCCACCACCACAACTAATAATCAGAGCTGAAAACAGTCTATGAAAAAACTTATAGCATCATATGCTAGCACCTGTCAAGTTTTTTTTGTTTTATTTTCTATTTTTTGAATGACACATAGCAATTTGTGTAGTCTTTATTTGAAATGTTCCTGAAAGCTGGGCCATTTGGTTAAGGAAAAAAAATGCCCCTTTTCATCTGAATGATGACTCTTTTCAACTCTTAGTTCATACTCAAACAGTATGGTACTTACAAATGATTATCATTTAACCTTCCAGTTAAGTGGTAGTGAATTCTGTGTAACACATTTTCTTCCGTCACTATAGAGTGTCACTGCTACAATATTTATGCCTTGGTCTCTTAGACCATCATATTTTCCCTTCAGCTTGTAATGCATTTTCCATTTATATGCTTCTTACTTTGAAAAGCATCTTGATTATTGGTTATTAGCAATTTACTATTATTCACAATTAAAGACAAAACAGGACTGTGAGCATTGGTTTATTCTTTCTCAATAATGACCAGTAAATCCCAGTCCTTCAGCAGTCATGTGAACGAGGGGGTTTGGTTTTCTTTTAAAACCATCAGGAGATGCACATGAGAAGTCGCTTAAGACAACAGATTAAACGTATTTGATCCTCTGAACTATTTATATTCTTGTAGGGCTCAACCGATAAAGGCCTTAGATTTTATTCAGACACCAAAACTTCAGACACTAAGCTCACTCCAACTGTTTGAATTTCTAGGGTTGCAAATGGCTCCAAGTTATATAGGGGGACACCAACACAGAGCACAGATAAAAGCTGAAAAGAATTTCTGACTATGAACTTACTATGGACATGTGCTGCCCTCTGCTGCACTGCTTAAATTCTTCCACTGAGCCAAACTGTGATTTTGCTGTTCCCTTCTGACAAAGGGAAAAATCATGCAAAATTTTTATCATGCAAAAATCCAAATACTGAAATACTGCTATCCTGAGGTAGCAAGCAGTGTCTGCTCTAGGAAATGCAGGGCGAGGACTGAAAGATCCATAACTAGACCTGTACTTGTGTAAACCCGAGCAGACAAGGAAAAACATTCACTAAAACTGTTCCCCCAAATGTTTAGAGCCTAACCTTTTATATTAATCATAGCTCTCTGCCTAATATTTTACTCTTTCATATAAGGTATGTTGACTCAAATACAGGCTCATCTGTAAACTAACATACTTTCCACATTTGTGTATGTCCCCCTATAACCTCCCCAAAAGATTCAACAGGAAACAGAAAATGTTTCTGTCAGTCTTGCTCTGTGGCATTCCGAGTGTTTAGCTTCTTATGAAGAGAGAGAGAGAGATCCGGAAAACTCACAGGACCCCAGTGGTTAAAAGACATTCAGATTGGGGACAAGGACTTGCATGGGCATCTCAGTAAAATCATCAAGATTATATCTAATATCCATATGACTATTGATAATATATGTCTAAACTCCCCATATTTGGGAGTGTAGAGCAATGGCTGAGTCATTCTGCCCTGACTTTTTACAAATCATTAAGTTAACAGATCTTGAAATTGCTTTCTGATAGCATGTGAAAGAACCTATGATATATGACCATGTAATGAAAAGTTAAATTAACAGAGAACAATTAAAATACTTGGAATTGGAGTTACTTTCCAAATAACCATAATTTCATCCTTGCTTTCAGCTCTGGACAAAGAGGTCTGAAAAATCATCATGAATTATTTTAAGCCTGCCCTAAGATAACAGGACTGTTATTTCCTTATCTTAGTGAAAGGCAGTGAAATTTTACTGCAAGCTACATCTGTGCTACTTCGAAGAACAGGTCAGCTTGACTAGAGGAAATCTTGAGTTACACAAAAAAAACAACACCAGAACAGAATCTTAGTTGAGCACAGGCATCTTCCTGTTGCATAATTCACAAATAAGAGCAAAAAACAAAGTCTTGCTTTCAGTAATGTAGAAATTATTACTGTAGAACATAAGCCTATAAAATAAGCTAACTGAAAACCCAGAAGAAATCCACTGTTCATAAATATGGTCACACTTAGGTGAACTTAACTTCCATTATTTACACACATACAAACATTTTACAACTGATTTCAACACCCCATACCCCAAAAATGTTATACTTTACCTAGTAAGATTTTTGTTAAAAATACATCTCAGCACAGCATTAACTTACTTTTCAGTCAGTATCAATGAGACACTTTTCTGGATTGCAGATATAGCACTAATTTTAACCAATACTTAAATAATCTACTTGCTTTCTTAAGCTTCAGCTTCCACTTCAAACTACTAATAATTTCTAAAGTTTAGTTTACTTGATCACTTATCTTAAATCTGACAATATATCTTGTCAGAAAAAAAAATCTAGTCTAGAATACCCAGTGGGTGTTATATCACCAAGAAGAGATCAAAACATTAATAACAGATCAGAAATTAAACAACTGCTGTTATTAGATTGTAGTACTAAAAATATTACCTGTTTTTGTTAGCAAAAGATTATCCAGATGTCTGTCTCCAACTCCAAGGATGTAAGTAATTACACAATAACCAGCTGCAATAATAAACCGTTTCAACAGAGATCTTTCTTGAAGAGATATGTTTCATATCATTAACAACAGTATATATTAATTCTGGATGACAAGTAATCATATTCCAAAGGAACTGAAGGATGGGGGGGAGGGATAGGGGGAACGATAAAAATTATCAGCAATATGAGGAACATTTAAGTAATAAAATAAATTTACAGAATATATTCAGTACTACAAGATTATAATTTTTACTGTGCACCTATATTACCAGTAATGCTTAATTATTCCAGTATTGGAATTAAGATACTTCACATTCAGATCTGTATTATTTATGTCAACACTATGCAAATAAATTGCAACTAATGAAAAGTGTTCTTACTAGCTTTACCTACTAGCCAGAAGAGTCCAAAATAATCCAAAGTCTTAAGCCATCAGAAAAAATGGGAAAGGAGCAGATACAACAGACTAAAGTCTTGTTTTAGTTGTTAATAAAGATTTGCTAAAATTGATTATTTCTGTGAAGGGAGTATTTAATTTCTGAACTTACCACAGCTTTTAACATATGTATCCATCACCTCTGCACTTATTCCATGAGGCCCAGTCTCACTAGGTGCATGCTTTCTGAAAAAGTTCTATGCAAAAGAAAAAGACAAAACAACGTTAAAAAGGCACAAGGATCTCAGACAAAATCTTTAGGGCCAATTGAAAAAAGTAGGTTTAGACTAAAGGCACAAATGGCTATTACTATGATACATTTTTTTTCTCCAAGTATTAATTTTACTGCTTAGACCACAGACAGCAAATACAGAAGCGCATTGTTTTCAGAACTATTAAATTTCCTTTAACAAACTAATAATCACTCCCAACTAACCAAATTAGATCTAAAAGTTTCTCTTAAACCAAATTCTTATAGGAAATGAGGAAGAAAGTTTTCAGTTGATTTTAACAGGGCACTTAATAGCTCTCCTTTCAGCGTTTCAAAATTTTATAAGCAGCATGTAAAATTACACTTCACATTAAAGATTGCAGAGTGGAAGACAAAACTTACAGAATTTGCATGACACTTAAAAACACCCATTTATTTCCTTGTTCTACATTGGCCAAATTTTATCATTGTTGGCAGCACAGGAAATCCAGGTTCAGTAATGTATTTTGCCATTCATCTGTGAAGTTACTTTAGATAACATTCCTTCAGTGTCTTATCTATTTAAATTAACAATTCTTTTGAGGCAGGACTGCTCCTTAGGATCTGCAGATCAGCTAGAACAGTGGGTAAGCTATTTTAAATAGGTATGATTCATAAATTGCACAATAATTTTGCATTCATTTCTAAAAAGTCCATTTTATGAAAACATAAATTAGACTAGAACATAAATAGTACAGCTGCAAGATGATAAAGGACTGTACAAGAAATACTTTATAAACTATGACTGGATGTCACAGTTGTTGGGGATTACCACAACACATAAAACACTGAGAGCTGCAGAAATATGTGCAGCGCTGTGGCTCCCTGTCTGATCAGGCTGACCAGAATTTGCTGCCTTTATGGTTTCATACACGTAGGTTAAAAAGGCTAGGACTTATCTTGTTTCAGTTACTAAACTATGACCAGATGAACACTTTAGTATCCACCAAGCCACGACCTACACCTCTGAGGGACTGAATCCAACAAAAATACTGTGTTTTCATTAAAAAGTACTAAACTGCAGCTAGAATATCTACACTATTTAAAATATACAGGATACAGCAGCTGACAGTTTGATATATATGTTAACTACAGTTATATTTAAATGTATGCCTGTTTTATATATGAATATTCATATATATGTAAAGCTACCAAGAATTTTGTGTCACTAATTATGAATCTCTATTCAATTCCATGACGTTACTGAAAGCTTGTTCTTAACTCAGAGTATCTATGCATTTGCCTTGGCAGGGGAATGGATTTCAGAACTACTAGGTGGTGAAGCAAAAAAGCATTAAAACATATTTTGACAAGGTGCCAAAGTCAGAACTACTGAACAACACAGGTACTTTCAAATAAGCTTCTTTGAGTAAAGTCAGATTTTCTGCCCAACTGAATTATAATCTAGTTATTTAAATGGTGCTATTTTTAGGCCATGAGACACTGATGTGGTGATTTAAGAGTGTTTTTCTGAAAATCTGCTCTATGTACACTGAAGTTTCAATTTGGAATCCCTGTTCTAAACAGAAAATATGGAAGTCAGCAGAAGGCCTAAAAAGGCTGATGCATGAGATCTAATACACACTTTCTGAGTGTAGTGCATACCTGTATACTTTCTTCAGTAGCAAGAACTTCTGCAACTGGGACTGACTGAATAAACTGCATGAAACCTGTGACAAAAGACAACCAACAAGTCTCCAATACACAGAACTCAAGCCAAACTACTCCAAAATGCTCCTTAATAAAAGGGCAACACTAATGCACACTGTTACTCAACTGTTTTCTCCAATTTCCAGCCTTCAGTGAATTTTAAGATTACTTTTCCTGATTCCAAATTAGTTTACAAAGGTCTACTGTTGCACATATTCTTGAAAATTGCAGAAATCCATCAGTGGCATTCTAAAGTATTTATCCAATACCACGATGTACTTAACGTAGCCATATAACTCTTTCATCCATTTAATGGAGAAATTCATAGAATCACAGAAAGCTTAAGGTTGGAAGGGACCTCTAGAGATCATCTAGTCCAAGCCCCCTGCACACACAGGATCACCTACAGCAGGTGGCTCAGGACAGCATCCAAGCGGGTTTGGAAGATCTCCAGAGAAGGAGACTCCACAACCTCCCTGGGCAGCCTGGTCCAGGGCTCTGGATAAACAGGAGTACTACAATAATTTGCCCAAGATGATACAGCAAGCTAGTAGGTAAATAGAATATGTACAGCATTATCTTAACTGTTTCAAAAACAATAGTTGGCTTCTTTTATGAAGGCATTTGAATCTCTTATGGAGTATCATATTCACTTAAATTGTCATTCCTACCAAACAAGATTGTGTTACACATTTGAACTTTTTAGAACTCTGTATTAAGCAAAGTATCCCTTATGATAACACCACATCATGAAAGTCTATGAACAGGGAAAACTTTTATGAAAAAAGGCAAAGTTCCAATACCATGTTTTGTACTAGTTGCCAGCACTTTATAGGGCGTCAGCTTCAAATCCAGATTCTCCTTTCTTAACAGCTGCAAGGAAAACGCAAACATGAATATAACAAGAAAACAGATAAATCTTCTATTGTTCTTCATTCAAACTAGTGATAAACAAAAGTAATTTTGCCATGTTTTCCCTATAGAGGATCCTTCTACAGAGCATATTTGCCTAGATCTAAAGGATGACTAAGTCAGCTGAGAAATACAAAAAAACATGGAATATCTTAGCAAGGACTGAAAAACTGAATTAAGCCACATTAACTGGTTTTCCCGATTTTTGCTCTTGACAGAGAGATGCTATAACTTAGAAGAATAAGGATATCTGTTAGAAATTCTCACCTTATCCATGAGCGAAATAATCTGAAGTATAAGCTGATCTTGGCGTAAATCATCACCATGTTTAAAAATTACAGGATATTTGCCTCCATCTTCTGTCTTGAAGAATAACTGAGCAGGCATTAAGGCACTCTGGAAAAGGAAACTTACTCTACTAAACTTGTTCATAGCAATCTTGACATTCTGAATTATAAAACAAAAATTTACATTAAATTAAAAATTATTTAAACTAGTATTAAATCATGGGCTTCAGATATCAAATTCAGTTACAAAAAGATATGAAAGAGTCCTATTTGGTTACCCAAGGCATGACACTGAAGAACAGGAGTTCCTTAAGTTTGGCAGAAGAAAAATAATTTTAAAAGTCTTCTAAATCAGTTACATACTACCTGGGACTGAAAATATACCATTTCTAGTTACTGAAAATATGATCTAGGCATCTTTTTGAAAACTCTTCATGCTTTCCATTGTTGAAAGAAGAAAAATGTTAATAGAAAGTTTTCCCAGCAGCAGCAGAAAGAAGCATCCAAATTTTGTTTGCACGTACATAATCCAAATACCCATAGAGGGGCCATGTAAGAGGTCAACATAAAACAAATGTAAACTGAGCAGAAGAGAGAGAGATAGACAGGGACAACTACACACTAAAAGAAATGCTAGCAGCAAGATGTTGAACAATTAACTGCTTTCTTAATCAACTTAAAGCAAGCATGTCTTCTCATTGTGGTCTGAGAAGCCTAATTTCAGTGGTTGCAGTTTTGCTGTACAAAATGGACTGAAGGGGGATCAATTTCATATATTGCAATTGTGCAAGTTACTGCTCTCAAAAACAAAACAATAATTTAAAAATAATCAAAGTTACAGGTTTTAGTATTCAAGCAGTTTCATTAAAGATTTTTTACACAAAACCAGTGTTTTGGTCCAACATTTTCATATGTGTATTCATGTTTTTTCTTTTATTTGCTCATATTGGTCCTAAATTTTCACTATGCTAAAAAAGGCCATTTTTGAGCAGAAGACCATCTGACTTGTCTGGTTTAAAAGAAAAAGTTAAGCTGTTGTTTCCGATACAGAACATTTGGATGCTGATCCAGGAACACAGTGGAGATGACTGTTTAGTTTTTCTTTTAAAACCCACTCACACTACGAGCTGACTCTCAAGCTCGTGAAACCTTCCTTTTCTGACAAGGGCTGACAAATTCTTTCCAATTCTGCCTCTAACTCAAAGCATAAGAGCATAGAATAGAACAAGTAACCTCTTCAAAGAAAACAACAGATGCATGAAGAAGCTTGCCAAAGCTTTACAACTAAAAGATTGGGTGGTAGAAAACCATGGAAAAAAGGTTCACCTCTGATTTCTGCAGTCACAGGTTATATCACTTTCAACAAGGAATCTGTCAACCATGTTTCAAATTACTGAGCACAGGTTTAGGACCTAGCTGAGATAATGGTTTAACGAGGGTTGCAATGGCAGCTTGTAAGCACTGCACACTGCCTCCTGCTTCTCAGCCTGGCCAGTGAAGTACATGTGGGTCACCTTAAAATCAGGTTGCAGTAGACCCTACAAGTTGAAGTAAATTTCATAAGGATGGCCTACATCATTAGACATAGTTTAGATTTTGAGCACTATGGGATGAAAAGTAATCCCAGTCCTTTCAACAATATATTTCTGTTATGTTCCGTAATCAGATCAGAGTTTGGTCAGATGGCCACAAGCAGCTGGTTCCCTCTGACCATGAGAAAAACTTCCTTACTGTCCAGGCAACTAAACACTGTAACAGGTCACAATTTATAGTTCACACTTTACAGTGAGAGTTTTGGTTTCATTATGTCAGCCTCTTGCCTGAAATTTGCCAGCTGATGTTTCTAAGCATGGTGGTCAGGAGATTGGGCTAGATTTCAACTATTCAGAAGATCTCATTTACCTTGAAGAGTGTAGCTTTTTCAGGGATTATCCCCTTAATTTTCACCTGCGGTTCCAGTGGAAGTGGAATGAGTTCCATATCTGCTAAGTTCATCTTTTCATTATCTGCCAACAATGCCTGTAGCCTCTCATTCTAAGAGAATAAAAGCATCGAAACCTCATTATTTAAAGCAGCAGACAGTATTTTTTTTTAAAAGCATATTTTAAAGAAATATGAATATTTTAAAAAAATCACTTATTCAACTCTATTTTTTCAAAGAACAAAAAGTTCTCTCAAAGTCCAGTGAAATAAAATTTCTGCATTGGCAGTAACCTGAATAAGCAAGGAGATATTCCATTTAGTCCAAAAAAGATTGAGCCATTTATAAGCATTAGATACAATAGGCTTGCAAGAATTTATTTTAAATTGCTTGAAAAAGTAGCAAGATGGTTTATTCTCTATACCAGCATCAGTATTAGTTCTATTTTAGAAACTTATTTCAAGTCATCAGGTCTGATCCTGTAATTTCCTGAACTCAAGCAGATTCCCTATCACCTGTGAACCAAATTACCAGCTGCCTCCATAGATCTGATTTCAGAACTTGCTCTACGTACCTGTATCTGTAGATACCAGAAATTCAGTTTCAGAATTTCAGTACCAGTCAATTTTCCTAGTACTTTACACTTGCCATCCTACATAGTAAAAGTCATATACATGAAAGTCTCTAGTATAAACAAAGAGGCAGAGCAAGGTAGTCCAGTACTGTTGGGAATACTTAGAGAGGTTAATTGCTGCTGGCTTCATTTTAATCCAGAATCAAAGCCCTGTGTTTCTTAGTTTCACAGAAATGTCTTAGTAATTATAAAAGTGCATCTGTTTCCACTATATTGTACAAGCAAGAAACACATTCTTATGAATTACAATTCCTCCAAGAATACTATCATTTCCTTTTAGCAATTACATCTTTATTACTGATGCCTAACACCTAAAAAAATCATAAAAATTATACAGAACTCAAGTGTTTCTTTTCCTGCAAAAACATACCTCACAGGTTTGAAGAAATAAAATTCACTGATATTACACTGAAAAAGACTGAAAAAGCAATGATATATGTAAGTGTATCTATTAGAGAAAAAGCATGAACAGAAATCTTTGGCATTTGTACTTTCTCCCCATATCAGTGTGTCAAGTATATTCTGTAATTATCTTAAGTGAAGCAAAGCATCTTAAATTTAATCTATGAAGGAAAGCTTATTCTTTGAGATGCAACCTTTCAACTATGCCTGCCCTGCCTCATAAAATACAAGTTCTGCAAATGAAACCTTGCAGCAAATTAAAGCTTATTTCACAGAATTCATCTATCCCTGCATAATTTCCACACCATAACCTCTGCTTACTTCCCATATGTAAGATGTTATAGGGGATATCATTTTTCCATGTTTTCTGTATCTTCCGTTTGTCAAAGGTGTTTCTCTTAAACCCAAACCCTGCAACATCTAGCTCTTTTACTCAGCCTTTAGTCTAGTCAACACAGCACCATATAGATGAGTTAGATGTTTATGTGGATTAGTCAGCTGAGCACAGCTCCTCATCTGCAGGCTCATGAAATACAGTAAATAAAAATGCTCTGTGCTTCTACCCTCAGCGTGATAACCGCATCACCAGACAGAAGGCCTCATCCATCTGTTCCAAACACCAAGTTTCAGAACACACAGGAACTTCAAGCCATCTAATTCTCTCCCCCAAGCTTAACCCTGGCTAAAATTATTAGACCTAAGATGGACACTTAACACATCTCAGTGCTAACAGTTTTTAGAGAAAAATTAGTATGCCTGTCCTCAAATTCTAGACAGAGATAACTCCTCCAATCCTTTACTTACCTTCTTTTTACGATTCCCACTTTCACGCTGCACAGCTTTCATTAGATGAACCAGACGATCTACAAATGTCTGCTGGGCTGCCAACAATGAGCGCATTACTCTGACAGATTTATCACCCTAAGTGAATTAAAAGAAAGAAAATTAGTTCTTTGTTCCATAATTATTTTATCCGGAATTTGTGTCTTTAATCCTAGACCTATGGGCTTTTAGAAAGTAAAGTGAATAAAGATCAATTTCCTTTCAAGTTGAAAGATATTTTCTGTAAAACATAATCAGAAACATTGTAGCTAGCAAACAATTATCTGACCTACAAGTGCACTTTAATTTGCATGAACAATAATTAGTTGTGAACATCCATGCATGACAGGCTTATTCAACACAGCCAAAATAAGTTAGTAAGGATAAGCATGGCAGCACATAATATTCTTACATATTCTAAGAGTCACAGATATCTGAATAACATTGCTAAAATGGGAATTAAATGTAAAGTGTGAGATATACTAAAGCCAGCAAAGACTGCACATCTGCTCTGTACATCAGTTGTAGTTTGGAAGACTTTATTTCTGCTTTCCTCCCCACTGCTTCAGCACCCTCTGCTGCTGATATACTGAACAGCTCTGGTTTGGAATACAAAAGACAGGCTTATCTTCTCTCCTCCCCGCGCTTCACAAGTTTGCACTGCAAGGACAAGTGCTTCCAATGAAGAAACATTTATTAAAACAGACTGATAACAAAAGGCAGAGGATTTTAGAATGTATTTATCACGAGAATGAGCAAATAAGGTGAAGTTCTCAAAACTTCTTTATATTTTTCAGGAAGGTTACCGTTTTACTACGGTGAATATTCAAAGAAAAGTGGAAGCTCTGTGGATTTTAAATGCACAACTGTCCTGCTCCTAGGCAATTCTGCCTTTTTAGAGGATGGCTCGTCCCAAGCCATTAGGTATTTCCTTACACAAAGCATTACCTTTAGCAAAGCCTGGCTGAATCTTCTCATCACATTTAAGTACATTTCATGTGTCTTGGGGTCCCTCTGCTGAGTATCTTGGTCTTCACACTCCACAATTACATACCTGCAGCATAAAAACAACCAAAGGCATGCAGTTTGAGTGAAATACAATAGCCCTCTACTATAAATCCAGAGCTAAATGTAAAGTCACACTTCAAAATACCTTAACCTTATGAAGATCTTTTGAGATCTTCATAACTGCACAGTCAGCCAAGTCCTGGCATAGATATGGAGAACGTAAGTTTGATATCCTTGACTTACAAGGAAGGAACAACAGGACAAGACCCAAAACAAGCAGTACAAGCAGGGGGAGCAGGTATTCCATTCACCTGCAGTCCAAACAGAGAGCCTAAAAGCAACTAAGTGCACCTGCAAAAGCAAAATCACATACTACCTGCATGAGGTTCTGGCATCATGCTGCCAGGAGTAACAGTGAAAGACACCTCACTGATCCCTATAAAGCTCCATGAAGTCTATATTCTGAAATAAGGTTTCATTTCTAAAATTGATTCAGCTACAAAAGTTAAGTCAACTTAAGATTGCTACACTGACACTTTACTTTGATGAGCTGATAAAACTTGCTTGAAAAGCTTCCATGCTTGTTTATCTACAACACCAAAAAAAACAAAATGCAGATCTTCCTTGTGTTGCACGTCATCTCATAGGATTACCCAAGAGAAGTTAAGCATATTATTTGTCAATAAAGAAATTAGCAAGTTGCTCTTTAAAACACTGCATTTTGATTCACAAGTGGCCACACAAAAAATTAACATGTTTTTCACAAATGGCTAGAATTATTCCTCCCTCATGTGCTTACACAGCATTTCTTTGCAGTCAAATATGGTACAAGAGTGGAGTCTGCTTTTCTTTGCAACTGACAGACAAAGATGCAATGTTTGCTCTCCTGCACTGGTAGCACTTGAAAGGGTAAGGTGACTTGTTCTGAACATACAGCATTTGTTTATCTGGACTCTTTTGCAAGTATTCAAGAACGATGATGGAAAAAGACTGAATCCAAAAAAAATTATATAGATAACTAAAAAAAGGTCAACAAAACTGTACTAATTTTATACTGATTTCAGTTCTGCTACAATATAGTAAAAATAAATGTCAATATATCCTGTATTTCTATTTTAAATTATAGGTTGAAAATTACTGCCAGATACTTAGAACTCAAATGAGAGTCAGCTGTCAACAATTTACATCAACAACTCCCCTTCTCCCTAATCCATTCCTTCTTCCCCAAAAGAAAGAAAATTTGGAAGGGACATCAGTTTGACAGCTAACTGAAGGAGCTGCAAGCATGTACATTTCTGGGCTGTATGGATATATTACAGATACATATGGAGGCAGACTGGACTGATTCCTTGGTTTCTTTCAAGAGAAATAAAGTTATGTCTGCACAAAAACAAATTTAGATTTTCTTTTACATACTGACCTAAGAACTCTAGTAGAATCAGTTGAAATTTTAACTTCATGCCTGTCAAATATTACTGAGCTCACTTCTGAATACACATAACACCTTCAATGCACATTAAAACATGGCATAAGTGTCTTATTCATGGGTAATATTATCTCAGTAAAATCTGTAACTAGAGGTTACTTCTGAAACTGATTCATTGTCCTATAATATTGCATAACTAAAAATGACACATTAGACTGCAGTAATAAAGTATAAAAATCTAAAAGTGTGGATTTGCAAAGTCTACGAACCAAAAGTCGAAGGAAAATGACAGGCAATGAATTGAAGCCAGCTATTTTCATCTTTCCTCATGAAAAAGAAAAAGAATAAAATAAACCCTTAAAGAATTCTTTAGAAAGTAAACAAGTCTTTATGAAAAATCTTATACATCCAAAGAGGAGAATGAGAAATAAACAGTAACCATGACCTCTGCAGGCACTGTGAAAGTATAAAGTTCAGATACCTTTAGAATGGTAAGTGAATAAGGTTTGATTTTCAAGGGTTACTGTACTTTTTCCGTTGATTATTTTAGGTGCATGCTGTGCCTGGACAGTCCAAACAAGCAATTGATCAGCACCCGAGAGGATTTATGGCTACATCAGCTCTAACAGTGGCTGCAGTGTTTGCATTTTGTCACTGAGAAATTGAGATGTCTGGAAAGAAAACAAAGAATGAACTGACGGGGGTTTTATTTTTTATTTTTATTTATTTTGCAGTCAGAGGACAAAAACTTTAGAATAAATACTTCCAAACTTTCTATAGACTAAGTGTCTGAGGTGATGCTGAAACGTAAGTGCTTTGTTTAAATCAAGGTGTTACATGAGGCAAAACTCATGACAGAACTGAACTCATTCCCCCAAAATTTCCACTTTGCTCATCATGTCACAGATTTAACCTAATCTAGCAACATTTAACTTAATGAAAAATATTTGATTATGTCAAATATCTGGCTTCTATTCATATCAATCCAGCCACAATTATTTTAATTAAATAGCATCTTTATTCTATTATTCTAACCATTATCTTTGGCTACTATAAAATATTTATATATGCACAATAAGGAATTGTACTTAAGTCATGCACTTAAGTGCCTTAACTTCAAATTACTGAAAAAACAATCAAAGATAAAACAGGAAAAGTTGGATTTACAAATGGACTCTCTCAGAGTACCTTATATAGAGTTCTTAATTTTTCAATACATCGGTTGAAATTTCTTTTGTTGCATCACAACCAATTTGAAATTCACAGTATATGTGTGGATAACGTAACCCTTGCATATGATGAAATGTATGAATGTTTTATTCATTAGAGGTATCTAAAAGAATACAAATGAGTCATTTCCCTGAATTTTAGCTGCATGAAAGGCATCTAAGATGCCCTTTGAGATATATATGTGAACATATGTGCATATATACACACATTTATTTTTATAAACAAACACACATGTTTGTGTATGCGTTTCCTGAGTACAGCTGTATTCATCCCACTTTCTTAAAATGAGGTGAGATGAAATAACTCAGCTCTGGAAATACTTACTACATTAAATAGAAAAAGCATGAAGGTGAACAGTTTATGCAACTAACCTTATTCTTAAATAGCAGAAGAGATACAAGATTCTGAAGAGTCATCTTACCTTTACACTATCTAGATGAACTAATCACAGCTAAAGTACCCCCTCAGGAAAACACACATCTGCAATGACATTTTGTTTGTGCTCATAACATACTCAAAAACAGAATCTAAAAAATCAGGTTATCAAAATAGACTTAGAGTGCTTTAGGATCTCTCATAAAATACACTCTTGATACAAAGTGGCTAAATTTAATTCTCTAGCCAACATTATGAGAAACTGCAAACACAAACCAAATGTAAAAGCAGATGAGAAGATGAGCTTGTTTCCTCCCCATCACCACAAACTAATTGAACAATGATTCGAACCATACAGTGAGCAATTTTTTTTCCCCCCCTTCTTTCATCACTGTGTAATTAATGCCTTGCTAAAGACCAGTGTGTATACTTTAAAGAGCAAGTGCCCTCCTTCTGCTAATTATTCTGTTTGCCTCTGTGCTGCTGTTTTAAACCTACTACTTCATCCTGCCAGAAACAAATATTTTAAAGTTCTCTCTTGTCAGGCACCCTTATGGGCATTATAGCCTTGATTCCAAGGAGTCATTCAGATATAAATAAACAGTTTCAAACATACCAATATAAGTAGTTCGCCAACGTGGAATTTTTACATGCTCGTGATATCAAGAAAGTGCAAAGGTCTTGCTAGAAGGGATTTAAGACAGAGAAAATTAAGTTATGTAAGAAATCTGAGCACTTGACAGAGACACAATAAATTAAAAACTCCCTGCAATTTTCGGGGGATTTTAGGAAATCAATTTTCTTTCAAAGCCTAATCTAATCCAACTTAATATAACATTAAGTCATATTATTTTTAATATTTCTCTAAAAAAATCCAGCAGCAATGCTACAAAAAAGTTTGCCTCTACAGTAATATAGTTACAAATACAGTATAAGTATATCAATCTCTAACTATAAAACCTTTAATGTAAGATGTCCATCTGTAATATATTACATTTTCCTCCTACAGAATTATCATCCAAGTGTCTGAATCAATCCTGGAAAGGCTTTGCTATACCTTTCGCATGTGGAGCATCATAAAAGCAATTAGAACTTCTGTGCCTTAACATAAACAAGGAATCTGTAAAGTACACATAGAACTTGCCTGCTTCCTCAGGGTCTGACAGTCCAACTAAAGAAAAAAAGCTGTGCATTATTACTGATATGCTCCATTTAAGGTTCATTTTCTGTACAATATGGAGACCCAAAAAGAAAGATTTGTAACATGTAAGGGATTACGGAGCAATTAACTAACTGCACATGAGATTAAAATCTATTTCCTGAACTCTTTACTTCATCTTTTCCTCCCTTTTTTTTTTTAAACTAAAAATCATGCAAGTAAAATCCTTAGCTCTAGGACTGAAAATCCTGAAATCAGGCTCTAAGAACATACTGCAGGGATTAATACAGTTGGATATCTGTTTTCCACACAATTTTTCTCTTAAAAATACCTCAGCTATATGCATCTATTAGTACCTAATGCATGAGTGACAGCCTTTGAGGTAATTTCCTCCTTTAAAAGGGAGCACTTTCTTATTACAAAAAACACAATGCACAATCTCATTTTTGGATAACATGACTAGGTTCATAAATAGATGGCCTATTAAAAAACTCAGATAGGGTATTGCTATTTCCTTAGCATTTGATTGGCATTTATAATCTTAGAGCAATTTCTTCCAAAGTATTCAGGAAGATACAGTGGAAAGATTCCAATATTCACAAACAAAGGAGTGAAAACAGCACTAGTTCACTAGGAAAGCCTCAAATATCATGATATACTTTTCATTAAGCTTCTGCTTTAATTGATGCTCCTCAAGGTAACAAAGTGTTTGACTTACATCAAGGCTTTCGTTGTCTGAAAGCTCCTTTGTCTTAGAAGTAAGAGGTGGTGAAGAAACAGGAGGAATAGGACTCATGATCTGGGAACTACACATAAAGGAAAACATATAATTAACATACTGCAAAGTTCTTGTTCGCCTGGTGAAACAACAATGCATTTGACTTCCCACATATTAAATGCAAAAAACTGAGAGAAGTATCTTCAGAGAAATTCAAGACAAACTGTGTTATCAGCAGCTACGAAAGCTGCTGCTGCTCCTCTCTGGAAAACAGCAAAGAAATCATCTGTTTGTACTGCCAGGATAACTAGGCTTCTTGTTTATAGCTGTGAAGAACATTCACTCATACCAAACTTGGTATTTTGCTTTCAGCTTTCGTAGAAAATAAGCAGATATTTACAGAAATTTAGCAAATTCAAGTGTTCAGTATAAGCTTTTTAAAATACAGTTTTATGATGGAATTTCTAATACAATACCTTCAAGCACTCAATTCTGGAACACAACCATATGCATCAAACTAAAACTCAGTGCTTGCTAGGCAAAATTTCAGCACAGTAAATTTACCTGTTAGGTATTAATAGACCTGCTTGATTGCTTCCTAAGTAGCACTCTTGCCTCAAAAAAATACTACACATCCCAACTCCACAGGATCAATGCAGAAGAGAACACTTGTAATAGGAAGAGCATATACTAGGGATTTAAGTGATTAGATACTGAACCTTAAGACTAGAAGCCTTGGAAAATTGTATCATGTATTCCCAGGGAGTTCAAACAGAATTCTATTTAATCAAGTTTGTTTGTGCCTTAATACTGCATTAGTCAAACATCTGGGGCTTTCTTTTGTCTTCCTGGAGGAAGTAAGAGTGCTGCCCAGTTTCATTTATGTTTACAGGACACTTCTTTTGAAGCAGCAGGAAACTTCCCAGTTCAGACTCCACAAAGTTCTTAGATCAAGATTTTTATGTAAGAATCTGATTATTGATAAAATACATTCTCTGAAAGCTCAGAGGTTAAATATATTTAACAGCACCACCCCAGATTATGAAGCCTCAATGTCAAATATGCCATAGTCCCTACAAGTGAAAGGATTTGAAGGCTAACAACATCAGTTACTCCTGCTCTTTCACTCCAAATTCCAGCTTTTTACCTTTCTATTTCTGCACCACTAGCTCCAGATGTGGTCATGCTCTCTGACATGGAACCGTGACTGTCCCTCTTGCTTGGTTCCAGCCCATTCTTTATGTCATCAAAGTTTTCATACTTCAGTGCCTGGACTAGCTGTAACAGGTACATCAGCAAGTCCTTCGGGAAGAAAAGAAATTGAAAAAAAAATCAGTCAAAAGCGCCTGGAACTCTCATCTTTTCAAAACTCCATCTGAAGAGCAACTTTGAGGAAGCAGAAATATGGTCTCACGAGCAAGTGATACTACTGAAAAACTAGCCCAGGAATACTCAGGTCGTGTTTCAGTAACTCTTCATTACTGAGGAGCTGCGAACACTAGTAAGTGTATATTCCAGTGCAATTGCTCCTTTAGAATATTCTTTAGTTAAGCTGCCTTACTTGCTTTCCAGCACCTACAAACCAAACTTTTTAGCTTGTGACCTCTGAGAACAGAATTCAAACACAAAGTCTGGACAAGGATACCAAGAATTTACATTCCCTCCTCCTCTTCTATGCATCATCACTTTTTTTGATAGCTGGTAATAAATCCCAGTATTCTACCTGCTCAAGACTGAAAAATGATTTTTATCACTTATTATTTTTAATGAATATATTCTCTCTGCTATTACATTTGGCAATTTAGTTCCCCTCAAGCATTTTGCAAAATGCATGTTTACATCAATGCATTACCACCTTTACTGTTGAAGAAGGTTTGCTGAAATTATAGATATTTGTATTCCCTATTTCCACTCCTACTGATTGAAAAGTTACAATGGTATCTTCCTAGTATTTTTTTTTTTTTTTTTACTGTCAAAAGAAAATAAAATACATTGCAATTATAACTTAGCTTCTATTAAAGTGGCCTAAATATCCAAATCACAGCTCATCACATCTAATCAGCATGCCATTACAAATGCCTTATTTTCAAAGATGATTCTTTACTCTTATGAAAAGTAAGATAACAATGTACCACAGATTTACAAAGTTTGTTGGAAAATTTTTGTAGACTACTTAGAGTTTATCACTGGTAAAATACATAGCTATTTGAGCATTTTTGGCAAAAACAGCTATCAATAAATGCCACTTTTATACTAGGAAAACTCCATACAGCAAAGAACTTTTACTAAACAGCCTCATATTGAAGTTTCAGTTTGCTATGAATACCATTTTCACTTAACGCCTTAAAAACATGCAAAATACTTGATAATATTCTAAAAACAAAAACAACAACAAAAAAAAACTGTGTTGCAGGCATTAACTCCCAGAACAACAAATACCTCATCATCAGCCTGCTGGAGCCGAGCAACGGCGTATCGCCGAACCGTGGGGTTGGTGAAGTGGGAGGATAGAAGCTCTAGAGAGTCTTCCACATCCATGGGCTTCCACTTCCCCAGGAGCTCTAACGCTTGCTTTGCCTCCTGCGGGAGGTCCCAGTTGACACATTTTAAGAACTTTGTCAAGGCCTAGGAAGACAGAAACTGAATAACTCATCTATGCCAACCCAGGACAAACAATCATTTTGAGAAATTGATGTTCCAAGTCAAGGCAAAATTAGACTTAGGTTATGTTTACATAAGCATACTATACTTACTAGAGAGGTAATGCCTATTTCATGTACAAATCCTGCTCAGGTACTTTCCAAGTTAATTTAATGCTGTCTAGAACACTTCTCACAAACTTATATAAGTTTATTAACAAAATTCACTGACACTCATCTACCACAATAATTTTCCAGTTTTACAAGGACTGACAAGAATCAGCAATAAACCAAAATAAGACACTAAGTCTTTTCCAATCCCATTCCCTCTAGTACAAGCCACAGAAGTCAATTCTAAGATGCCACTAAGATACAGAGAATACTTAATGTTGCCATTTACTTTATGATCTTATATTGTGAAAAAAAGGTGAGAGATGGCAGCTTTCTAGAAACAGGTTACTAATTTATCCCATTTGTGTTAAATACTTGAAAAATAAAATCAAGAACTTAATGTCAATTGGTAACCAACAGTAGTATAGCACAGACTCAGTTTTGTTGACAAGTGTTGACTGTGGAACAGCTGGTCAATTTAATGCTTGCTATTTGTTTGCTTTAATATATTTTGAAAAGTGGCAGCTGAATTATCACACAAGTAAGATGTAAAGTCAATGGTTACTGTTATACCACTGTTACCTAAAAAGTGTGGACTGCTGCGTGATTAATTTGGGTTTTTGGTGTGCTAGTACACACTCTGGTAATGCAAACACTTGTCTAGAACAGAAAAGCCAACATTTTTTTTTTATCATTCTCTACTGTTGTTTCCAGTTTTTTCTTCAGTATTTTAAACAGTCAGTCAGGATTTGCAGGAAGATTGCTGAAAAAAAGCAGGTTAATAGGATTTCAAGGAAAAAAGCCACTAATTGTGAATTGACAAAACATACAAAAAAAATTTGATTGACTTCTGAGACATCGAAGCTCTATCTCTGCAAGAACAGAACATAATGAAAACTGGAACCGGATAAGACACAATATTTCTTGCATTAATACATCTCCTGGAGTGATTCAACTTACCTTCTCCTGATTAGTAAGGTAGTATCTGAATTTCCAAACTAGATCCTGTTCCTCATACGTTAGCTGCTTTGTTGGCGGGTAGCTCACTATGATCTATTAAAGACACAGTGAAAAAGCAAAAGTGAACAGGTGCAATCATTAAGTTAACAGACTATACTGTGAGGAAACACAATACTGAAAACATGGTTAGAAAAAAGCTCTCCAGCACCACACGTCTCAAGCCATCAAAGGGACTTCTCACCTCAGGTTGAATGAATTGGAAATGTAAGCAAACATACACATTTCTAAGATTCAGTAACACCGTGACATTTCTTAATTAGCGATTTCCTTAATACATGAATACCAAAACACTTTAATAGAATTGTAGACACTGACTTACATTAAGCTGATCTCGCGTGGCTGCATTAGGTTTGAGATCATGATCAGAAGGTCCACTTCTTAAACTTCGAGCAAGCTTGTGATGTTTGCTTTCTACCAAGTTCTCCTGAATGTAGAGGGTAAGTTAGCAGTTATAAATATTTCCACTACAGAGAAAATTACTGCTGAAATGAAGCTGTTTAGCAAAGACTCACCAGTGCCTTGAATAACGCGTGGCAACTAAAATTCATATCTAGAACTACAGCATCTTCTGGATTTAAATTTTCTGAATTTGAAACTTTCAAAAGTATGTTCTCTTACTCCATAAAACTACATAAATACATATATTATGTATAAAATACATATATTTTTAATTTCACACAGTTACAAGCCCTACCTTGCCTTTGGGTTAATCGCTGTAAAATGCAAGTGTTTCAGTCAACAAATCTGTGATTTAGACAGCACTCAAGTGTGCTAGCCACTTCGCAAACATTTTTAGGATGATGTCTGCAGTCCAAAGCTTTGTATGCAAGAAAAACGTCTTCAAAAAAAGTTCCCACTGTTAATACCATGTTAGCAACAGTAGGAGCAACAATAGGAGCCACAGTGTCAACAAGATTTCAGCAGCCAAGGCAGTTTTCAGCATTGTCAGACTTGCTCTTGCAGTGTTAGATTACACAGTGCTCAAAACAGTGTTGCCAGTAAAGCCCACTTACATTAAGGTTCCCAAAGCTGCCAATACCAGTCCCACTGAATTGGCATCCACAATAATGGAAATCTTTTCTAGAACTGTACTTAGGCACTGTCTACACAAAAGACAACACACAAGAGAGCGTAGGGAGAAAATATTTTAACAAATTAAGAGATGAAGAGTTACTGCAGCTTCTAAAACTTCCTTTCTCTTCTTCAGCTCCCTCTTACCTTACATTCCCACCCTCTGATCTCTCTCTTGCTAAACCCCCTCTCTGCTTTCCTACACCTCAGAAACAAGAATACTGGGTACAGAAAGAAGACAGAAAAAGTGTTAAGTCAATTATTACATATTAATCTAGCAGAAGAAAGTTGAACTCACTGATACTTCTCAAACGGTGAGATAAATCTTTCCATTGTTATTTTAGACTATTCAGGAGAATACAGTCAAGCTTTCATCTCCATTTATGAAGCATTTGCAGAAGTACAGCAATATGGACTGCATTACATGTAGCATCGCTTACCATAGACATCTGGGGGTCTGGAATCTTAACAATTTCAGAACTCGTTAAAATTGGAGATGACTCATCACCATCCTGCATAACAACAAGTTAGAGGCATATTAAACATCTTGCATTTTAGGGAAAAATGTCTATGTATTGTGCATTATACTATGCAAAAAAGTAACTACGCATTGTTTTCACAGGTATAAAGGGGGGGGGGGGGGAGTAAGAAATGGATCTTTTTCCTCTCCCATATTAGTTTTTGTCAGATGACAGACAGATAGCAAGGGAGATGAAAGGTCATTCAAGGAAATGCCACTTCACAATTCATTACTATGCCGGAAAGGAAAGAAACAAGCAAAAAGTTTTACCCTTAGCACTACATATGTGTTCTGAAAGCACAAAAAACAGGGTCCAGTTTTCAGTGAATTAAGATAATTTTCAAGAAATAGAAATCACAGCAAAAGTGAAAATCTCTTAAGCAGTGCAACATAAAGGTTCTCCCAAACGCATCTGAATAAGAGCATATGTCTACTGACTGCAGGTTCAACACAGGATACAACCCAATCGCTTCTGGGAATTCAGGCTGTCCAGATCTGCAGCACTAACATAGCACTAACATAGAAACCGAGTAAGTTTTGTACAGGTAGCCCAGCTCTGCTGCTGAATAACTGGAAGGAGAAGCTACAGGTTTCTTGTCTGAATGACGCAGAAGGGGGATAGAAATAAAACAAAACAAGCCCCAAGTCCACAACACACACTACCAAAAGACAAAAGCAGCAACACCTTAACCCCTTTTCCACTCACATCAGCAGTTTATCTAACCCCAGAATTGTAACCAAACATTACTTGACATGACGCATAGAATGGTTCATTTAAAAGGCAGTATAAAAAAGCAAAATAAAAGAAACATGGCATAACGTGCTTTATGGGATCTTGGGTTTGTTGCCATTCTTTTTGGCATCATTTTCCAGAGTGTATCCTAATAACAAGATTTGATGCCAGCAAAATCAATAGGACATACAGCAGAAATTCCAAAGATTGAAAATGGGCCCAATGCACAGGTCAAAGGCAAGCAGGTACTAAAGACACAAATCAGGTGCCTGCAGGAATTATTTTCTGAAGCACCTAATCTACATTTTTACCTTTGAAAACCCAACCCAGAGGATTTAATCAAAAGGCTACAGTCAACACTGAGCTTTCCTATCAACTTGGACAGGCTTAGATCAGATCTTTAATCTTCAATGTGTCACCTCTTTGCACAGTTCACAGGAAAACAGGGATGTGTATGGATAGGAAAAAAAACTGGCAGAACTGGTAGGACATGCAGCTTTAAGTGACAAATTCTTGAAACATGTAAAAGTTACTTAGCCAGGAGATGCTCAATGAGAAACACACTGATAGAATCTCTTTCAAACACACCATTACAACAATGTAAAGCAATTCTACCACACATTTACTCCATAGGAATATATTTAATTAAAAAAATAGATTTAATAAAGTAACAGTTAAGTACTTCAGTGAGATAAGTTCTAAAGTCTCATTTTAAGAGAAACTGGCATTTTGACTCAGGAACACAAATTTTTGAAATACTAAGATTTCCCTCCAAAGCAGAATTTTTGAGCTAAATCACTCTGGTTTGCTAGATTTGCTTCCTCCTGTCTTTTTCCCACCCTTCCTTTGCCAATCATGTGCCAGTCAGGGTGGCTTTGCTTTATATCCCTTTCCCCAGAACAAACTGATTTCATGACAAGAGATGACAGACCAATTTCTACCAGTTTTCTATCTAGAAACAGATTATTCTCTCAGTCAAGCTGTACTAAGCTACAGTCTGACCTTTATAAAGCAAAGGCCAAATACAAAAGCTGACAAGGTTCCACTCAGGGCACAGATATAAAAGCTCTGCATGAAAACCCTTGACGAAACAGTGGATTCACTGGTAACTAAGAAATGCTCAAATTCATACTGGAGCAATTTAAGACATGCATATCCCATATGGTCTCCCTGATGATAATAATAATGTCCATTCTACTGCATCCTTCCCACAGCAAAAAAACATTTGGATAAAACTGGCAGCTGAGAGAATCTGACAAAGCTTTTAAGCCTGTAAAAACAGGGTAGCTACCACACAAGCAGAAGCTGTGAGCATCATTACTAATTCAGAACTTATTAGAACTGGGATGACAAAGTGTAATTGCTTAAACTTTGGTTACTTACCAAACTAAACAAGGGACATAAATTTCCAGTGTTTGCATACAAAATCCTGTAAAACTAAGATTGGGGATTTTTTTTCCTCCAAAATTAGTGTTAAAAGAATGAATCCTAAACTGTTGAGGTGTCTTTTTTAAACCTTTTACAAGCAGTCTTGTGATGAGTGTTCTTTAAACCCCTCTCCTCAAACACAACTAAATTATATTGAAGCACCAAACTAAAAAACTGTAGTTATTCAGCTGAGATACAAGGAAACACAAAGTTTTTGCAGTGTTTTAGAACAAAGCCTTAAGCTTCAGCCAAAGTGTGCCACAAAACCCAGCTGTGCCAAAACCATCTTAGGCCAAACTGTGCTGGAAGCTAACAATATGTTCAGAATACACTGCTTTGTGAAACCCTCAGAAAGACAACACATCATTAGCCTGCCAGAGAAGAGTCAGTTGTTTTACCTTCCAATTAGGATACACGTGCAACCAATTATGTCCTGCTTGGAGAACATCAGGTTTTTCCACTGTGACCCTGGACATGAAAACTCACTAACTCAGGCCAGCGCCTGAAGAAGTACTTAAAATTAGCCGCTGAATTTGGTATGTTCTAAGACTAAAGCACACAGAAGTCTTGGAGAACTTGTAATGTGCTCCAAGTGCTAGCAGCTATTCAGCTCATGGGACCTGATTAGAGCTAGTCCGAAGTACACACAAGCACAGCACAGCTACCAGGCCTTCAGCAACAACCTCCTCACCCTGCAAATCTGCTCCTCTAGGTTGCATTTGTTGAGAAAATAAACATAGCCAGAGATGATCTGCTGTTCTGCCAGAGGGAAACAAAAGCAGTGTCAAGAGTGTATAAATGGAATTAACTGGTCTATCACTGAGCTTTAGAGCAACTGCACCACATTAAATTCACTTTGTGTGAATTTTTATATAAATACTAGCCATGTTAAAGTCAACAAAATTTGAAGAATTTTCTGAATCAAAGTTCTGAGGTACTTTCCTGAAAGCCACTTTCATTAATACTTTTTAAAAGATTTGACTCACCTCATTTTTAGTCAAAAAAAATCAAGTAACACCAAAGGGATCCAACTTTTTGTATTCAAAACCTTTATGCACTACCAATCTTCTTGACACCATTGACTTTTTTTAAAGCTAATGGCAGCAGAGCCAAGACTTTATTCAAACAATACTAGTTTTCATCTGAAACCCACAAAAAGTGAAAAATGAAAAATAACTGTATTTGGAAAATCTGAACAATTTTTTGCCACAACAGATAATCAGAAGTGATGCTCCTGCTACATGCCAGCTGCTATCCTTTAAATCATAAGTGCTGTATTAAAATTAACAGAGAACATGGAAAGACTCACTGCCAACTTTATATTATTAAAATTGAGAACCGAGTCCAAGATTTTCAAATTTGATCGGCTACTGCTTAACAGACTAGTTCTTTGTAAACACTAGAAAACAAAATTTATCAGTAGAGCTGTGACAAGTAATCTTCACTTCAACTATCGGTCACAGACAGGTGACAAGAGGATGCAGTTTCATTAGATTCACTGTACAGACCTGGGGATGCTGGATGTGTTCGCTGTAATTGGAAATATGACAAAACTGAGAAGACAAGCGCTAATTTATGTTTTCTACTGATGCCAGAAAAGGGTCAAGAACTTGCTGAAAAGCTACTTTATGTATCAACAAATCCCTCAAGCTGCAGTAATTTATGGCTTCAGTGTGTGCTATTACACATTCAATTATTTTATTTCCACAGAAGAGCACTACATAGAATTTTGTTCCATGGACTTTTAATGAGCTTCAGTAACAGCTGTCAAGAAATACACGTATCTGAAGTCTGAATCATCTTTTCTTCACCTGCTTCATCCGGAAAAATCATATTGACAACTGGAAAGAAAAAAATCATGTTCATATCAGGAGTAACTCATCTTCATTGGTAGGTTTCTGGGGGTGAGCAAGAAAAATGAGTTTTAGGAAAATCATGTTCAAGGGTGAGGACAGACAAGAGCACTCAGGCTACCTACTGGCCACATTCAACAGCTTGTATCTGTGAGCAGTAATGCACGTTCTCATTTAAAGCTAGTAGTTCAACAGTAACATGGTTAGTAGAATGTTTCAATACTTTGATTATATTTCAATTCATTCCTTTGGGAGGGAAAAAGTGATCTTACTATTACAGAATTCTATTGCATTATAAATCCAAATGAAACATGTGAGGCCAAATTCCTCAAGAAAACAACATAATTAGCTGGTTCCAGGATATGCCTATAGAAACTCTATGAAACAAGTTATTCCACATTAAGACAAATTGAGAAGGTTTGGAGAACTTCCCTGTACAAGTAAAGTTCACCTAAGAAAATGCTGAAGTATTCCCCACTCAGCAGACTTTTCACTCAGACATCTGCCTAAGGACAAGAGTTTCACTTCTTCAGCTTCTCCTAATGTTAAAATCCTTAAAAGATTAACAAGCTTTGTTCATTTAAAACATCAATGTTCAAGCTTTTCTGTGATGTTTCGAGAAAGAGACAGACAGCTAAGCTTTCTCTACGATAAACGCTGGAAAAACAAACCCATCTTCTGCTTAACACACACTCACTTATCCATCAGCAGTCCATTCATATGGGACAGAGAACAGAGCTTCAAAGCTTCAGGATGTAACTAGAGCCTGGAAGACTTAATATAAAAACATAATTGGTTTCCTCTACTTAGAGCAAAGGATTATGCCTTAAATATCAACACTGAGGATGAACATGGAGATCTCTTAAATTTAACTTCTAGATTCCAGAGAGAAAATAAAATTTAGCAACATGTTGCTAAAAGGTATCTCTTACAGGACCACAGCAGAAGACATCATAATATAATCATAATCTTCAGAAGATCAGCATCTTCAGAAGACATCCTTCCTCAGAATCCAGAACATCTCAGTGTATAAAACTCACACACTTCCTCTTAAGTAAAAAGACCTTACTCAAGTAATAAGACTACTAATAGTTGCAGATATTCAAAAGCACACTAGTTCACAGAGCTAGTTTAATAGCATTCCCGCAGTTTGTCCTGTAACATTCAAACACTTGTTTGCAACAACACAAACAAGTTGAGGCAGTTACTCATCTCCTGATCTACCCTTCTTGGATACCTCTTGCTGAAATCCTGCTTTCTGCAGTTTAATACTACATTCTTCATCATCATCTTAATTCTTAAATGCAATTACAGGCTTGTTTTCTAAATCAACCTCCAATGCCATCATACACATAAGAATAGTTTTAATCTATTTTCCATTGTATTAACTTCTTCTGTATTAAACCTTTGACCTCAACAAGGCCCCACCCTATCATCATTATTTTCTTTCTCTAGCCCATATAGCTGCATTACTCAGCAACCTTCCCAACTCTTCTGGATCTAAATACACTAAAAAATTCTAAGAGGTAATTTCTATTAAATGTGTGGATTTTTTTTTTTTTTGGGGGGGGGTAGGAGGAGGAGGGAAGGTTGTTTGCTCATTTTAAAGTAACTGTTATAGACATACTGCTTTCTCTATTTCGGTGGATCCTACTTTAAGGCACAGGTCCATTAAAATACTAATTATGCATTCCAAAGTCACCTGTTAAGCTTGTTAAGAATCTTTCTTTCCATTAAACTGAACTCTTAATTAACTCAAGGCACTCAGCAGGCATGTGTGTGTGTGCATAGATAATCATACTTACATTCTGTTCCTTCAGGGGACTGGAAGGGATAACAAGAGATCCTGTAACATTCTTCTTGTAGAACAGTTCACTAAACTCCAAGGATTTTTCAGCTGCTAAATAATTTAACCATTCTGCTGGTACTACATGACAGCCTGATGCTACCTCCTTAAATGTTTCACTGCAAATGCATTGTCTGATCTAAAAATCCTGTAGTCTTTTTCATTTTCAAAGTTGTCTTTTTCAAGCCTGTAGTTTTCTCGATAGCACAGAACAGCATAATTACAAAGCTACAGAGGAAGGTGGTGTTTGGAGACTGTAACTCTGTATGCATGCAAACTGAAAAAGGCCTCTTAGACACACTGGAGAAAAAGAAATAAGTAAACAGAACCAAAAGAAACAACCAAAAAGCACCCCCCCACACACCTGGAGTGACATGTATGCTTGCATGCACATTTAACATGTGAGGATATTAAAATAGTAACCAATTTCTACCCGATTCAGTTCATTCCTTTTTTACTGAAATGGTTTTTAAGTATTTCCAGCATGAAAGCCTAAGCTTTTATATTTGCACACATTAGAACAGACACTCACCAGTACAGGTCCCCTGCAAAGCCTTAGTCTATGTTATCTTAATTCCAAATAATCAGAGATACATTTCTTCCTGGTACAAGGAAATTTCAAATAAAGCCACGGTGAAAGCAATGCTGGAAAACTAAGAAACTATAAATCGAAAAATCTTTTAATCATTCGCTTATTAAGCTCCAAAATCTTGAAATGTATTACATGAATGATGTGACTTCTGTAATCTTTTTGCATCTCTACCATTTGATTTATATGTACATGCACAGATGCCACTGACAGCTGTCTGCTATCCTGCAGCAGAGTGTATGACCTCAGGGGAAAAACCTGCCACTTTTAGGTGATGATGTTGCTTTTTAGAGAAGAGCATAAAACCATCAAGGCACATACCTTTTCATAGTAAACTATACCATATTCTTTGTCATCACACTTGACACAGCGAAATTCAATCATCAGGTACATAAAATTAGAACTTCGTTTTTCCTTCTAAAAAAACAAACACACACACCACAGATGTATCACTTAATACCATCAATTGTCAGAATTCTCAATACAATAATTATTGTATTTCCTTTGTGGCATAACTAATACCAATAACCCATGAGTTGTTACAGCCATTATTCAGACAATCATTTGAAAACTCTACATAAATTCATATCATCATTTTCCTGACATTCTTATGGAAATTCACACTTCACAATAAACAGCTCTGTGTAACAGTTAAAGCTTACTGCCTTCATCAGGGTCTTTCAGTTCACGAACCTGAAGGTTTGAGGAAAAAAGTGTAAGGAAGAACAAGATGACAACCATTTCTTTTCTTCTCCATTTTTTTTTTTTAAATTCACTACACAATTACAGACATACTAGAGAATATTTAGGAGTCAAAACCACAAAATAATAATAAAAAATAAATTCAAAAATCATTAAAACATAATTTTAGATAAAACTAAGAGACAAATGTAACAAACTGAGGCATTAGATTTTGAGCTCACTGACTTACAGAAAAAAATTGCTCAAGACATGCATTTTAATTGCTCAAATAGAAAAATATTTAGAAGTGTAAAAGAAAGGAATTACACATTTACCATCAGTAATATATATTTACAAAAAAATAAACATGCCCTTTAAAGCTAAGCAATTCTAGTTTATTTCATGCATCAGTGATGAATCAGACTTTTCAAAACTGGCAAAGGTGTTGTGTATTTAAAATGCAGTTCTAAATCAAGAACACTGGATTTTATAGACCCATCTAGTGTGGGAAAAAACAATTGGTTTGGGATGTTTTTATTTAAAGAGGGTAACACTTCAATCAAGAATGAAATTCTAGAATTTTTATATATATTTTATACACACCCATATAATTAGCTAGAAGAATTCACAAGCATTTTCACCTCAATATCCAAAAGGACATCAACTGAAACAAGTTCAACCTCAGTGAATACATCTAAATCCATGGCACACTCTGTATGATTTGAGGGCTTCTCATCACAACTTAAATCTTACACTTCTGTAAATCAAAAACAGCAGCCTCTGTTCCACCCTATCCTAGTTCAATGATTAATTCTCTCTTCTCTGATCAAGTTCACTGGAACTAAAGTTGGCAACTTTAAGACAGCTGCCTTGTCTCCTTTTTGTCCAAGTCCAGTCAACTTTGGACACTTAAAAGAATTGTGTCCTTTTAATGTATACATCAGAGGTTGAAGAAGAAATTGGACAAGTGCTTTGAGCTACAGTCCTCTAAACAAGCCAAGGTTTCCACACTCGGAAGATCCAAAAGCCCATTACAAATCTGACATGTGATGACCTACCTCATTGATCATTTCTATTTCTCTAAAGGTTAGTCTGTCCAGCCAGTCCACTTTCACCATGTGACCTTGTCGATGAGACTTGGTGAGCTGCCATGGAAATACAGAGTGAGAATATTTATTTTGCTGCAATTATGAGAAAAATAAAGTTATATTTTAATCGCTCTGTAGAAATTATGAAGTCTGGGAAAAATGTGAAACTGCTTTCAAATATAAAATGCAGACCCTCATGAACAGCTAAGTCATGACAAATATATTTCTAGTATCTAGAATATCAATCAGGGCAAAGAATAAAACTTACATATTCCAAGCACTTCATTTTTGAATGTGTAACATATTAAAATACTTTTTTTAAAGCAGTCGCATACAGAAAACAGAAATGCAGTAACTTGAAAAAATCATAAATCATTACAAAATCAAAAATAAAAAGGTATGTCAAAAATACACAAAAGGACATACGCTGCTGCTCCACATGCAACTTTTTGCCCACCGTGATCCTCAGATCCGTCACAAAGTAGCTTTCCAGCCTGTCACTTCCCAGACTACACAGACATAAGGTTATTCTTCCATAAGGTGCAAACCTGCCATTTTACAATCTCCACTCAGTAGACCAAGATCCATCAACTATCTACCATTTTCTTCCTCAAGAGAAACAGTTTCATTTATTAGATCAAGAACTACCACTGTGAGATAAAAAAGGCTATTCAGGAACATAAAGGAAGTCTATAGTGTCAATGCACAATGATGCGCATCTCAGGAACAGCAGCAATCAGATGTGAGAAGAGCTACAGGAGAGATTCTGAAATATAATAAGTCTTTCATCTAGAGACCTTAAAAGTGAAGCATGACAGGAGAAAAAAAAAAAAAAGAAGTGATGAACAATAACCATAAACTCACCTCAGTAAAGGTGCTGAGCATCTCTGCTCAAATAAAAATAAAGGTAAATATTATTGTATTATATAACTGATTATTGGAAAACTTTTTTCCCCTCAAAATCCAGGGCAGATTTGCACTGCTTAGTGGACAGTTAGAGCAAAAACTCTCTCATCTGCTCTGAAATGAACTAAAAATAACAAAGGTACATACTTACTAAATGTATCTAAGAGGATGGCAAAGTCAAAACATTAACAAGTCAGATGAGACTGAAATTGATTGAACTGACTTGTAGAAAGTCTGTACTGTGTATGAGAAGTGTGTCTGAAGCTTTCACTTCAGATGTGTCAGCTGGCCTAGATGATTGCATCAAAGATTAAAATAATTACAGTAGCACATGCTAAACTGAAAGAAGATATCAAACTATCTACAGCTCTTTACTCCTCTGACTTAAAACTCTGGAATTGTATTAAAAAACATATCTTTGTCCATTTACTTCTGATTTACCTGTTGTTTTTCCATCTCACTTGACAGAAAATAAGTGTTTGGGTTCAGACTAAGTTTTAAATAAGTAAACAATAAAAAAAATCTGCATGAGAAAACCCTTTCCCCTTCTACATGTTTCCTGAATGTATAAGCCAATCAGTAAGTGATAGTATCCTAGCTTTTACCATATAAATCAACAACTCGTGTCAAGATAACACAACATAAAAATAGAAAAAAAATAATTCTCAGATTCCTCAAAAGACTGAGGAAAAGTCCTCTTCTTCAGCATCTATAGATAGAAGAAATTCAGATAAATTTAAGTTTAAAAAAAAAAAAAATCCAGTATCACATGCGATTTCATTTTCACAGGATGCCCACCTTGGACAAAGAGATTATTGGCTGTTTCTTACTGATTTCTTCCAGGCCAGCTCTATTAATATCTGAGAAGCTGAAGTATACAAGTTATTCTTTCATGAAGTATACAAGTTATTCTTTCCATGAACCACAGAAACACCTCCTCATAACAACTCCAAGACTGTTGGCTGATCCAACTAACTTTTTCTTTAAGCACTTGACCTCACTAACACTTTATGGAAATAATAAGATGTGATGTACCAAACCTTCGAAGACCACTGCTGCTTGGAAGAATTACCTATTCTCATTCGGCATATAGTTCTCTTCTAGCAAAGCTCAAGCTAAACATTTTTCTATAGTATTTGTCTGCTAAGTAGAACTATGGAACAGAAAATTCTATATGGAAGAGCTAAGCTTCAAATTAGCTTCAGCGTTAAAGAATACAAAAAGGAAGAAAATGTATAAAAATATACAAAACATAACACAGCTGTGTTAGTGCAGCATGTACTTTGTCTGTACTAACAGGATCACACAAGACTTGCCCTCTCCCTCATGTATTACTTCATATTATATTCTAAGGCCAAAAGGAGGAAAAAAAAGAAAAAGCAACATGCCCAAACCAAAATCTTGTTTCATGCCTACGGTGTAAACCACACTACCTACGCCCTATCTAGCTAATGAGAAAGACAGTTCCACCCTCAGCCACCAGGAATGTTCCTCACCCTCATGTGTACACACATCACTTCATTTCAGCCACATCTAATTATTTCCTACAGTTTTTTTTTTTTATTTTACCTAAAAACAAATATACTGTCTCTTACTCAAAGTAAGCCTCTTCTACTACTACCACCTGAAACCAACACAACAAAATTTTCAAAGGACCACATGCACACATCATATTCAATATCATTCATACAAAGATTTAGGATCAAGCCTATCACAGCCTTGGCAAGAAATATATAAATATTTAAGTGTTGTTTGTCACAGATTATTTAACTTTTTTCACTGCACCAGAACATAAAGGAAAAGCACTGTGTGTGTGGTTTTAAAGAAAAATTTGTAGCCTTAAACCTGGTTATAAGAAGGGCAAAAGGTCATAATACATCAACTAGTTGTGCTTGCATATAAAGCTCCAGTCTGTAAGTGCGTATATACACATGAAGAACTGTTCTGTTAGGTGAGTATTTAACGTTTTAAGAAAAAGCTTGATGTCTAACAGGATGCTTCATTTAGTAGAAGCTGAACGCTTCTTTTCCTGAATACCATCATTGCTCATCATTTACTAGACAGTTTCACTCAGCAAGCAGAAGGGATGAAGGAAATGAAGGGATCAAAAAAGAACGTAGAGTACCTCTTGTTTAAGCAGTATAAACTGTTCCATCATTTACGGGTGTAAATCATTGTGCAATATAAATCCCAGCATCACTAAAAATTTGAGTGTATTAAAATATTCCATACATGCCCAATTCAAACTCCTTAGTATGGGGGAAAAGAACCAGCACTTGAAATAAACCTAAAGATGCAAAGTCAGAGTTTCCACCAGTAGCAAGTTTACAAGAAATTTTAATATGTTTTGTAATAGCACAACCATATGGTACTTCAGCAAGAAACAGAAAACTTTCCATTAATTAGGAAAGTCATATATTCATTCTTTTGGCAACGAGTCATTAATTTTATCGGAATTCCTCATAATAATAAATACCATAAACAAAAACTCAGAAGCATGGCAAAGAAAAAGAATTTCTCTTCTACATGCAGAAAAGGTCAGCAAACTCTTCTTCTAAGATTTGTTATCTGGAGGGCTCTAATTTGGCCTTTGGTATCAGACGTCCATCAGTACCATGACACTTTTGGAAGTCATAAATCTAATACATGGAGAAAAAATACAAAAAAATAACCAAATCCACCCAAATATTCATCTGGTATTTAATCAGCACCACTTTTCATCACCTACATTTAAATATATCTTCCCATACAGTGGCATCATAGCATCAATAGGCATTTAGCAACTGATGAGTAAGTTATAGGGAAAAACTGAAGCTGACTGTACTTGAACAATAGCACCCCACAGGACCTCATCTGCTATGGAAAGAGCTGTGCAAATGAAAGCTCCCATACACAAACTACCCAGAAACCCTATTCTATTTCCTAACCAGCAACATCTGTGAGCAAAATGATTTTAAGGGAAAAAAACAACAAAATGAGACTTCCATAAGAGCTTCCTTAATGATAGATGGGATTTATTTTACTATGACCAAGAAATGGGGCACCATGATTTAGCAGAAATCTTTAAGCATGTTCAAGTGCATAAAAGCCCTATGCTCTTCCTCCTAAGGTAGTCTCCCTCCTTTTCTCCAACCCAAAGCCTACTTTGTTTCTTTCTAGTAAAACCAAGAAACACATGCAAGCTAAAGTGGGTGTCAGCATTAACACAAGCTTGCACCCATAATGCAAAACCGCAGAGTTAAATCAAACATTTCCACAGTTTCATCTCTTTAGAACACTGCTGTAGAAAAGCTTTTAGTCTGAATTCTCATCAAAACCAGCATTAAGTTAGGCAATTATATTACTTCTGTGCCTAACAAAGACAGTTATTAGGTTGCATCTCAACGTCCTTCTGCACAGAGCTGCCTGTGTTGCTCTTGAAATTCACCTTCTTCATTTTATAGTGACCTACTAGCTACAAGTCAGGAGATTATAATGAGTTTCCCATTACAAACTCAAGGTGAGCTAGCATTATAAAAGGCAGACCTTAAATGAAAGTTAGTTTATTGCCATGATAAATCTTGAGATGAGAAAACGGACGTATTTACAGCCTGGCGCTTTCTTTCAATTTGCACAAAGGCAAGGAAGAACCAGGAGGCCAAAATTAAGATGAAAGCACACAGAGTAAGAGGGTTGAGCCATTCAGGAAGATTAGTTAAATTTACATGAAGAATCAGAGTCCTAGTCAAACAGTTCACAGTAATTGGGTATATTGATCAATTCTATATTTTGGCCAGAGGCACAATTTCCAGTCTGCCAAACTACATAATAGAAGATACTTACATATAAACATAGATTTGTGATCCTGAATGAATGAATTTAAGTTCTTTCTAATGCTGATACACTTCATACATGTCTGAAGACCACATCAGACAGTCTTAAAGCTAAAGGATAACTACCCAAGGAAACTAGACTCTCCTACCTGTGATTTCTTCCCAAGTTATTGCTAAGACCTCTTACTGAAGAAGCTAGCATTTTGGCTTCAAGTGTCTTCAAGACACAATCATATTTTTCATTCTCTACAAAGGATTAGGATTTTAAGTAGTTACAATGAAAGGTAGCTGCATTTATTGAAAATTCCTTAATGGTATTCATGTCCTCTTTTAAAGAGTACTTAATAACAAATGAGTATGATCTAGTGTATTCATATGAAACCTGTGGTATATTTAACAGTCAAAGGAAGATCATTTCCACATCTGAAAACAACATGTGAAGCATATCTTTCTTAAGGGGGCTTCTTCATTAAAAGTGCAAGCAACCTATGAGACACAGGTGAAAAGCTTTCCCACTACCTTTGCCAGTCGACTCATTTGATCTTCACAAACTGTGCTGCTGGTTCTTCCAGGAGTTCTGGTGGGCTCTGAGCCATCTGCTTCTACATTGGGCCAGACTTTCAAATCATGCATTCCTTGACGAAACATGCTGGGGGGGGAATAAAAAACAGAAATCACTTCAGTAAATTGAAAGTAACACATCTGTCAGGAATGAAAGTGCAGCAGCAGCTGCAAGAAAATGAACTAACTTCTGCCAAACCTACGGACACATATTGCTATGCTTAATTTCACTGAACAGCAGAAGTGCCTGACAAATCATACCCTTTACAGCCTTCACTGGCACGCAAAGTTTGAAAGAAAGTCAGGATTAACTTATCTGACAAGTGAAAGAAAAATGGGGAATTCCTAAAGTCAGTGGGATGGTACAAACATTAGCCGAGGGCACAGCTTCACAGTTTAACTGTAATGAGGCATGAAGAACTCCTCTTGACTTGCTGATTGAAGTCTACCCAAAAAAGTTAAAAAACACATAGGTTTCATTAAGCTGTTAAAAATCAGCTTCCCGAACTTCAAAAAAATAGAATTAAAAAAAAATTCTGCCAACACAACATCCAGCTGAACTGAAACTGTTCATAACAGTGAACAAAACATCATAGGGTAACTTAACCACATCTTTTTCTACAAAACCCTGCTCCCCTTGCAAATGGGCACTGATCTACTTTTAAAAGATATCAAGGAATAACCTGCATGATTTTTGCTAATGAGCACTGATCATTTATCTCCATGACAATTTTAGACAACTACTGAAAGGGGTACTTAAACCCAACAACTAAATAATAATTAAACAGTATTGGACTAAAAGGAGCAATAAACCTTAAATCCATGGAATCCCTTTGTGGAATGCTGCCACAATGTTCTCCATGTATATAAACAAAAAGCCAAATTTCAAAATATTTGTTAGATGCTTTCTGCCAATCTCCTTCCACCATTCCATACTAGAAATAAAAGTAAGCTTCATTTACAAATTAGAACTTTCTCCAGCAATCATGCTCTAATATTTCAAAAGCCACCTGCAGTCTTTGGACTACAGTCAAATGATCCTTTCCAGTTTTCCCCTCTTAAAAAGAGGGATGATCTTTTTGTAAAAGTTGTTCTTAAAAGATCCTCAATAACAGAGATACAACCTACCTCAACAATCATTTCCTGCATTCAGTGGTCATTAGAACAGATTTCCTAATGTCAACTTGAACTTCTCCTGCTTTAATTCATCTTATTACTTCTCACCTACTGAGAAGACAGAGGCAGCTATTTTCCAATACTCTCCACTACTAGAGGAAAAAAAAAAAAATCTGCAGTTTCATCTTCTTCAGCCTTTACTTTCTTCATTACTCCTCTTTTCTAGATGTTCAATAATATGGACTAAGTTAGCAAAGTCAGCTGAATGGATGAGTTGAGTAGCAAGATAATAACCTTGCCTCTCACATACATATTTGTGCTTATATATTCAACGTGCTTGCACATTTCACAGAAGCACAGGATTTAAACAAGTGAAGCTTAAGATTCACTATAAAACTCAGATCTTTCCCGGGGTTTTTCTGGGCAGCAAGTCTCTATGCAGTACTGACCGCAATCAACTATACAAAATACTAACCTCACACTTATCCTTAACCTGCATCCCCTATTCTTTCAGTCCATTTTGCATTTAATCAAGCACATTTTAGTGTATAGTCAATTTCCAAAATACTTGTCATCAATTTCAGCTCATCCTTGTGAAACTAGGTGAGCCACTCTGATACATTAATAATTCTAAGTATTGTGATTTCCTGAATGCAATGTTTATAAATAACAAAGTGTAATTAACAGTCCAATTGTAGGCCAACCAACTAAAAATATGTTAAGATACCAATATTGGAGTACTCATACTATAAAAGCAGGTAACATGAAGAGATTTCAGTACTTGTTATCTTAAAACCCAATTTGTCAAAGATCTAAAAATAGGTCTAAATTTTGGTTTTCCAGTAGAGGTAACTTCCCTCTCCCCTATGCATAAAGTTAGAGAAAATAAAAAGCAAACAGAGTGTGTGTCTCACCTACGTGTCTGATTTTTTAATCATGGCACTGTTACCTGGTACAAAACAAACACACACACTCTAATGTAGCCAGCTGATCTTACTGCTCATTCAAAACTTGTAGTATATTAAAAAAGAATATACCCATATTTCCCAAAGAGCGAGACTGTTGTTCCTCCCACAGGAACTGCTTTGCCCGGTCCATACACATCCCAGATAGTCAGCGCCACTTGTGCATTGCGGGGCAAATCTGGATACTTCACAGGCAGTTTCAGCCATTCATTCCAGCTGCAGAGAAATATATTTTTATTAAACAAATATTTAGAATTTAAGTTACTCTATGCTAGTTTACACTATCCAGGTTCTCCAGGGAATATGAATTTCTAAGTATTTTGTTCAAGCTTTAAGTATTTAAACGCTTAAGCATAGTTTTGAGTCAAGCTACATGCAAGTACAATTAAAAGGCCAGAGACTTTCACTAGTAGACCCCAAAAGCCATCTTTGCATAAAAACATGCTAGTTCAGGCCCAGAGAATTATTATACAGTTATAACACTGAGCTATTTGAAGAGGATGAGAATAAACCTTTTTAACGTGCACAGAAAAGAACAAAAACCCACACGCATAGATTTATATAACCTTATGTTGCATAAGCTAAGAGGTACATAAAATAAGAGGCAGTCACTTACTTCCATCTAGTGCTAAAAGCTTTGTAGGAAGTTCTAACAGGAAGAGCAAGAGGCTTCCCCTCTGCAAACACCTGGCAAGTTACATACAAGTCAGAGCAAGTCTCTTGATAGAGTCCGGAGAACTTCAACATCGGGTCTTCCAAAAGGGCTTCATAACTCTTCTGCTCTCGCTTCCCTTCCAGACTCCCTCTAGGAGGGAGGAAAGAGGAAAATGAAAAATAAATAAAGGAGAGCAAGGAATAGTTAGTCTAAACTTAGATAAAAACGTAATCTAATTTTAAAAACTTAAAATATAAATAAGTAATGACACTATTCATTTTAAATTAGTGTTCTGGATATATACATCTTCATATTTAAAACAGTATTCTACTTTTATGGCTTGTATACACCTCACCACTTATTGAAGACATCTTTGATTACTAGTAGGCAGTGCAAATAAAACACCGGAGGGGAACTCGAGTGGTGAAGTGATGAGCAAAGAGAGACATTTTTGTTTTAGGGGGTGGAGAAAGAGCAGGGAGAAGAGTTTCTTGTTTGTTTTGAGGTGATACGCACTCCTATTATTGGCATTTAAAAATAAAACCACAAACACTAGCATAAACTTGTTCTGAATAGTATTGAGAAAAAAATATATTTTTATAATCACTTTTTTCTAAGTTTTAAGAAATACAAAAGTGTATAACTGGCTTTGGATGACAGTCATCTCTAAAAAACTTTCCAATAATCAGAGCTGGATTTGAACACACGATACAAATCAAGCAGGTGTTCATTACAGCTCTGCAACAGCCTGCAGAACTTCACTGTTACACCAGGTAGGTGGAATTTCCTTGGCTCTCAGGTGTACCACGATGTGTGTACCTGCAAAATGCAATCGTGGCTATTAACACCTGAACGTGAATGCACATGTG
>VZSV01000045.1:2326536-2364190 GCA_013398735.1 Nothocercus julius
TTTTTTTTTTTTCTGGATGTGGGCATCTGTCCTCTAGAAACCGGACTGAGACAACTAAAAGCTGTACATAACCCTTAGTACATCTGTCGGATGGTAATGACTTTCAGTCACTAATGAACTGGAACTAAAACTGATTTGGCAACAGCCTTTTTCCCTCTAGTGATATCCTGAGAAAGACTTTACGTGCTGAATATGCAGCGGAGAGTTTTTGCTGTTCAGATACCACAATGATGGGCAGGTCTTCAGAACCACAATGGAGTTTAATGGAATTCTACAGAGTTGTTATTGTATTTGCTTTAAAATGAGCAATAACACAATTTAATAAAATAACACACCTGCTTTTTTCAGCTGTATGCTTTATTTTTTTTTATAGATGCATTAAAAGGTCACTGATTCATATGCAGTGAATATGGAATAATTTTGCATATCCATGCAGAGCAATTCTTAAGTGTAAGAAAAGCATAAAATCTGAGTTAAATTCAAACTTAGGAGTATAGTTTTGCTCCACAAATTCCCCTTTCCCGCAGTTCAAGCCTTGGAGCAAAGTTGTGCCTGCAACGTGCTCAGGTCAGGTGAGACCACATGGAGCTCGGAACAAACATCCCCAGACTAGCAGAGGGTGTCCGGAGAGCATCCTAACCCCGTGGAGAGACTTGAGGCTCTCACAAAGGCGGTTGCACAGATTCAGTTTCTCGTCCAGATGATATAAAAGAGAGTAAAGCACTATTTGAAAACTCAGAGCAGCAAAGCCTTGAGCTTATGGAATGATGTTTTATTTTAAAAAGCTTCAATATTCTTCACGAGGTTCAATTCCCTGTTGACTTTATATACCTCCTCCATTCGATACTGCTAGATTTAGATGAGTTCCAGACTGGAGTTCTTTGAGGGCAGTCACACACTCTGCTGCATTTCTACTGTGCTTTGCAGGGCTTGGACCCTAAACAAATTCCAAAGGAGGATTTTGGATCCACTAAGCCCAAAGGAAGGTTGTCCCAGAACGTGTGAGGGACCCATTAGGAACCTTCTATTTTTATGCTGCCCATAAGAATCTCTATTTACTGGGTCTAATCCTTCCTGATGCTGCATTTCTGCAGTTTTGAGGAATCGGATCTTCCCCGGGTCTCCTTGCTCCTGGAATGGATGTCCGTTCTCATCGATGAGGATACAGTAGAGAGGATGGGACCTCTCCGTGGGTCATTCTTGTTGGCCATGCAGTTCTGAGTGCTGTAGGGAATAGGTAGGCTGTGAACAGGAGTCTTATTAAATGCACTGTTTGTATTATTAAAGATTTTTTTTCTAACCCATTAAAATGAGGTATGATTCTACTTCTTTTTTGTCCTCAGTACCCTCAGGGCTCATGACATGAGCTGGAGCTGAAAACACTGGGCTTCTTGCAACATTTAATTTCCACTGAAATAACAGCAAAGCTTTGGTCTTTCCTTTTATTATAGAATCAGCCTCTGCAACAATCCTCCTTGGAGGAGTCCCTGAACTCATTCATCCCTATATAACTTGAACTCAATAAAGTTACAATGAGGAAGACTTTGGCCCATTAACTTCTGTTTTCTAACGCTGTTTAGTCAATAAGCCATATAATTCTCAAAACAAAGAAAGGGAAGCAATAGTAACGGGAAACATGAAAAATCAACACAGCCTGTTCAGAAGGAAAAAAACTCTAAAGCAAAATGTAATTACTGAGTCAGGTCATCAGCTAGAGTAAATCTGCGTAGCTTCAGTGAAATCAATTAAATGATGTTGGATTATGCCAGACGAGGAGCTGATACATAGTTTTCAAATCTTTTTTTTTTTTTTTCCATTTTTTTCCCTCTTATTTTGCAAGATTAGTTTTTAAAAAAGAAAAGTCTGCTGGATTTTGCAAGTTCAGTAGTCTGTTAACTGACTAAGTAAAGATATAATGAAAGTCATGAGTGCTGAAACATCGTACATGCAGTGCATATCTCCAGCCAGTCCAATTTTATGCCAAAGGAGACTGGCAGAGTTCCTGCTGCGATTCACATCTTATGTCAAATTTATAAACTTGTTTTCTCCAGTTTCTTCTGCTATCCCCATGTCCCATCAATCAGACTTATACCTGCACAAAAGGCTGATGCATCATTAAGGAGGCAGGTTGCAGCCAAATGTAAATCTGCACTTGAAAATAAATAAATAAATAAATAGATAGATAGATAGATAGATAGATAGATAGATAGATAGATAGATACATAGATAGATAGATAAATAGATAAATAGATAAATAAATAAAGGAGTGATACTAATGCTGCAGGGCAAGGTCACCCTCTGACCCTAGGCAATCTGCCTCTCATTCTGCAGAACACAGGCTAAAATAGCATGTCGGCCGAACAAGCAATAAACTTTTCTGCTTCTGCCTTTTTGAAGATTCCTGGAGTTGCTGCGTCTGCCGGCTGACACTCTGTCTGTCTTTTAAAATATGAAAATCTCCTCCATATGCATTGAGCTCGGTTTTCTACTTAGCATTTCAAGAGCCTTAAGGACCTTCAGGGGGAAAAAAAAAAAAAAAAACATATTCTGAATTTTCAATTTTGATGACAATTTGCTTTCCCTACAGGATGTGCAGAAACACCTTGAAAAACTTGTCAGCTGCACTAAAGGAAATGTTCCTTGCTATGGGAATGAGGGCACATCACTTTCAACTAAGTTAGGGAAAACAAGATTGACTCTTTAATAAAAGTGGGTTCACTTTTGCATCTGCACCTCTCATTCCCCCTAAATAACCAAACATCTCTTTTGGGTTGTTCTGAATGGGAAAAAAATAAGAATAGTAATAATAATAAAGTGGATGCTGATTATACATCTGACGGCAAAATTTAGCTCATCTGTCCATCCTCTTACAGAGAAGTCTATTTTCATAGCATCTGAATTCCAATAAAACTTCAGACCATAATCAAAAGATTGTTAATTCCTTTACAACTGGGCTGTTATAGTGGGATACATCATCTCGGGTGTCTCACTTAAGCTGACCTGATTGCCTCACCTTGTTCTAGAGTCAGCGTGAGAAGAGAGTAACAATTAAAGAGCAGTATAATGACACTTACCTCATGCGAGAGTGGGATGTACCACTATTTGCAAGCCCGTTTTTATCTCCCGAAACAGCAGAAGGAGCGTAAATAACCAACATTTTAAGTGCTGGTTTTATAAGCTAATATTAGGCGGTATGAAACCCACTAAGGGGTTGATATTTACGTATTTTCCCTGTGAAAACCAGATCACTGCCAAGGACACTGCAAGTTTCCAAACCTGAGATATGACCACAAGACCCAGGGTGGAAGGGCTTTTGATGCTTCCGTTGCACAGATGGGAGATGCTGGGACATGATATTTGGTGTCTCCAACAAAAATTAGTGACAAACCCGTAACTAAAGGGAATGGAGCAAGTTGTACAGAATAACTTCTCAGGAAACCCAAGGTTACAGCATTCCAGATGAAATTACTGGATTTCAGTATTCTGGATGCTCAGTACTCAGCGTTCGTTAGCCTGTGACAGATGAACCACGAGCTGGGTTAGGAACAGGGGAGATAAGCCTTGATTTCTAGGCTTGTTTTCCAGCCATTACACAGCACTTATCTTTAATGTGAAACTCCTAGTTCTAGAGATTGCACTGATGACAATAATTTGCTTTTTTGCTTTTTTTGTTTGTTTGTTTGTTTTGATATTACCAATATCTCTGTGTTCTACATAGAGCAGGCAAAGCTGCATGAATACTAACAGCATTCAGTATTTCTGCTGCTAATCCTGGTTTAGCCTTAACATGGACAAATCTGGTATTAAGCAAAGGAAGAGGTGGCACGAGCACACTAAATGCTGCCTCTCTTCCCATCAGTGGGCTCAGAAATTCACACCAGAGCAGAGCAGCCAGCCAGCATATGCAGTTAACGCTGCTCAAAGACTCTTTAAAGGCTTTTAAGTGGAAGGGATCATTAGAAATGCCTTTGCTAGCCTTCTGTTGAGGGTAAGATGCAAATACAACAGTGACTGATAAAGTCACGTAAGTGAATATAAGATGTTTGCACAAACTGCATGCCTCTTCTGCTGTGGAGAAATTCTGCTCTTAGTTGTATTTAATGATCCTCTATTGATTTCAGTGCAGTTATGAGTGTGTGACTGAGGACAGGATAAATCCATCCATCCGCCTGTTGACGGATCCATCCACATTTTTTATTTTAGAGGCCATTTCCACACAGAAGTGAAGAAGGCCTCCATCTCAAGGGCAGGTTGTGCAGCGTCACAGCTGCAACCCCATGACGCAGTCTGGGTCTCTGCCTCTCTCCTGGGGGGTTCATTTTGGGTACAGAGCAACTGAAATCTCCCAGGCTCCCTGCAAAATGCTGAGTGCCAGATAGACACCCGTAATTAGAAGTTTGTTATTTTTCTTTAAAAAGATACTTAATAAATAGTCTAAGCTCAAAAGTCAGGTCAAAAACTCATAATCAATTTTGTCGTTCTTTCTTTTCTTTCTTATTTGTAGGAAAAAATTAATCACTTTTCTCCCACCCTCTGATAAGACCAGGCTTTTGCACTCTATTAACCCCAGGGGCTAAAAGATAGACTGTTTTCTAACAGGTGAATTAGTGCTAGATAGCATTAGCACAAATGCCAAGTCATTAAACATGTAATTGGAATTTTTTTTTGCTATCTTAACTTTTCTACATTATAAAGGATCTTTACAAATTAATGACAGAATATGAAGCTGCCCTGAGAGCTATTTGCCTATTAAAAATGGGCATGAAAAACTCCCATCCCCATCACATGAAGAACTATCCCACCAATTTCCAATTACTTCTGCCACTGACAGTTCACTGGAGTGTTAAGTTATATTCTGCACCATGCTGCTTAATGTGGTTAAGTCAGGCAGGTATTTGCTGCTATTTTTTTTTCCTTCTTTTTCTTTCTAATTTTTTTTTCCTCTGATTGTGAAGCAATTAAGCTGTCACTAATGAAAAAAGAAAATTTTAGTACAATAAAGGCACAGTTAATTTAAAGATGAATCCCTGACAATAACTAAATAAATCCTCATGTCACCGTGGCCCAGGAAGGTTTCTGGAAGTTTATTCAGGACTTCCAAAAAGATTTTTTTTTTTGTTTTTTTTTTGTTTTTTTTAATGGTACTCACAAGTGTCCTGAGTTAAGCAGCATTAGTAAAGAGAGCTAAAAGAACTTAACATTTGAGTCTGGTAGGGACAATGATAATATTAACAATAACGGTAATAAGAGGGAGAAGGTTTCACTGTATTTTTTTTTTTTTAATGAAAACTTTCAATTGAAAATGCAAGAAAAGATTGCCAAATATGATCAGTTCAGTTAAGAACTGAAAACAAAAAAATCCAGAGCTTTAGAAGTGTGTGACACATAATACCAGTTTTTCACGGGGCCTGCAACTCCACGATGGGGAGATCATAGTAGTAGTGTGTACGAGCTTTGTTATTAGATGGTGGCCCCTTTTAACAGCAATATTAGTGGTGACATTGAGTACAAAAGGAGCAATAAAGTATCCATGGATACCTCAGTCTGAGTTTGACCTATTGTAATGGTTGTGTCTCTTTGTGTCCTATTCACTTTTACTTATATACAGCCTGTTTGAAGCACTTATTAATAAGGTTGCAGATTGATGAATTTTACCTCTTAAGCAATACCTAATTCAGCAAGTGTTTTGATTTATCCTCTGTGATTTAAGTGGAATCTTTATTAAATAATAAATAATCTGTCTCCATGTGGGCAAGGGTAAGATAATCAAGCTATAAATGAACCTTAGCAAAACATTGTGTCAAATGCAGGCCTTTTCTTCAGAACTGCTGCTATGATCTCTGTGATGTCTTCCATAAGCTTTGGAGAAATTCTTACACAGCCATTTCTGAGGTAAAAAAAAGAGATAATTAATGAGTGAGAAAGAAGAAAGATCTGGGTTTTCCAGAAGTTTTATGGTGTCTACAAATTAGTGAAGTGATGCAGCTGTGAGGAGGACAAAAAAAGAGTTCTGGCAGGCACTTGGAGGTACTAATGTCCGTGAAAGACAAACCTAAAATGGAGCAGATAGAAGGAATTTTAAGATGATCAAGGAATAGAGAAGCTATTTTATGAGAAGGAATTAAAAAAGAAGGGATTTCCAAGCCAAAGGAGGGCTGGGGGAAAGGCAAGGAAGTAATATTACTGTATAATTACCTTTCCTCATGGGGGAAAATCCCTGGAAGGAGGAAAAGTTATTTAAGAAAAAACAATGAAAAATTAAGACAAATGAGTATAAACTGCATAGCTGAATGCAGCTGTGCCCTGGATCGAGAGCAGGGTGGAAGCAGTGCTGTGCTGCAAGCCTTTCACATACCACTTCCCAGCATCCAGCGTAACTGCCATATTTTGGGGAATATCTCCTTATGCCATATATTCTACATAAGTACTTCTGTGTGTCTTAGTCATTATCTCTAAAAGCCCCAATTTCAGTAAGTCTCGCTAGAAAGGGTGAGATGGTGTTTGTACTGGAAACAGCAACTCATTCCACCAACCTGCCCACCCAACATCTTGACAGTCTTTGTGCTTCTCGTTGGATCTACCATTTCTGCAGCCTAGATCGCTTGCAAGACTTTTCCTTTTGCCATCTACAAACCTCTCACTGAAATCCATTTTGATGTTTTCAGAATTTACTTTGGCTCTCAGGCTCCCAGGATTTATTTTGNAAAAAAAAAAAAAAAAAAAAGTATCAATACAGTAAAAAGCATTTTCTCCCCGTCTTCCTGTTCCTTTCAATGGATGTTGCCTTTACCCTTTTGTTTTCCAGGATCTTAAGGCAGGGATTTTGAACCTTATTTATGCCAGTGTGATTGCGAGGTGGAATATACTGCTAAATCAAAAGGACGCTATTTAACACCCATTTTCAGTGGCTGAAATGATTAACCAAGGCTAATCATTTCAGAAATGAAATGAAGAACCGTTCTCTCAAATGCTCATGTTTAGTTCAAGTGTCCCAGCAACGTTCTATAGAGCCATATAAATACAATATAATTTAATAACGAGTGAAAAACCTCCTGCTTCAACCTGTAAATTAATGGCTGAAATTTTCCCTCGCGCAGACAGCCAGTGTCTGGGCCAATTCACACCTGGCACCGCACCAGGGTTTATGTGAAATGCGACGCGCTGTAGTCTTTGTGCTGGGTTTTTGATCAGGGCTGTTTTCACTCCGCAGTGAGCAAGTGCAGTCATATGTTTCAATAAGGGACTTATCTGTTAGCATTTGAGAATGTTACTGCTAATTTTACACCTTCAAAACAAATCAGGGCTTCACAGTTCGGAAGCAGAAATCAACCAGCTATAAACCATCAGATTGACTGGGATCTCAGAATTGAATAGGTCTATTTGTTCTAACAAACAGTTAGGCCATTAAATTGCGAAGCCTTCCCGTGTTTGTCCAGGTAAATAAGGACACATCCAAATTGATTATCTGTTGTTTGGAGGTAATGATACGTAATAAACTATTCGCTCTGGGTAACGTAACAGAAGTGTGCTGTAGCGCGCAGATGTGCGAAAGCTTCCAGGCTAAGCGCGGAGTCTCCACGCTCGTTGACGACCTTCGTCGTGCCTTCCTGCCCCCAATTCCAGTGGCAACGTCCGTTTGTCCGCGCCCGCCCTTTCCGCAAGGTTGTGGGGGGCAAAGTGCAGGGCTGTGCTGAAGTTGTGCCTGCAGGAAGCTCCGTGGGGCCATCGGTATTTAAGTCACAGCTGGTCGAGGGGCATCAGAGATGTCCTCCTGTGACGGTCACCCTGGATTCAGGGGAGTTTGGCCATCAGACGTGGAGCTGATGAGCAGGGTACCTCTGCCCTGGGGCAAGGCTGATAGAAAGGCCAGACTTCTTAATGCACTCTGGTAAAGTCATGCCTAACTCCTCCCAAAAGGCTGTTTAAGGGCCTCTTTTGTCCGATAATTAGAAACCCCGTGGGATTGAGGCTAAATGGTTTCTTGCACAACCCAGGTGTGCATCTGCCTGCTCATACAGACATCTACGTTCTTCTTGCTTGGCGACCCTGGCTGCTGCTGCTACATCTGTGATGGGCTATCCTTGGCCATCTGCATGTGGGTCCGTCTCTACCCCACAGAAAGTCTTCAGCGACTCTTGAGGTTGGTCCCATTCCTTTCAGTGCCATTCAGCTCATTTGAAAAAAAAAAAAAAAGAAGAAGACAAAAAAACCCTGTTATCAGGGACTTCAATTCTACTAGTTTCCCAGCACTAAATCTTGAGTCCATCTCAACGTGCACTCTGCCGGGGATGAAACTTAGCAGCTCAAAATCAGGCAGCGATTTATGGTATATGCTATAAGCAACAGGAGCAGTATTTTAACAGCAACAGAGGTAATCTCTAAATTTTATTAAATGGTAACTAGTTAAATGATTCTTGTTTTTCCTAATTAGATATCAGATACCAATTAGATACAGTTATTTTTTAGCTGTTATATAAGAATTCCCTCCATACACAAATTCTTGGTATCTTCAGACTTGGACTGGCTGCAAGCAGATCTGGCTGGAAATCTCCAGAGTGGTGTAGCAGAAATGAGCCACTGGGAATGAAAACCGGAGCGGAAATATTTTCCATCATCAGCAGGACCCTTTTTATGGGATCCTGCTCCATCACTTGTGACAAACACCAAATTGAATGTTTGTGGGTACAAACTCTGAGAGGGTAATAACCCGTGCTGAGGCGGTGTGAGAATGATAAATGTTTTATTGTCTTTATTTTTCTCACATCACTTGCCAGTTAGACTTACAAGGTGAAATTAGCAACCTTCCGCGATGGAATTCATCTTGCCAAATCCTAGCGGACAAAAATGTTGAGTGGCGTGTTGTTCACGAAAAAAAAAAAAAAAAAGCATTTAAATTAAGACACCTAAAGATTTTTATACCCAGGCGTGTTTTTAAGACGTCGCTAGAGCCATGGCAGTGCGAGGCTGTGCTGCCTGTGCCTGCTCGGCGTGGGCAGCATCGTTCCCCAGCCTTCACGACTGCACTGGCGGGTCGCCCCAGACCCTGAGCAGAGCCTAGACACATTTGGGTCACACGAGCTGCACGCTGGAGGAACCCCGCGCAAACTGTCTCGGTTTAGTCACCTCGTGCCATCTGAACTGCTGCCCGGTCCCCCTGGGCCTTGGCCGCTCTCCTGCCGGCCCTTGGCCGGCATCTCCCAAAGCCTCAGGAGCTCAGGGCACGTGAGATGTCTGCGGTGAGAAGCTCCCTGGGCCCTATCTAACCTGCACAGATAGATTTCTTCTATAATCGGTGGAGAGCACAGGTGTCTTAAGCAGCATTTTTATTGAATCTGTCTTAAATGCCTATTGCGGGATGATACGAAGCCTAATTTCTCCCAAATGATTATTTAGAGGTGCCCAGCAAAGACTTACATAACTAACATTTGGCGCCTTATGTTAGAAAATAATCACGCAGGTTTTATGGAAAGGTTCCATCTACCTATGGCTTAACGTTACTGATATCAGGAGAACGTCACTATGGATACGTTTAACCATGTCCACTGAAATAGAAAGCAAGATGACTAATCAAACAAGCGAACCAGACGTTATCTCGCAGTGGTCGTGTAACAGTTGTGAGAAAATATGGAAAGGGGGAACACACAAAGAGCGATATTAATTTAAGGCAGACAGATAGATGGAGCAGTACTCTCTGAAAGTAATAAATGTTTCAAATTGTTTCCAATTCTCAAATGTGTGTTCAGAGACTAATGGGTTCAGTTCTCAGTGTATAAATCAGGATTTTGAAAAGTATAAAGAAAATAAGAATCATGCACTGATATTTTTTTCTATCTGTAAAAGAAAAGTAATAACAAAAAAGGACGTTTACAGTTTTCCTGAGCCCTCTTCTCTGATGCTGCTCGATGCTGCCATTGTCCAGGTGGCACTGAGGGAAGGTCCTATAAAAGAACAAAATGTTTTCTTCTCTTGGTTGCGCATGAAAAAAAAAAGAAAAAAGAAAAAGGAAAAAGAAGGATAACACAAGGCAGAGCATAAAAACATTGTTTTGTTTTATTTTATTTTATTTTATTTTATTTTATTTTATTTTATTTTATTTTATTTTATTTTATTTTGTTTTGTTTTGTTTTGTTTTGTTTCATTTCATTTCATTTCATTTCATTTCATTTCATTTCATTTCATTTCATTTTATTTTATATTTTATTTATTGATTTAGTGACTTGACCATCTCCAAACAATACAGGAATCAGAATCCAAGGATGCTCAAACAGCGGTGCAAATATATATATAACCACTAGATGGTGCTTAAAGCACAGGATTGAGGCGAATTGAGGTGAAAAGTCTAGTCAGGATAGCGATGTCGGGGACAGAGCGAAGTCGAGGTCGGTTTTATTTTCCGCATATCCAGAAAGGAAAGAAAAAGAAAAAAAAAGAAAAGAAAAGAAAAGAAAAATAAGACTAAATCTCCTCTGTGCCTTTTTTGACTTAGAAAGAAAAATGGACATGGCAAAAGTGTTCCTGATTAGATTGGTACAAAAAGATGATGCATTCTTTCTGGATGAATCAGGAGATATGAGGTTCTGTCACTATTTAGATATAGACCTGAAATACTAAGATCAAATTTATAGCTTCTTGAATGAGCCACAGGACTCTGTTTACTCATACAGCAGAATTGGGTGCAGCTCCAGCAGTTCTTCTGTGTGATCAGTTACTTTATCACCTTGATCAGTTTAGAAGATACAATAACTCTCCTTTTTTTAATATATCCTACAACAGTGGAGCCTTTATCAACCTTCTTTGGTTTTAATCATAGTTCTGGCTTGAGAATCCCCCCCTCATCTCGCTCACATGCATGCAAGCACATGCATGCACACGCATAAATTCATGTATGACTTCTTGACCTTTAGTGATTTCTATATTATCTGAGGGGAAAGGGTGGAAGAGACAGGGAGCAGGATCTACAGAAAAGCGAGCTCAGTTTCAGCTGCTCCCTTTTTCCAGCTTTAATTTCCAGAAAGGATAATCTATTTCAAATAGAGACTAGGGAACAGATTTCCATCTGTAGGGAAGATATTACAGTGGATTCTTGGAAATTTAAATAAGTACCTTAGCTGCAAATCTTGGAATATCAGCCCAAATCAAAAGACTAAGAACTCAAAGTTCCATGCTGGAATCTCCCATTCCTTCCTTGGCTCAGTACTTCAATTTGATGTTTTGGTTTGGGTCTGTTCCTCATGTAAGGTTTTTTTGACAAAGAAGAACACTATTTCCCCTCAGTGAGGGAAATTTTCCTGGAAATAGCAAATATTTCAGTGGAATTCCTCCCACTGAGTGCCCAGCTGTGCAACTGGGAATATTTCTTCCTGATCTATTCTTTCAGTAGACTGTGCCCTGAGGTATGCATACCAAAACTACCCCTTAACATACATGAAAGGATTATTCTTATTATAAAAAATAAAAACTAGATCTTTTCTAAAAATATCTCCATTTTTTTTTTTTTGTCTTTGGAGATATCCTGTGGCACTGAGTTCTGAAATCTTCAAATATTAGTTTTGATGTCTCTGATTAGCCAAGAAGAAGAACAAAGAAGTATCTGTTATATCCATATACAACCAATCGTGGATAAGATTAGAAAGGAGTCTCTAAAAACATTACAAAGTATTAGATGATCCAGAGAGTTAGCAGGGAATGGCTGTGTTACCAAAGGCCTAACTTTTTTAGAAGAAGATGAATATCCACATATTCTTAGCCCTTTGCTTTTCTATGACAAGCCTTACCAAGCTACACCAACAGCTTTGGGCCTGATCCAAAGCTCCTGAATACAAGACAGATTGTTCCTGGGGACAAAATACCTATATTAGCTTTGTGGCAGCCCCTTCAAGCAGGAATTTTATTCACAACAACTAAACTCAGGAATAGCAGTGGCATTATGTCTCATATTGGCTTTGCATGTAGGAACTTGGATTGGGCAACAAGTCATTGTTTGAAGCCTTGAATGAGAGCTAGTCTTGAGTGTGACCAGCTAGTGACCTTCTAGGATCAAGGCTGGTCAGATAAAGCTCCTGTAGGCTTCCCGTTTTGCTCCGTGATGTTCTGTAACGGTGCAGTCACACACTGGCTATATCTGTTGTCTGGATGTCCTATGGCATGACTGGGGTTAAGGTATAGGGCCCAGCTTATGAATGCTTGAAAATGCTTTGCTTTTTCTTCCACTAGGTAACTTCCAGTTGCTATTTGATTCATTACAGTCTGTCTCCAAGCCTTACCAAAATGTTATCCTGAACTGGGTAGCTCTTAACTCAACCATGAAAGTGTTGGCTTTTTCTTCTCCGAGTGAATATTATTAGTTGCTGTCCATCTCCTCCTATCTGATATGCTGCTTCACAGTCTGGAAGGGGCTACCTTCTCGGTTATTTCATATACCTCTTATAACCACTGCAAAGCTTTGCTTGAAGGGTCATCTGAGCCACGATAGCAAAACTTCAGTGACTTCAAGGAAGTTACATAAAGGATGAATTTGATCAATGGTCTTCCCTGGAGACCATTCCCGATACAAAATGTGTATCTGTGCATATGAGTAATTGTAGGTGGGGAGTGAAATCAAAGGTAGGGTTTAGAAGAGATTGTTCCAGGACAATAGTAAATCATACATTCATCACTGCACTGTACAGAATACACTAAAGGAGAGCAAGAAAAATGAAGGAACCTGCAATTCTGCCCACTTCAGCAGTTATGCTTTTGTTAGAATACTTTTAAGCAATTACAAGGCTGCCAGGACTGTATTTAATTAAATATATAAATATAAGCACAGAAATAAAACCCAAGCAACACTTACATCATGCCTATAAGGGGTGTTATTGCTCTCTTTATTTATTACAGATGGACATTTTGTCAGGGAAAAACTTGCCAAGTGTTATGAGAAACAGAGAGAAAGAGAAAAAGAAGGAGGTGGAGGAATGTAGTGAAAAGAAATGTTGATGCTACAGGAAAAATGGCAGCTCTTGTATTTCAGAGAAGCAAACAGAGCACAGTGCACATGTGATAAGGAAGTGTGACTTGAGCTCCCTACTTAAGGCTTCACTGAAATTGCCCAGTACTTACGGGAAAACAGATGACAGAGTAATTAGAGATGGTGCCTATAATTTATCATCCATGGTCTTGAACTTCCTGTAGCTTATTTGAATGACCAAATGATTTTAACTGGCAGACTAGGTATACGGCAGGGGGGAAAAGCAGAGCTGGGCGTATGAAATGACTCTTATTTACCTAAGATGCTGCATCTTTATCTCCCAGAAGAGGAGAGTTTGCCTGTAGGTGTTCAGGCGAGGGGCAGTATCTGAGGTTGGTGCTGCCCTGCTGTTCTTTGGAGACGGTTTTTGCACACCAGGAAGCACACACCTGCGTGGGGGCCCCAGGAAAGCAAGGCACTGCTTCCACTGCCACGGGAAGGAGATCCAGCCGTCGGCACCGGCTGGACTCATGAGCACGCTAAAGCTACGCATGGTTTTGTCAGGACAGGGTAACATGGAGAGCATGTCTCGAGACTTATATCCTCTTGATTAAATAGACCAAGAAATGTGGACGCGTTCACTTCGAATTATATTTTATAAAATGTTACTGTGCTACACGGAGGCAGCAGAGGCACATTCCCTTTTCATCTACCAGTAAAATGCCCATCCACTGTACAAAACAAATGTTAATGGCATTAAAACACATCAAGTACTGTCTGGAAACCACATAATCTGCCTGAGCCTACTCTTGATGCTAGTGCTTTGACAGTCTGATTTTCCTCTAAGAGGTAAACCAAGTGGACTCTTGCAACCCACAGCTCGATCCAAACTAAACGATGTCTTGGGAACTGCATCTGCAGGTGACACGAGTTTGCTGTGACCTCCAGATGCAAGACTTTCTCCCTGGCTTGACCGAGAGAGCTGTTTTGGTCTAAATGCTAGAGTCCTGGCTTCGGGGGTGTCACCAGGAAGATGAGCACCCAAATGGATATGGTCTGTACGTGCTGCTTCCCACCATTCGCCTTATGGGTGCTTCCCGTCCAGTGTCTGCAATAGCCTACAAGAAAACATAAACCTGCAAAGAAAGAGGTTTTTTTGCACAGGAAAAATTATCCACACTTTTACCTTTGGATGTGCCCTTCTCAGTCCCCAGGAACAGTGGTGGAGGAGAAATGTCTGTTGGATTTTGCTTTCAGTTTCTGAAATCTGATCCGAGGCTTTGGTTTTCAGAGAGCCTGAAGGAATTATTTCTTTTCCAGGGAAAACATCCAAATCTCCATCATAAACCTATAACGTAAATAAACACTGAAGCAAATAAAGTAAATAAATACTTCAGCCTCAAAACTGATCATATGTGGGGTTATGCATGCTTCACTGTTCTCTTATCCTTGTCATACTATCATTATCATTATAACAGCCTCTGTGTTCGTTTGCAAAGAGAAAAACTCAGGAAGCTCCATAAGAGAGGAGGTGAGGAAGTAACGTAGCACTGGTTGTGCTCTCTGTGATTTCCTCAGAGCATCTCCCATGGTGCCTGCAAAATAAAAATGCTCAACTGATGAACATGGGCGAAGGGTCGGTGAGAGGAGCTCTTGCTTTTGGTGCAGATATGAGCTTTCCCCCCATGGCTGGAAGGAGAGGATTAGGTCCTCTCGCCACACACTTTCCATACCTCCTCCCACCCCCCCACCTTCAGGATCTACATCCAAACCTTGCGTCTGAACCAAGCAGCAGTATCTGTCGCTTAATAAAGCATCTTTTATTTGCCGACTTGTTTTTCCCACAGACTCCCGCTCCCTTTTGTGTTTGCACTAATGTTCCGAATGTCTACACCGCGTAGCCGATGATTATTTGTGAGACAGAGTGAGTTAATGCAGATTTGCAAGCTGTTCCCATTTGTTAAATGTCAGAAAAACACATGCAAGTCACTGGCTTTAGCACTTAGCTGCCAGCTGGCTCTTCTGAAAGGAGGGGACAAATGACAGTCTATCAAACAGCATGCTTTCAAAGAAAGAGGAGACCTGTTCCAGAACTGCAGCTTCAGAGTCGCTTTTAACAACATAAGCAAAACTGGGAGCCAACCTCATTTTTTCCCCTCGGCTGTAATGAACACGTAGCTGAGCTGCAGCATTTCCCCTCCCCAGTAAAACAAACTGGAATTGCAAAGCTTAAGTAGAAAACTACTGTTTTGGGGTTTTGTTTCTGTCTTTTTTTTTTGTTTGTTTTTTTTGGTCTTTTGTTTTGGGTTTTGGGGTTTTTACTTTTGGCTCACAAGGAAGGCCAAAAAATGCCGAAAGGGAAAAGGGGGGTGGGGGTGGTTCTGAGATCAGTTGCAAATCTCGGAAGAAGACAGCGGGAAATTGTGCCAAATGGAAGTGTTTAGCCATGGGTAAGTGCCCAGTGTCGATTAACATATTTTAATTATGGTCTCTGGGTTTGCTGTGCTCCCTGAAGAATAGATGGTTGAGGCCTCACTGGTGAGCCAAAGATGTTGCTGCTGGGTATTTCTTTCTTTTTTTTTAGCGTCCGTCCTCGTGTTGGTTTGTGTCCCGGGGACAGGCTGTGCTGCGGCGCCCCGTGTTTCTTCCCCAGCAGCAGTGAGCGGCAGCAGCGCCGGTTTCTTTATGCAGCCCAACCCGCTGCAGCCCTGGCCCGCTCCTCTGCGTCGCGGTGGCCGTCGGGGCGGCCCGAGCGGCGCGCTGCCTTCCCGGGGGATGCCCGCGGCACCGGCAGCGTCACCCGCTCATTAGGGTGCCTCTGAGCTGCTGCCGCGCGGCGCCGGCTTTTTGCCACGGCTGCCAGCGGTGAGATTAAAGCATGAAACCGGAGGCTGAAGAACCCCGTGTTTTGTTACCAAGCCCCGAGTCGTCTTGTCCCCTGCTATGAATATGAGGTGTCAGGTCTGGGTTCACACCCAGTGGCTCTCGGCCTTGGCTGGACCCTCTTACACAAACAGCCCAGTCCATCACATCAGGATGGTGTGCAAGGTTCCTACCGCTGCTGAGGTGTCAGAACCCGGTCCCGAATGTGTCATATCCCTCAGTTAACAGGTTGTATTGCTCTGGTGAGCTCCTTCAGACCGTACGTCATGGTCTTGAAATGAGTGGGCCGTTCCCAGATTTTTTCCCCCAGTTTAACGCCTGTGCCAAGTAGGACAGGAAGAAGTCCAAGGGAGGAGCGCTCGGGAAGAAGTGTGCGGGGAAAGATTTGTCTTTTCTGCTTCCCTGCTTCTGAAGTGAAGCACCGAGTCAAGGCTGAGCGTCGGGGTTCCTCCTTAGAGGCAATAGCTCATGTAGCTCGTGTCTCCGGAGCAGTCCCCACGAAGGACCTTGGTGCCAGAAGTAGCCTCAATTTGTGACCCAGACTGTGCATCCTTTTAGTTGTTTAATACGAGGGAGGCATAAAGTTTCTGTGTCTCTGTGTTTTTACCCTGAAAATGTACGCTAGGCACCCATAATTTTGAACAGCTGGGGGATAAACTGCTGCCTAAATCTTAGTGAGACCTGGGATTTGGGCAGTTATACCTCCGAACAGCCCAGTCTGACAGGTGCACTCTGAGCAGTCACTGATACCAAAGCTTTACTTCAGTAAAGATCCCTTTCATCGATAAAATAGGTCTAGCTATTTAACCATAAAGTGAGATATTCCAGGTTGCAAGGTGTCCACATTCAGAGGAATACAAAATAAGAGACTCTCTATGCTCTCTATGTTTCATTATAGCCTCAAACACTACGCTTGGAGACTGTCTGGGGAAAAGGGCTATAAAAGTTATTGTTCTGCACTTGGAAGAATATAACCCCATTTTGAATTTTCAGTTTTCAGTGTCTTCATCACTAGATCCACAAGGATATTTAGACCCACAGATACTTAGGCACCCAGCTGCTGTTTGTCTCAGTGATTTCATCAAGGGAGTTCACAGTCAGCTTGGGTGTAAAGAGTATCAGAAGGCGAAAGTGCCAGGCAATATCATCTCGTAGAGAGAAGACAGTTGTTATCTGAACATTTCTTCCACTTCAGGTTCTTATTATCTTTCCTTTTGCACCATGAACTGTTCTGTGCAACTGTGCTTCGAACTGCTCTCTCCAAAGGCTGTCCCCAAATGCTGAGATGACTGGATGTGATCCTCACATGACCCCTCCATGCCCTGTAACGAGTCCCCCATACCCAACCTTGTCCCTTTGGTCTTTTTGGCAATGGGGAGCCATTCCCATTGACCCGCGGTGATTGTTGTCCACTAGCCCATGGGTTGATGCTCCCTCAGGACCAGGGCTTGTTTTTTCCACTAGGTTATTCGTCTTCCCCTGCCTGCCGCTGTGCTCCTCCACGTGAGTGCAGGTGAATTTGTATCACATTGCCTACAATATCTTCTTTCCATGAGATTTTTTTGTTACCTGGGCAGATCCTCCTCTGTCTCCTAAGCATATGAGCTCTGTCCTACCCATTGCATTAAAAAAGAACACCGGGATGAGTAAGCTCTTTCCCTTCATTTTCTTCAGGAATGGCAGACTTGGACTAAGTAGTAAATGCCGGTGATTGCAGAGATGTGGTTCACATTGAAAGATGGTGAGATGGGAACTGTCTAGCAATTAGGCTGGGATGTATCCAGGGAGGCTCTGTGAGTCCTGTCATCAGCTCACGGATTTTTAACCGTCTGAAAGCCAGCATCCCCCTTGGATGAAAGGGGATGTTAGTGCTAGCTTTCTTTGAGGGCATCGTAGGTTGGAAGTAATGTTAGGAAAATACTTCAATAGCTAGAGTGTCAGATGTGCAAGGCACTGTGAATGTCAGGATCCTGGTTTTTTAAGTGCACACAAGGCTCAGGTTTTCCAGGGTGCTTAGAATGAAGTTCAGTGGATGCTGAGGGGGATTTTCAAAAATTGTTATGAACGTCATGCCCATTAACTTCAGCAGAAGATAAGCATTTTTAGTAACTTGAGTTATCACCTATTAGTATCCTTAAGTGTCTAGATGTCTGTAAAAAAAATTCTCTAAGTGTTTTAAATAGCAAGATTTAAGAAATGGACCAGGAGCCCACAGAAATAGATAGGATGTTTTCCCCTGTGCTTTAAAACAGGGTTAGCAGCGCAGCTTTTTCTTACCACAGGACCCATCTTGCTTAGAGCAATAGATCCCTAATCTTAGAGGGGAGGAGAGAGGACAGGGTGGGGAAATGCAAATCGCAGATCATCCTAATGCCAATAATAAATAATCAGAGTAATCCCTGCATCATGACAGCAGTTACCTTAGGTACAGAACTCGGGAAAAACACTGCTGTGTTCCCAGGGGCGAGTCAAAGTGGGATGTGCTATAAAGTGCTCCCAAGCCTCTTCTATGTGTTTGTGTTATATTGAGGGCAGAGCAATGTGGGAAGGGAGAGGTGGAAAATGAGAGTGCTGGAAATAAGCTGTGTTTAAAAGATTTTTGTCATCATCTCATGATCAGGGTGACCAAATGTTCACATTGTAGGGGTCTTGTTTTCATGATCTGCATCCATATGTCACACACTTATTTAGAGAGGCATAACTGTGGACTAAAGCAAGCAGATTTGAAATGTCAGTATTTAAGGCAGGAAGAAAGCCCTCTCTCCCCTGACTTTTTTTTTAGCTGAAATGTTGAGCACTTGCACTCCTATTGCTGCTTCTTGGTTGGGCTGTTTCTATTTCCGCAGTGTCCTCATGCCTGTCATTGCCTGGACTTGGTTCAGTAAACACATTAGCCACATCTGAGAGTACAAATATTTCTTCAGAGGCTTAAATGTCTATTTGAACATGTGATTGCAATAACTGCACGTGCAGCTGGAGTCGGCCCTGTATACAGTGTCAGCACCCGCATGTCCAAACTCAGGCACGTCGTAGGTGAGAGGATGAGCTGTGCTGGTGCCAAGTGATAGGAAACGCTGGCTGTCCACATCAGCAGGTCTCCTGTCGGATGCGGTCCTGTAAATAACATTGACGAGTGGGTGGGATTGCCAGGGTGTCAGGAATGCTCCGTGTGGAGGGTGCACGCGCCCACGCGGCGTCGGGGCACGGGTCTCTGCCCGCCTGCTGTCACGCGCAGGCGGCGCGTTCGCTTCGGGCCTTGGTGGCTCTGGGATGCCGTGCAAAGAAGTTGGCGTCTGCGTCATAGTGCAACCCCAAAAAGACATCGTGGAAAATGTCCATAGTGTCGCGCTGCTGATGTAGACCCAGAGACAAGGCATAAGATTGTTCTACAGACAGGAGAGTTGTTCTGAAAATCAGCCCTGTTAGGGAGCACCCACGAGGGCAAATTTAGCTGCATCCCTGAAAAAAAGGGGATACTGCTGGTGGATACCAGCCTTCACAACCAGCACGAGTTGTGAGCAAAGTGAGTAGTTAATATGTGAAGAATGATTTATAATGTGCTTTACAGAAAAGTTTTCTGCAAGTCTGAATTCTCTATTAAAAGCTGCTTGCTTCATTACAGAGTTACCAAAATAGGCAAAGAAAATATTCCTTGCTTGTCCCAAGACTCCTTAACTCCTGACAATTTTAATAAATCAAGCAACATTTGTAAGTACTAAATGTTAAATGTGTATTCACAGTTAATTTTTAATCAACTAACAACGGTGATGTGTTAATTGAATGCCATTAAGAAACCATAACTTGATGCATTAGCTATTTTCCTATGCAGGGAAACTTTTCCCAAGGCTTTCAGTTGTTGCCCAGGTTCCTTATGAAAAAAAAATATTTTAAATGTGTTTAGACCTGAGCTGTTCAAACCCTAAAATTGAGCCAAGTTCACAGGGTTCACTGAGGTTTGTAGTTTTATGAACCTGAGCTGAATTTTAAATAAGCCTGGGCTAAGTTTCAAGTTATCTTATGCCTTAAGGTATGACTTGCAACCTACAAAGTGATCGCGTAGGCTCAACATGTAGGCTCCTGGCTTTTATATGAATTGTTTAATTTTGAAGATGTCAACCAAAAGATCAGAGAGAAGCTCAGAGAGGTGACATTTACCCAACTCTTTGAGACTCCCGCAACTTGCTATTTTCACATCTGCTATTTCAACCTTCTCCTCATCAATATAAAGTCAAAACAGCTATGCCAGTCCTACTCCAAATGAGCACTTGTAGTAAGGCCTTGATCACACAATTTCTATGGCTAAATCGCAAGTAGCCAAAAAAGTTACTGTTCCCTGTCCAGACCCCTCTGTTCACTACTGCCCTTACTGGCCCTCCAGATGGGCTGTTTCTGTAACCTGCTCCTATCTCTCTGCAGTGAAAATGAACTGAATTAGTTCAACCAGTCTAATTAGGAGTTTTTGCTAGTCTGGCTGATTTTGAGTGATGATGGGCAGTGCTCACAGGAGCAGCTGAGAGTGCAAGCCTTGTGGGATGAGAACCCCTGGCCGAACAACAGGGAAAGGGCTGAGGCTGCTCTTCTGGCCAGCATGGGTGTAGATAGTAAAGATGGTGAGGCCATGAGAAACCGCGTGGCATGTAGTTCTTGCAAGGATGCTTCACAGAGAGGTGTATTTCACTAGGGTGTGAAATAACTCTGATCAGAAATGCAAAAAGCAAAGGGGGAGGAGAGATGTTAGACAAAAACAGCCAAGTTATAAATATCTCTATTTTTAGCTACTCAGATGAAATTTGCTATGGGGGTTTTTAGTGATGGTAATCAGGAGAAGAATGAAGGGCATCAGTAAAGATGATTGAAACCTATCCAACAAAAATAATCTACTGCAGTTGGCTCATTTTCTTTCTGATGTTGTTCTCAATGAAATGAATTTAAACTGTTTATTTTACAATTAACATGCAATGTGCATTTCTGAAGTAATTTATGAGAAACAATTTTCTTTTTATATGGGGCTGCAGCAGACAGAGAGCAGAGCGACAGTTCACAACGGCAAGGTGAAGTTCCAGGGAGGGGGAAGGTGTTTTCTCATATGTGAAATTTGCCACACTCCATAAAATCTGTCTGTTCCTGGGGTTTTGCTGCAAGACCTTGGGGTCCCAAGTGCTGAGGAGGAAGGAAGGAAGCTGGGCCGTGGGCACCTGGGGCTTGCAGTGCTGCAGGCAGCAGCATCAAGCTCAAGAAAGTCAGAAGACAAATACAGGCAGGGCTTTGTTATTACATGAGCAACAGGTTGAGGAAGAATTGGAGGAAACAGTCTTCTGCCTGAGAGAGCTGAATTCCTGATCTCTTTGTGTCATATAACTCCATGCCTCACCCAAAACCTCAGATTCTTATGCCTCAAGAGCAATGCACTCGCCTGAGTGCGATGGGAAGAGGCAGAGGCAAAACTCTCCTTTCTCTTGTCCTCACCTGTATATCTCCTTCTGCACTCTGCATTAATAATCATTATCCGCATTCTCCAAAGAGCTGCCAACGGCAAGGATGAGCTGATGATTTGGGCATTACCCTGAGATTTCAGAGTCTAAGGTTTGGTTCCTTGCTCTGTTATATATTTCCTTTGTGACCAAGTGCAAGTTGCCTCCTAAGGGAAATATAGTGGGTAGTAAAGGGATCTTGAATCTTGAAGATAAAGTCTTAAAACGATTCAGTGGCTGGAAGCCAGACAAATTCAAATGGGGAAAAAAGGTGCACATTTACAGTGGAAAAGGGAATTAATTCTCAGAACAAAATACAGAGGAATGGTGGGGGAGTATTCTTTCTCTTTTGATGTTTTCAATTCAAGACTGAAAAGCAAATGTAGCCAAATACAGATTATGTTTTAGCCAAAACCAAGTAATTGGGTTTCGTACAAGTCTGATTGTACGGCAGTAAATAGCTGATGATACCCAGGTGGTTAGACTAGGTGAGTTAATACTCTTTATTTTCCAGGCCTTACATTTTCTAAGCCTATCCTGTGGAAGGATTTGTAAAAGACTGTGAGTAGTTCCCAACTGAAGATTTAATTTAAGCAAATATTACCCCATAGGAAATATCTCTTGTGGAATTCATCTCACCTCACTTAAGCTGTCTAAAAGTTATGCATCTAGTAATCAGTCATCAAGGTTTTGCTAAAGTTGTTGTCAAGAAATGACACCTGCTGTGGATATTTCAGCATCCTTCTATTGGACACCAGGTAGATAGACAGACCACTCTGGTCATGTTGTCTCTTTCTATCAACTAGAATAGAGTCTATATGATAACTTGGACCTGATTATGATCCTTTAGGTGGGTAAAGTTGCATGAGATGCATTCCAGCCTGTCTTCTTCTAGCTCAGATGTTTAAAATCAGTACTGTTATCTTCACTCCTCTTGTCTCAGAACATCTCTCCTTATATTTATCATACCGCAACACAGTCCTACATATCATATTCACCCCCAAATGACTTTCACTTTACCAAAATCAGGACTGAACCAGTGAGTTAATTGCCCTCTGAAGATGTTTTCCTCTTTTTGTCCTGAACTGTACGGTGTTGTTAAAAAAATCATAAAAATATTGTGTTTCGTCCTAGCCATGCTTGAATTTTAAGAGATGATTTTGCAAGGAAATTTGGGATCCTCCCAGAGGAATGGAAACACACATATAATGAAAAGGGGAGGGAGAAGAGCATCTCATGTGACTTCAGATGTCTAAAAGTTAAGATTAAAGTCTGAGGTAGTGACCTTAGATGGACACCTCTAGTATTCACATCACTGGCCTCAGATGCTGGTCCTAAAATGAGATTAACCACTGTGAAAATCAGGCTAAATTCACTGACTTCAATGCTTGTGCTGATCTGCACCAGATAAGGCTAGACATTGCTCTATGTGGCTGATCAAGGAATTTGGAACTAGGGACTAAATTCCATTCAACTTCTGGCTTCTAGCCAGCTTGCTAAATGAGAAGTAATCCTATGTTGGCTGCTTAGGCAGGGAATAAAATAGACACCTCCAGAGGGTGATTCAACCCAAAAAAGATCAGAGTCACCTTCTCAAAGAGTCTCTCTCTGAACTACAGAGAAAATTGGGGGTGACCAACTTCTAAACTACAGCTATCAACTAAATATGTAAAATTAGAGGGGGTGTATCTATGCCTACAAAGCTTAGAAAAAAAGCCAGCTGAAATTTTGGTCTTCAGCCTGTTTATTTTGTTGACTTGGATCCAGAATATATTTTAATGCTTATTCAAATCTCTCTATATAAAGATGTTTATATATTCATCTGTAGATATTTATGTGTTTACTTATATGAATATTTATATATTCATATAGATACTCATATAGATCTCTCCACCAAGCAATTCTCTAATTAGACACTGTCAAAGAAGAGTCATGTTTCAAAAAGAATAATTTGGGATTTGGGAAAAGCTTGCATGGGGTAGCAGCTTATGTCCCATTCCTGCAAACACTTGCTGTGTATAAATAGTATTATAAAGTAATTTATGGTAGCAATTATGCAATTAATATTATCTATATTGCACTGTAGACCCCATGATGATAGCTAAGTACATATATATCATAGCTGGGTATAAGTTAACTATAGGTAGTATGGAGGAAAAGGAAAAACAATGTATCACCAGAGTCCTTTCATGATGCAGAAGTTTTCAGTGGCATTTTGCCATGGCTGTATGTGGCATTTTTTGTTGTATTTATTGGCTGGTCATCCTTTTGCTCTCTGAGATAGCAAATGATAAGTGTATTTGCCGACAAAGTTTTTTAAACATTGTTTATGAGCCTCCATGATGTTTCGTATTTTAGAATTTTAGTTGATGCTCTCTCATCCGGGCAATTGTCTCTTTACAAATCTCCACAGTTTAAGACATAAGTCCACATATTTCTCCTAAAAATGGACATATTCTTCCACATAGGTGACTTTCATGAGAAGAAACAAAGCAGATTTCCAGACCAATTCGCTCATCTTATCTGACATCTCATTTCAGCTCCTCCTTGGTCTACAAAAGAAGGGGCAAAACTCCTTCTTCCAGTCCCTAAGAAGCTGTTTCTTTCCCTCCCTTTTTCTTCTCCTCTCAGATCCTCTGCATCAGATCTCTTTTCATACAGTTTGCTTTCGTGGCAGCCACATGTGCCTAGAACTCATGCAGCTCCTTGGACATCGAGTGGTCTGCTTTGATTTCCCTACTCAACAGGAAGACCCATGTGGCTCTACAGTGAAAAAAAAAAAAAAAAAAAAAATCAGGCAAACACTTTTAGGAACGTCAAGAAAGGAAGTGATTATAGCTGGTTTGTGTTTCATCCCAAACTAGTTATTTCGGCCTCAGGTATAACCTTCACTGACAGTATAATGCCAGTGTTGATGTAAATTCAAATCATACCACATTTGTAAGGGGGTTATTTTCCACCTGCAATATGAAAAGCAGCAGTGCAGCGTGGTGGATGTCAGAGGGGAGGTGGAGCACTGAGTCCAAGAATTCAGGATCAAAGAGTACTTGGCTCTATATGGTGGGTAGGATATTAGTCTGATGTGCATGATAACGTCACTGTCACACAGCATGGATTGAGTTTTTCCCCCTACAAAAGCAAGATTTACTACTGATAGGAATTAAAACCTGTGGTCTTAATATGCCTGAGCATTTCAAAGCATGTGTTAAGGACCCATAATAGTTAAATAGACCCCCACCTAATGGTATGAGTATTTCCCATAAAGCTCAAAGTCTTTCATTTGTAGAATAATACAAGTATGCTGATGACAAACTTTGATTATACCTAATCCTCTTTTGTCTGCAGGGGAATAAAACAGGAGGAACAGGAAGAAAACAGCCCTCGAATATCTGTTTTTTCCAAGAATCATTGTACTGTGTGTTCCTTACTCCAGTGGAGCCACAGATGAGCTGATTTTACCTAGGTTTGCATCTCCTCCAGGAAAGCTGTAGCTAAACTTAAACTGCCAGGTCTCACTGCCCCTAATGGGAAGAAGAAGAACTGTCTTCCTTGTATTAGATTTTCTAATATCGCTGGTCTGACAAAAGTTATTTTTTCCTGGCTTCATTCCAGAGAGATGAAGCTTGGGATTATTATGAACTCTTTCCTTGTGTCCCTTATTCTTTGGCAGAGATATTAACAGATACAAAATACTCTGGTTTGGATTTAAAAATAGCCTTCTGTTTTCATCCACCTTTCAAGCTTGAAAGGAAATTTGTAAATTGTCAAGTTGACTTAATTTTTCCTCTGGACTTGCACCTATTTGCTGTAATAAGAATTTTCCCCTTGGGTTTCACTCATCTGCAGTGTGTGGCAGGAAAAGGGGATTAGGATTGTATTTGTCTTCTTTCTGAAGCCAATTCCCTTTCAGCAAGTCTGCTATCAGTTCTGGCTGCCAAAACAGCATCTTAATGCCTTACCTGAGGGTCAAGTATTTTATATTAAGTTAACTTTTGCCTCTGCTGACTTTCAGTATTCTATTTACTTTGGAATCCTCACTCCTTATGGAACTTACTATTGTTTTATGTGCCCACAAACTTGTATTATGCTCTTTGGTTCCTCCTCCTAACGCTGCAAAGAAATGGGGAAGGAGTCTTGGGGGTTCTTCTTCCTCCAGTAATGGCCCATTTTAATGAGTTTATCCTCAGATTTGGGAGAGACTCTTAACCCTTTGGCACCAGCAGATGGGATTTCTTGACACTAAGTGCTCTGCAAATGCATTTTTGTCAGAGCTATGGACAATTGGTACCTGAGGGGATTTACACAGTACTTAGCAGACCCGTTTATTTGCAATACAAAATAATGTTTTGTTTACAGCATCCTCCTCACAGGGCATTAATCATAAGGCACCTCATTCCAGCTGCAAATTGTCAATAATCTAGGGCTTTTTTTTGTTCTTTTTTTTTTTTTTTTTTGTGATAGTGTTGAAGATCTTTTATGTTTTGTATTAAGAAGAAGGATGTGCCTGTGATAGGATCAGGTGAAGTTCTATAGGTAGTTTTTTTCCAAGGTGACTTGCCAGTTTTGAGAGGTTTGTAGGTTTTATCTCACAGACTCCTAGGGGCACATAAGTGCTAAGCGTAACCTAGATGAGCGCTGAAGCCTCTACTCCCCATCTCCAACCATACTGTACTGTCATAGGTTGTCCATATAATGTCACAATACCTTAGGACTTCACCATCAAACGAGCAAAAACTTCTATCTGCAAACTACTGATGTCTGTGATTTTAGTTGGAAAAATAAAAGTAAAAAATAAACTACTCTCTACCTCAACATTTATCTCGTCATTCTTCCTTCCATGGGAAGTCAGAGTTTTGTAGACATCCTAACCACTCAATTGGAATATTTTCCTGGTATCTATCATTACTTTATCTACTGATTTAAAATATATCAATATTTTAGACAGATAAATCTATGTATTATAATATTGTGTATCTAAAACATTATCAATGGTTTAAATAGAATTTTTTCCAAGTGATGGACAAGAGATAGTGTTTTTTTGATGGTGAACGAATTGGTACAAAGGGAATCTATGTAATTTTACCTAAGGGGATACAGTTTGAGTCATATTCAAGGGAGTGATTTAGATATCATTTTAGACTGATTTTGATATTAAGACATCCACATATGTTATATAGGCCTTTCAGGAGATCTGTGCCCATATGAAGCAGCAAGTGGAAGAAATATAATATTTTATTTTCATTGAAATTTCTGACCTTGCAAATCAGATTAATTCTTTAAAAAAAAAAAAAATCATTTATTTAAGATTTGATCATAGAACTTTTTGTTTTTTTTTCCGAAGTATTCAGCTGTCCTTTCATTTCCTCAATTTTCTTTCCCTTTTCTTCTATTGAAAAGTGGGAAAGAAGAAGGACTAGAAAAGCTAGAGAGAAAAGAATACCAAAAAATAATATTGGGAGAAAATGCCCGCTTAAAAAGGAAATATTTTGAAGTGAGACAAATCATTTTGGGGAGAAATACTTTTTTTTTGAAAAAGAGGACAGATTCATTAGAAGTATCTTTTGTTTGAAAATATTTCTTCAGTTCTACTTTTCTTTCCCTGTTGGCTTCAGCTACATCCCCAAAATAACAAGACAATAACTTGTAAAATAACAAGAATAATAAGAGCCATTGCTCAAATCAGAAGTACTTTTAAGCTGAGATACCCAGTTTTGGAGAATGGTTTTGATGGGGATTAAAATGACTCCTGTGGGTTTGGAAAGAGCAAAAGGTTCCACTTTTGGATCTGTACTTTATCCAGCTTCCCTAAGCAGGATCAATCCCTGTGTGTCAGCATTTCTACAGCCTGACAGTAATCAATGTACATGTTAATTGGATCAGATAGCTGCCTTTTTCTCGGTTTATGAATGACAATTTCCCTTTCTACGAGATGGAGTTTTACATTCACCTGTTCGGGAAGCATGATATCTGCTACCAGCATGTCATGCAGCATCAGAATTGTCTACTGTCTCGCGTGAGGTTATTATGACAGGTTCCTGTGTTTTTGTGGCCTGGCTCCATGAAGCATGTCACATTTGATGAATGTCTGACAAACGTGAATTGCTATTTGTAGGCTTGATTTAGATGGGAAGGAAGTTTTGCTGGGAGAGCTGTTCCCCCTGGATGTAATCTGATTCCAACCCTTTCAGTTCAGGACAGTCAGTTTGCAACCCTGACTGAATGATGGGTCAATATCCAATAACTCATGATCAAAAGCTGAAGTCTTCTTAGTCAGCATAGCTTGAGTTTCAAACCTTCAGGGGATGAGAATGCTGCAACCACTCTGACAGAGATGCTATTTTCATTATGTATAATCTGAGGACAGACAAAGTTAACTTGGCATGAAACGTTTCTTACGTTAATTGCCACAAGAGAAAAAATAATAGAATATATATTTTGGTGCTCAGCCAGTGAAGATCAAGCCTGATTCACTGTAGGTCAAAACTATGCAATTAGTGTTGGGTTTTCTTTAAGATGTGTGTTTTCCTCTTAATTGAGCTATACTGTCTGCAAGTTAACTTTTTCCTCCAACTACACGTGAGAATATTAATAAGACATCACAGAGCTTACATTTTTCATGACTGGATTGCTAAGTGTCACGTTCCTTTAACACAGTGACTCAGAGAGGAATGACAAATGGATCTAATCTATCGCCATTCACCGTGGTATCCAGGTACAGAGCATGAAAATTTATTATGGTCAGAAGATTTCACCATAAAAAACCCTGCTGTCTGCTGCCTAGTTGAGCCAGCATTGGAGATTTCTCTCTCTTCCCTGTTGGTATGAATCAGGTGTCAGACTTGACTTCAGTTTTGCTTTAGGAACAAGGTCTTTCAGAGGTGCATGATACACTATATTAACATTTGACCAAAATGTTCCTGAACTATTCAGACCATTTTAATCTTAAAAATGCAAGTTGACTTTCTTTCTATTTTACAGAAGACTCTTCTATGGTTTAATGACCAAGCAACATTTCAGGCATATCCTTTGAAGCATTCAGCAATATTTATGGAAAAAATTCACTTCTCTGATACTGTGTTGTTAAGCTCATCTTGGAAAAACAGTCCACATTTCTGCCAGTTTAGGGGAGAAGAAAATAACTTTGTAGAAGTTTTACGCTTCTGATTCCTGAGTGCTAAATGAAAAAGAGTACCATGCATAACTTACTTGTGATGATGCAAAACAAAAAAGTTTAACTCTTCTGAAAGTAACAGAAGGACAGCACTAGACAAATCTAATCACAGTGCAGGTCAATATTTAATGGGTGGCCACTAGACATTTTGCTTTTTGACAGTCTTCCCCTGCAACAGTCATGTTCTCCTAGACCACTATTTTTGCTAACTCAGAGGAAAGTGCCAAATCGCATCCTTGGTTAGCCAGCCACTGAACTTTCAATATAAAATGTCCCTCTTGACCAAAGTCATTGCCACTTTTTAACAGATGGAAGTAGACTCTTTTAATAGCAACATTTGGGATCACCAAGTTTCCAGTACGTGTTTAGGATAAAGACAATTCTCCCATGAGAAACGGAGCTCATTTTGCTTGCACCTGTAAACAGACCACGGTCTGGGATGTGGAACAGCTAATGCCAAAAGCTGTCTTGCTTTGCCCCTCATCCTTTACCTTTCTTCCTGTTTTTAACTGTTACTCATTTTTACAACACCTCAGGTGTGTAAGGTTTTCTGAGCTATCATAAAAGCCAAGCGGTCCCAGTCCATTAGTGACGCGTAAAAGCTGTTTGCAGTTTTATGTCTGCTAGTTTAATCGACTTTTCTGCAGACTACCACATGGCATTCCTTCCGTTATATCACACTGAGGTATAGCAAGAGAGCATTCAGCATCAAAAGGATCAAAACACAATGAGCAAGAGCCATATGAAAACCAGAGATGTGCTCTCTGAAAAGCGTTTGCCTTTTAAGTTGGTTAGGGGACTTCTCCTGTCTCATGTTGTTAAAGGTGGATCTGAGCTGGATACTGCATACGAGCATTAAAAAAAAAAAAAAAAGAAAAGAAAGAAAGAAAACCTCCCCAAATAACCACAGATAGCATATTAATAGAAAGAAACTTACAGTTTGTTCCTCAGCCATTTTGACGGCATAAAAATGCTACTGGATAACTGAAATGGATGTGTTAGACCTAAATCCGATGATAGAAAATTGAGCCACTGACAATGTCTTCTCATATCAGAGCTTCAATTCCCCAGCTGGGAAGAGCAGAGTTGGGAGGCAACTCTTGAACAGGGCGAGGAGGAGGCTGCTCAGCCTGATGACGGCAGCACAAGACTATATGTAGGTCCTCCATGTATCCTTTGCTTGGAGAAGACTGAAGTCTATCCTGCTCATAGCAAGCATTAAATTCTCAGTCTTGGAAAACCTGAAACCGTCTGAGAGCTACTAGAAATCATAGACAGAGGTCAGTGATGATATATGGTTGCCGTACGTTTGCGGAGATCCAACCTAGTGAACAAAGACAACATATTTTTCTATTCTTATACTAATTATGAAGCTCAAAAAGAGATATAAAGGAATACTTAATCAGCTCTTGGCATCATTTTAGGATGTGCTCTGAAAACATCAGCTCAATGTTCAGCAGTAGCTGAAATGGTTAATAGAATTTTAGCAATGAATAGGAAAGGAAATAGTAACTGAATGGGAAAATCTTCTGCTTGCAGGATGTTAATAGATCTCCCTGATAAGTTCTGGGCAGGAGGGGAAATTGTAGGCTACAAGTCTAAAATGCTGCATGCTGTTACGCTGTTTTCCTTAATGCACTTAGCTGAGAGCACACTCTGCCATTCCGATTCAGCAGCACAGTCCTGGGAGTAAAAATTTGCCTGATCAGACTCAGTTCACTGACAGCCTTGGACATAAAGGCTGCCTACAAATATCAGCAAAGTAGGTAAAAAACAACAAGAGAGAGGAATCATTTGGGTCAAGTGTTGCATAACAGAATTAGCAGAATGGAAGTCAGCTGTGGAAAATGTGAGATGAATATTTTGCTTTTCAGCACTGCTGAGAGAGGCAGAGTAGACATTTGAAAGAGAAATACTGAAAAAAATATTGTGTTGATACAGAGATGATGGAGAGTTTTCTTGTCATACAGGTGGACAGTAGGAGCTCCGAGCCTGGTTCTCAATCTGTTATGACAGTTTGTATCACTGTTTCTCCATTTACTCTAGATTTACACTTGAGTTAACCCAGGCAAGGATGAAGATTCCCAAAGTCCTAACTGTGTTGCTAAATGTTCTCAGCACTTCTGCATTCACCCATGTGAGTGTGGTGCATATCCTGTGGTTCTGAGGGCTGAGGCGCTTTAGTATAACCTCCCATTGAGTTGTTTCATAATTTATCTGTCCCTGGAGGAGGATTTGTAAAAATGGCATCGGAGAACTGTCAGCACTTATATGTTCTTGTCTACATCCTCTTGGCAGAATGAGTTCCAGATCAAACAAAGCACAGCTCAGACTTGAATTCATATCCCATGTAAGTACCTTTTTAAAGAGTAAAGACATGCATGCTTTAGGGTTCTACATGCATTTGGGAGGAGGAGGGAGCAAAGTTGTGTAAATAGGCTTCATATTTCTTGGAGAGCACAGTGCAGTACTACAGTGTAGACTTCCCTGGAGAAAATGAGCAGGTGACACCTGTTCTGGGCACGGCTCTGCAGCAGGGGACATGAAATGGATTGCCCTTTTCCTGCTGGATCTTTTTGTGTTGCATCTTACTCTGTTTTCTGAAAGTCCAAAAAGAAAACTCAGAAACATTAAGGTTGTATTATTAGTCTGGAGAAAAAGTAGCAGAATCGCCTCTAGTGATAAGTACTGAAATAGCAAGGCTGGATGAACAAGTCCTTTCCATATTCTATTTTGTGGAAAGAACACTTAGTACAAACTAAGAGATCTGTGATCCATGTTTCAGTCTCCCCTTGACCCATCCTATAACTTTGGCTAAGTGCCTTTGTGCCCATTTCCTTTCTCATCTTTTGTCTTGCTTGTCTGTTTAGCACTTCAAGGATGCTCTGTCTCACTGCAGGTACAACATTTACCACAATACGTCTCCTGGAGTAGGGGAAGCAGCCTCACTACCCTTATCACCAGGCAAAACCTCTTAAAATTCTCTTCACATAGGAAATATCTCTGGAGCTGCAAACTGACAGCTAAAGCAACAGATACATTGCGTATGCTTTAATTTTAACATTTATCAAGAAATTTACTTTGTAACAAAGTTGAGCAAAGTCTGACTTTCATAATGATTATGAAATAAATACTTAAATTTCCCCCTAAATTTCCCCCTTTAATTTCCCCCTAAATATTACTTAAACTCCATATTTTTGGAAAAATACTTATTGGTTTATGTATTTCCAGGGGAATATGTTATACCCATAATTTCCTAAGGTCCTAAGGTTTCATAACCATCTACACTTAGCATTAAAAAGAGAGAAACTAAGAAAATGGAAGAGTAAGCATTCTATAATGTAGAATGAACTCCCTGAGCATAAATACCCAGAGACTATGTAAGTGCAGGGAGCAAGACTCAGACTGCTCTAGTTCCCAAAATAGGTGTCTCCTGCAGCTAACGAAATTTCCACGTCTACTTTAGGGTGGGTTAGTAGTGCTTCAGACTCTACTGACTGAATCATCACTGAATAAAATAAGAGCTCAGACTGCTCAGCTGTAGACACTTCCAGCTAGACACCAAATACAAAAATCTAAATTTGGACAGAATTCCATCCCAGATCACGTAAGCCACTCAGGGACTAGAAGGAGATAGTCATCTCTGAGTTATGATATAGAAAGTCAGTTTACTAGGTTAACTACCAAGAGCTAGTCAGAAGAAAAACTGAGACAAAATGGTTTCATCCAGCAGACTTTGCTACCTGCCCCTCTCTACTCAGTATAAGCCCCTTCAGCAGAGAGTTGAGGGTAACTTCCTACTTGCAATTCATGAGTATCTCTTCCATGATACAAGCTTACTCCTTTCTAGGCAGAGAAGGACCCTGAATTTCACCACTGAATTCCCAATGATGATGAACTTCTGGTGATTTCTGTAGACAACAGTTCCACTCTATGAATTAACTTAATGGGAGTACTAACAACACCATTTGGTTGGCATTAGGACCCCTAATCTATCCAGTGTTGCTCTCAGGGTGTTATGTATCACGTAATCTATCTTGGCTGAGAACAATCAATACATTGCTCCCAAATTTGCTTATAACTTGTCAGGTTGAACCAGTCATAGCAAGCATGGAAAACATTTCAGAACCTCCCCTTAAAGTACATAAAGTTGAGAAACTTCCCCACCTTCATGGCAAAGCAATGAAGATAATTGCTAAATTCCTGTTTCACAGGTGTTTAATGAGGTTAAATGGCTCCTTTATAAGCCACTTTGAGATCCTTGTACAGAAAATGTTACTGCAGTCCTGGGCATTGAATTATTATTTTTTGCTCTTACTTTTTAAAAGGGGAGAGTACCCTTCAGAGTGCTCTGTATTGCGACTGCATTGTTATGGTTGTTGGTGTATAAAATTGGTGCTTGGTGTGTATAATTTATAACCTCTAAAAATGATAAATAGGCCCGAGTAAGAGGAGTGATTTGTGTGTTCAACTCCTAGGAGTTTCAAGAGGAAAGTGATTTTTTGGGGGAAATTGTCTATAACTTCCTGGGAACTATTATTTAGCTTGGGTCCTAGCAACAACTGCAGTGGTGTTACCTACTTAATCTGATGGAATTTGATACTGAGGCCACCTTAGCTCTGATCAGGCTGTTGGAGTTTGTCCATGCCAATAGGAAAACCTCCCAAAAGGTGTCTAAAACTCTACAGGCTCAGATCATAAGCATTACTGGTATCTCCAAGATGCTTTTGATAGGGATAAACTAGAAATGTGTACATTTCTCCTGCAAGCCATGATAAGAATTGTAATCATCAGAGGAACAAGGCTCTGGAACTTGCCTCCTTTTAGAGGAAACCAAATTAGATTTTAAACAGTGTTCAATATATTTATATATGGGGCTATGTATAAATGTATGGGCTCAGCTTCCCCGAGAAAACAGGAAAATGGACTGGATTCATTCCAGGCTAGTTTTCTGATTTGATGAATCTACATTGGATTCCGGCCCTTACATTCATGTTTAATGGGCTGGCTGTGTTATGTTGCAGTTAATAAAAACGAGAGCTGCTTGAGTAATTATTGGTACATAATATATTGGATGATTTTTGGAGAATAGTGTCAAAAATGTATTAAGTCATGAATCAAGTTAGCTGTACTAGATCTCTAAGAGGTGTTCCCAGTAAAAGGAAAGTAGGCTCCTCTTCCGCAAGGCTAGGCAAGGATTTAACTAGAAATTTCTGTTGTTAATGCATAAACATGCTATAGGTTTTGTTTCTTTTATTTCATCAATGTCTTTAAATTCCTGGGCATTTTCATTGTTATTACTGTAACTAAAACATTATCTTAAGACTTTAGGTTTCATTGGTATTGATCCTATAAAATGCTGAGCATGTCTGTAATGTTAATGGAAGCTGAGAGTACTCAGCAGCTCGCAAGTTCAGGCTGAAAACGGTTGCATTTGGTTATATAAAAAGCCTCAACCTTCTAACCTCGTTTTACGAAAGTTTTGCATTGTTAAGGAATCAGCTTAAATGATTCTGTCTTAATGGAGCTCTCGAGTAGTGGTTACCAGAAGCTGTTTCACAGGTCAGCTAAACACTGTTATGTTGATGGCTCCTGCTGACAGAGACTAGCAAGGAACAAGTCTTCATGGAAGATAAAAGGCATGCTTTATTAGTGGAAGTAGAAATGTTATTCCATATTTCAGCTTGTCCAGACCTACACTGCAACATTTAACCTCATGGTAACTCTGTTCTTTCCTCTATAAAAGCCTGAATCATTCACACAAAAAAGCACTTGTTTTGTCATGAGAATGGGATGAATATATGAATGCAAAATAAGGTTTCTAAACTTGCCAACATCACTATTTGCAGAACACAGGCAATCCCGATTATAAGAAAAAAATATAGGGGCAGCTGTATCAGCTTGTCAGCTGCAATTGATATAAAAAGAACTTAGACTTTGTACATCCAAACTTTGTTTAAAACTAATCACCAATGTCAAAGCCTGTTAACATTTTTTTTTTTTTTTTGATGAAAAGGTGCGGTTCATATAAATCAACCCTTCTGTGGGAATCTACCAGCTTCAAGGGGCTTCTGGATCATGAAAGGATCCAAAGGTGACTAAAAGTGTTTCATTATCTTAGCACTTGGTGGCTCCTAGAAAAGACTGAGTCTCCTTTAGCAGCAACACAGAGCAATCTGGCCTTGCAGTTAGGGTAAACAAACCGAACTTGTACAACAGCGAGTGAAAGCTGAGGTGTGCAAAGGATCATCACTGAGGTGATGAGGTGATCCTGAACGACCAAGGATCAAGAGCCTCCAGCCCCATCTTGAAGGACAGTGCTCTGAGCAGCAGCAAAGCTACCTCAAGGAGAAAGGTTGCTGTAATCAGATCCATGGAAGTATTTAGGTGCCAGCCATTACTTGGTCAACAGATGTCAAGGGTCAATTAAATGCCTGGTCTGGAGGCAGGGGCCTCCAGGACTTGGGAAGTTTTGGCTTTCAGAGTTCATTTTAGTTGCCCTCCTCTAGGTAATTTGTACCATCTGAGATGACCTTAGGTGATCAAGACATCTGCAGAGCAGTGTCAGAAATGATCCAGGATATGGTGGAAGGGCCTGCGATTTCCTGAGATGTCAAAGAGAGGCTGGGGTGATGTTCTGGGGCATTTCCAAAGGAATCAAATTTCTGTGTGTTAACAAATGAGCTTGCTTTTCTCTCTTCTCTACCTCTGCTAAAATGCAACCTGTATGTTTTGTTGCTTTAACAAGGACCATATTTCAAATATTACTCTGTTTTTTTTTTTTGTTTGTTTGTTTTACTGAAAGTTTAAAAGGTAAAATGGAACTTTCCTACCCAATTGTTCAGTTTTAATATTTGCATGTAAACAAAGATTGTGATACTGTTCACTCCAAATACAGATCCACACGACCACTCATTTAGCTGTATAAAAGGTAGCTGTTCATATTGTCATCTGTATAAATATAAAATGAAAGAAAAACAGATCTCTGGCTCCTGGGTCTCATTTCCATTCATTCCTTGGTCTCCTCTGCCTCAGTAGGCATTACTAAACAACACTGACTTATTTGTTCCTAAACTTCAGGTGACTGTAAGCAAAGTAATAAAAGGGAACTTTTATAAAATGTCTGTGTTCCATGAACCTTCAGGGGACAGGAAATTAACACTCTTATGCCACTGACCCATTTATTTTAGTGGTTGCATGTAGGTAACATCAAAAAGCCAACAAAGGCTCAGGAAACAAAAAAAGAAAGAAAAAAAAAACACAATTTGTTCCTCATTAAGGTGGTAGAAAAGTCCAAGATAAACCCATTTAAAATTGATCTGATAAGCCAAGGAGCTCTAATTCACTGATGTGTTTTTCTCTGCTAATGGTGCTTTGCTAATATTTATCCATTGCTTTGAGTACCTATTAATCTCCAAAGTTGAGAAACTCTACAAATGCAATTTCTAGAGCATTTAACCTTTCATGTTTGCTGCCTCCAGAGTTTAGGTTGACTTGGATACCAAGCACTACATTTTACTTAGTTTCCATGAACTCTAAATAGCTAAACTGATGGCACAAGGACTATTTAAAACTAGTTTTTCTTGTTTTTTTGTCCTCCGCAAAAATATATTTTTCCAAAATATAATGAAGTTGAATTCACTTTTGCTTTCCCACTTGCTCACTTCTGTCCATTACTGAAGCTCCTTCAATTGCAATGTGCTTGCAAGTGTCATTTTTTTCCTCTGTAATTTGACATCAGAAATGGCCACAGAGGTAACAGCTCAGCAGCACAAATGTCTTTCTAATGATCTCTTGCAGAAAAAGAAAGAAAAAAATCTCACTACAAGCTTAATAATTCTAATATCTAGCAATAAATCCTGATTTTAAAAAAATTGAAAAACTTCCATAAACTTCCTTATATATGCAGCCGCACACGTTTATCTTTTCCCATCAGAGCTTTAGATCCCTCTCTTTTTCTCTCTTTTTCTCTTTCTTTTTTTTTTTTTTTTTTTTCCTATCCCATTCTGGCCATGACAACTAAAGGCTTTTGAAAAAATGGCCAGGACTCTGAACAAAGCCTGTTGTTGCAGGTAATTGTTGAAATATCAAGGGTATTCCGTCCTCCATTACTTAAGCTTTCATTTGTGGCTTTCATGGTTTTGAGGAATGTTTATGGCTGACAATCCTTTCTTTACGGCTCTATCCTTCAAGCTCTGGCTGATACCGCTGAGAATGACCGCATGAGTGACTGATAAAATGTCAAGATGCCATTATTTCCAGGAGAGTGTTTGGGAGCAATAAGATCCGTTTCAATTTATCTCATCCACCTGACTTTAAGGCTCCAGGTTTTCCTTCTTTGACTGCTACAAGGAAAACAAAACAAAACAAAACAAACCTCCCCCCTGCAACCAACCCCAAACTTGGAGCTTCCAAGAGCGCCAATCGAACATTATGCAGATGGGTTATAATGGCAGCAGTGCTGTGGCGCTGGTGCAGTATTTCACAAAGCACATCGGTTCAATATTTTGAACTTAATTAATAATCTCTGTGAAAGCCAGTTTATGGATTGCAATAACCATATTTTTAAACTTGTGAAATACCACAACAAAAATGCAATTCACAAGGCAGATGGTGGAGCGGGGTCTGTAGAGCAACAGAATGGACAGATTTACAGAGAGTTGCAGTGAGTCTTCTGCTAGAATTTAGCCCTTGCCAAAACTGTACCACTTCACAGTCCCCAAAAGTCATGAGATTTCTGATAAATCTGGGTCAAGGAAAGAAGACAATATAAACAGTCAAAGGAAAAAAATAAAAGTATGAATTGACATTAATATTTTGCATGTAGTCTTTATTAGTGCTCCCACTTCAGCTGTAAACTTCCTTAGGTTGAAGTTTTCTAGGATGGGGTTTGGAGTTTGGTTCTGTTTTCACAGGGCCTAGGGTGATTCTGGTTTCTTTTTCCCTGCCTGGGACTTCTGCAAAAAATTGGCATAATCCTAGTAAAGTGAGTGTAACACATCAGTAACGGAAGCTGCCTGTTTAATGTAGTAATGTTACTCCCTTATCCCTACTAGATTTTCTGTGATGTTGGTGATAGGAAAAAAAAAAAGGAAAGGAAAGGAAAGGAAAGGAAAGGAAAGGAAAGGAAAGGAAAGGAAAGGAAAGGAAAGGAAAGGAAAGGAAAGGAAAGGAAAGGAAAGG
>VZSV01000045.1:2364215-2385471 GCA_013398735.1 Nothocercus julius
GGAAAGGAAAGGAAAGGAAAGGAAAGGAAAGGAAAGGAAAGGAAAGGAAAGGAAAGGAAAGGAAAGGAAAGGAAAGGAAAGGAAAGGAAAGGAAAAAAAGCAGAAACAAAGCCACTAGAAAAAAAAAAAAAGGGTTGTAAGGTAGTAGGGGAAGCAGAAGACCTATCCAGCTGCCCAGCAGCAGATGGCTACCATCAATGAGTCTGTTTTCTTTGGGCACAAAGAATTTGCTTATGATGTTTGCCCTGGTCTTCATTTCTCCTCAGACACATCTCCTTCCCAAATCCTCTCTGATGGAAGTCGTGTATCAGCTTGATCTCCTTAACCACATGCATAGTGGAGGCTCAACCAACAAGGAGCCCTCAAAGAGCCCCCTACCAAGACACCCTGTCCCGCAGACCCAGGCCCCTGGAGAGCCAACGGGAGGCAGAGCGGGTCCCATATGTCCATTTGTCCCCTTGGCTCACACAGGATGATACTATGTGGCCTATGGGTGCTTGAGTGGTAGATTTGCCCTTTGTAGGACAAAAGTGCGGTTTCATTCTGAAGAAAAAAGTCACTGCTCTGACTCAGCTTTTCCAGAGTCATTTCAGATACATCCTGTCCAACGTGTAAGGCACTCATATGCTAAAGCGATTAATCTGAGCTACAAGAATGTAATTAACTGTCATTTAACTAACAACTGCAGTTATGCTAGCATTTAAATTTGCTGAGGCATAAATTTGATAAAAGGTCCTGAGGTGTGGCAGAACTGCTGAAGCCAGCAAAAAGCTGGTCCCAGTCTGGTTTAAATTAACTGGTCTGGTTCTAAAGCCTCAGTCTGGTTTAAAGAGAAACTTAATCCATGGAAGTCTGCATTTCAGACCAGTTTCAAATTCAACCCATTTTATTAAATAGTTGAAAAATGGGTCTAAACACTGAACACTGATCATGTTTTCAGGGCAGTTTTAGGGAATGCATATTTTCTTGCAGCATCCATGAAAATATACTGTTGTCTGAAAACAAAAGAAAAATCAGAAATGAAACCGAGAAGGACAGAAGTTCCCACCACCCACTTTTTCACAAAAAAATATTTAGTTTTCATGATGCTGCTAAGCCTTTTTCTTTTTTTTTATGAAAGAGGTGCTTTATAACAGCAGAGCTGCTGGCCACCAATAGCGAGGAGATTAAGAAGCATCAGCTTCTCCTAGGGGTACACATTTATCCAGAGAAATCAGCAAGGCTGATTCTGTAATTAGATTCCATATTGCCCTACATAGTGAAAAGGAAGTACAAAACACACCTAATCAAATTGTTTATACCCGCTCTGAATTCCCTGCAACAGCGTAAATGTCTGCAGCACTGGCATCACAGGGCAGCAGAAAGTCAGCACTAACCATTCTACCCCATTTTCTTTTACTTTTATAAAGACAAGGCAACCTGAATGAGATTTCATCAATGATGTTACAGATAACATCAATGATGTTATAGAATTGACTTAAACATTAAAATAATTTTGCTTTTTTCTCCCTCTCATTGTCTGTGTACATTTTTGTGGTGTAAGTAGAAGATATACATATACAAGATATACATATAGGTAGCTACCTCTCTGGTGGAAGAATAATTCAGTAGCTCAACTTTTCTTGCTTTCCAAAGAGCATCTTATTCTTCACCAATTCTGAATTTCATCTTCTATCATTACCCAGATTGCTTTGTCTCTCTGAAGACCCTCTCAGTTTCCTTGAATCTTACTTGTTTTTTGGTTAAGTAAAGCTTATTTTCATGCTTTCTTGCTGTAATTCTCAGAAGCTGATTTTTTTCCTTGCCTCGCCTAGGCCCTTCAAAAGTGTTTGTAATTTTTGTCCTATTTAGAACACTAAAGCATCCATTTTTGCAGCTCAGAAGGACATACTAGATAATCAAGTTCCCTTACTAGGTGTCATTTTTATCTTCTAATGATGTTCTTGTCAGTAAGTAGAACTCTTAGAAAATCTGTTCATAGGAGATTTTTGATTTAATATTGCAAATTGTAGCAACTTGGATAAACACTCAACCAGAAGACTTCCCTGAATCTAAAACAGAGTCCTAATGGTTATTACCCAAAGTATAGTTGAATCAGCTAATACTCTCTAATATTGGGGCCCTGCTTGTTTTAACAGACAAGGCTGATGAAAGCTGATAAGGGAGGTGAAATCAGTCACAAAGCAGATTGATGACAAAAACAAGATTCCTGACTTCTGCTCTTGTAATTTGGTCACTGTTGCATTACTTATCTTGTAAGACCAAAAGCCTGTGCTCGTGATAAGGTCTACTTTACTGATACAAAGATTTCACTTGAACGATATTGGGGTTATTTGTGAAAAAAGTAGTTACAGATTAATCAGTAAAATGGAGATTCAGACTTTCTAAGGATCATCTATTGCTGGAGCTGCTGGGTTTCATTCTGTCACATGTGTCCATACAAGTCATTCCAGTGAACGAGGATTGCAGAATCAGATCCAGGAAAATTTAGCCTTATGCCAGACAATAATAACTTATTTCCTGCGCATGTGTCATCTCTCTAACTAGATGCACTTTAAAATAGAGTAGTCCCTTATACTACAAAAAAGGCTTTCTTTTTTTTTTTTTTTTCTTATGTGAATAAAAAAATAATAATTGAAAAGCACTTACCTGGTCAACATTATTTCATAGGGTGCTGAAGTATAAATCAGACATAGTGCGACCTTCATAGAAATTTCAGATTTATTTACAGTGGTTTGCACTGATCGCTTTATCTACAAGGAGCTCAGTTTCCCCTTGGTGACTCATAAGTAATGTGGTCCACGCAAACCCGTGTAAATAGATCCAATATTTCAAGGAAGGTCATGCTATATACTCTCTTTGTTTCTCAAGAATAGATGATGGCTTACTGCAGGGCTGATACGACATTTATCTTCATGAGTGAGGAGGTTGATTGTGTGGCCCAAAGGGCAGTAGTCATGGCTGGTGGGCACCCAACGGGAATGAAACACACCCCATAAACCTTTCTCTATTTTTTTGTCTACGTGATGAAAGATCCTTATTCTCTGGATAGTCTGCAGAATACACTTAATGCTAAAGAACAGTTTTCTTCGGACATCACCAAGAGAAAGGAGATAAATCCTTATACTCTTTGGCATAAGATGTCCCCCTACTGCTGGAAAGGAAGCAAATTCCCTCATGAGAGAAATTTCTTGAATCTTTTGATTCCTCCTTCATTCCTGACAGAGACAGCATCCTGAACTGGGTCAGCCATTGGCTTCATGAGGGTGGCACTGCCTGTATTCACCCTACTCTGCAAAAGAATTTTGGCCTACAGGTAGGACATACCACTTGGAAAAGCCCTCATTGACAGAAATACATGCCGTGCTATGCTCTTGTGCGTTCTGTCTTCAGTTTCATACATGTTTCTTTTCAAAGCTTCACCTTCTAAAATGGTATCATGGGCCATATAGCTTACATAATGCCAACCTACTAAAAGTTTCCAGCTAAGTGACACATCACCTTCAGGCTAAGAACACGGCCCAGGCAGAGTATCTCCTAATGCAAAGAACATAAACATCCACCCTCTTCTTCTGCTGTGTTTTTGAATGGACGGGACAATGTCATACTCCTTGGTGTCGGAAAAATCTAGATATGTACTGATTCTATCTTCTGCATATTGAAACACAATTGTTTCAATAGAAGCCTTGGATGTCTTTTAAGTGCTCTAACAATTAGAGTTTATCCTTTCATGAGGAATCATCTAAATAGACCGATCACCCATGCAAAAACTGTATCTACACTATATATCTATTAAATATCTGTATATATACATTCATGTACACATACATGTACATATACAGCATACATATAGAGTATAATGATTTGGTCTAAAATATATGGATGGCATCACATTTCATCACTTGGATAGTATCATAATCAACCAAGTGTCTGTAAACCAGATTTTGTCAGATGTTTTTCTTATGTTTCCTTTCCATATAAAGAAATGGAAATTTCCATTTGTTGTTGAAGTAGCAGTCTGGGACTCTGGAAATCAGGATTAAATTCTTTGTTTTGTAAAAGATTTTCTATTTGAATTCATGGAATTTTTCAAATTAGTTTGTTTGAACATTTTACAGTGGTGAATACAAAACTGATTGCTCTGTTCCTCAGTTTCTCACTTGAAAAATAGGGATAATGTTATTTCCTTTCCTTTATTTCAATTCCTACTTAAAAACTTAGTGTTGCCTGTTAGACGTTGTTTGTGCTGCTGCTAGTATAATGGAAACTAGTAATAAAAATACCTTCCTCCCAAAAGAGAGATTTCAAAATGAGTAGTGGTATACAATAACAAGAACTTAAATCTGCATCATGTTAACAATTTAATGGCTATAAATAAAAGATTATCACCATGTTCTCAAGCCTTTCATAGAATTCTTTTAGGACTATATTTGTGAGAAAATAAAGATAATATCTTTGGCCCGCTTTATTTATCAGTCCTTGCTCTGTATGTTTTCTTTCTGCAACTTTGACTCAGAGCAAATGACTTTTTGTCACTTGCTCTATGCTTATTTTTAAGAGACAGAAAAAAAAATTCACAAGGCAATAATTCCATTGCTCAAGAACCTCTGCCAGGTCTGACAGCTGGTGAAGAGAAAGGTCATCTCATGACAACTTTTGCAGTGGGCAGGAGGGAAGTCTGGAGAGCATGAAGATCAGAAGGTGAATGAGGTGCCCCCTGGACTGAAATAGATTATTTAGGGTGAGGAAATGTAGAGAGAATTTGTGAAAAAAAAAAAAACAAAAAAACAAAAAACAAAAAACACAACTGCTGTCCAGGAGGAACCTGAGTGACCTCAGAAATGTCAACAAGTAGAAGAGAAGAAGCCAAAGTAGACAACTACTTGATGGAGAATTTTTCCAGCTACAGAGGACGGTGATAAGTCTGCTAGGTGGTGAGACTGTTGGGATTAGCCTTTCACGCATTGCATCTGCTGGGAACTCTGCTTTGATTTCACCTGGGAACCTGGGTCTTACTTGGATTCATTTGCAAAGTAAATGGAGCTTTATGAATTCTGCAGAATACTTTTGGCGAGCAGTCATTCAAAGGTTTAATGAATACACTGCAGCACCACTCAACACCCCTTGAGGCTTGTTGTCTACAAAAAAAAAAAAATAAAATAAAATAAAAATTAAAAAAAAAAAGTTTTGCAGGCACAATCATCTGGAATTTTTTTTTCAGATTGCACATATGACTTTTCTAGTTGACAGATTTGTGGACAAAACATCAGCTATGGACAGGTTTTGTGCAAATGTGGCATTATAAATTTCTTAAATCCTCTTTTGAAATGTGTAGTACTGGCTACTGTTAAAGAAGTGATGCTGGAGCAGATAGTCAGCTGCTGGATAAAACAATCCATGTGTTCAGCAGAGAAAATTATACATGTAATTGTAACTTCATCAGTACTGATGTCCTACAACACAGTATCCATTGGCACGACTTTTGGCCACTGTTAAAATGTTTAAAATAAACGTGAGTGGTTCTGAATTAGAGGCAACCTGTTTAAATTAGCTTATTAAGAGGAAGGATGTTTTTGTGGAAAGACATCCTGAGCACAGCTCTAAGGGTGTGGATGTCGGTCCTAGCGCCAGCTGCTCTACTCCTGCCTTGTACATAGGAGATATGTCCTAGGAGGCTCAAGTGCATGGTCAGAAGGTCAAGCGGATGCATCTGTGACCAGATCTTGAGTGACAGTATCTGTCCTCCAGCCGTCTCTGCCTGCAGAAACCACCAAGAGGAATCTTGCCAAGCTGTGCAGTGCCTTATAGTATCCTTTTAGTATTTCAAGGATCCTTATCACTATCAGTTTTATCTGCCATGGATGCTGGGTTGATGTCTGAGGAACGTGGAGACAGCAAAGAACGAATTTGTCCTGGTTCATCTTGGTGGCCATGACCAGTACAAGCCCAACCTTACAGACAAGAGCAGGTGGAATAAGTAATAAATAAATAAGCAAATAAATAAATAAATAATCTGTAGAGGGAAAGAAAAAGGACATGTAATCAGAGTATAGGGAATACTGGGCAGTACAGCCCATATGGACATACTGCATGTGCTGAACAGTGGGTAACTACATATGAGAAAGGATTATTTCACCACACAGAGATGCTTTTCTGACTGCGGAGCATTCAGCAGCATGTGGGTTAATTTAGCAATGTCTCACTCAGAGCGTATCCAAATGTTCCACTGGTCGCTCTTGAGTTACTCTGTGTCTCAGGTGTACTCTTCAAGTATTTTAAGAGGGGTAATGATATTTTTTCCTGGGAGCGAGTACATCCAGGCAGATATAATTTTAATATAAAAGGGAAGTTTACTAGAATAGAATTTAAGAATATTAAAAAGGGATTTGGTTCCGAGAGAAATATTAGCAGTAAAGGCAAGGATAAGGATTTTGGAGAAATTTAATTAAAATTTAATCTTCTTTCTAATTAAATTTCCTTTTAATTAAACTTAAAATTAAATTCGCTTTGTTTAATTGGAGGAATTTAAAAGTATTACCTTAGAGTGTCAATCATTTTTTGGTACTATAAAAAATAGTTTACCCTGATTTGTCTTGTTTAAAAGATGAGATTTCACACTGAGTAGAAAAAAAAAAAAAAAAAAGTAATAAAAACATAACATTTAAATGTAAGTCAATTTACTCTTCAGTTATCTCCTTCCTTCCCTTCTCCCTGTCTCCCACACCTCTCACCTGCCATACTGTAAATGGCGACAATTTGCTTTTTTCCCTTGGGAACCTATCTGGGCAGGCAGGGAATGCCCTAACCTTTTTGACATCTGGGCCGCACACTCCTTACGAACTGGAGCTCTGAGCCATGACAATGCTTTACTCTGCTAGATGCCATTAACCATTTTTCTGCTTTGCCCATCGTAATTTCTATCCCCTCCTTTTTGTTTTGTTTTGTTTTGTTCATTCGCATTCTCTTCCTCCTCCACTTCTACTTCTTTACGGATGTGGATGACTCTCAATCTAGAACATTGTCATCTTGTACGGGATCCTCACACCCAACTCTGCCAGCCTCTTGTTGGCATCTTGCTGCTTTTTGCCCATTGCTACCGTTTTGCACCCTCATCTTTCCTCTTAGCAGTCTCATCCATGTTCACAGTTACAGTCCCTTGACAACTCCCACCATCTCTGCCTTTTCTCGTTCCCCAAGATACAGACCATCTTGTTCTAAGACCTCTCTCCTTCTGCATTTCTCCTGCTGCTATTTTCCTTATCTGTTCTTGAATTTGTTCATTTTTGCTCTATTCCTTACTCTTTTCTTAGGGGGTATATGACAGTATCACTGTGTTCAAAGACAACAGTGTGTAGCAAATGTTCAGGTCCTAGATGCATCTTGGGGAAGACAAACTTGGGTAGTAAAACAGAAAAATGGCCTAAAGCTACTTCTTCTCGTACCATACTGTTGTGCATCTTTGCCATTGGAATATAGACTAACCATTGGACATGTGTAGTGCCTTCCTGTGTACCACACTTGCTAGCTTGAGAAATCCAGGTAGTTTTCTCCATACTTAGATGAATAATGATCTCCTATTTTATACCTATTTTCCTTGCTATCTCAGTTGCCCTGGTTATAATGATGCTGATTTAAAGAATCTGAAGCCAAACCCTTGAAAAAGGTGTGGAAGACAAGGAGAAAAGGAGATAGGACCAGAGAAGAAATGCTGCCAGTAAACTAATGGATAGACATTTCTGTGCTTTGCTGTTTGTGCTTTGAATGTCTGATATCATGTAAATATGAATCAAGGTAAGGTGAGCAGGATGTCACAGTAATCAAGATGGGAGACTGTAGGACTGCAGAATGTCTGAGCCTGAATTTGCCAAATCAATTGATAAAAATCAGTTTTCTCCATAATAATATAATCAAACTCCTCTCTAAATATTTCAGGTGCTGAAATTGCCTTCCGAACTTGAATTTATAATAATAAGAAATAATAAAAAGCTCAAGCAAAAGGATTAAGTAAGAATGAGCTGCATGTACATGCTCTATGCAAATTGGTGACACCTCTGTATTCATAATTCACTGCAAGTGGTTGAAGGTAAATAGATTTTTATTTTTATTCCCTGTGAATTTCTCACATAAGCAGGAACTATATCTTCAGAACACTTCCCCCTTCTTGTTTTATTTAAGTTGAGAAAATAAACTAAACAAACCGAGGACTGTAGCAGCTCCTGCGCTTGCATTGTGTGAGATGCTTGCTGACACTGAGGCTATGGGACTAAGGCTGCTCATATGAACCCCTTCTGCTGGGCTGAGTTCATCTTGAAAACAGAGCCGGGAGCAGGAACCTAAGGGCCGGACAGAAAAGGGGGGAGCATCCCCCAAAAAAGCATCTGTTAAAAACATCAAAGATAGTAAGTTATGAGAAAAATACATTTAAAATCTACCTTATGCTCACTGTATTTTCTAAGTTATGACTTAACTTTTTTCATTAGGTAATTAGGTAAGTCCACTTGTCAGAGAAGAATACACATGAAGAAACAGTTAGGGGACCACAAAACATCCTTAGGAGGAACATCATGCACAGAAAGACTGGGAACAAGAAAGAGAGGAAAAAAAATCAAATAAACACTTTTATCTTGATGAACCTTAAACGAAAGGACAAGGAAACAGTATGATCAGCTAGTGAAACATTGGGAAGATAAGAGCCCCTTGTCAGCATGGAGGGCCTGGTTCTCTCATTCTTTGTCATTTGCATCTGTGCAAGGGGAATGACAAATTGCAGCAAAGATGCTACCAAATCAGATCAGTTTAAACCAGCAGTAAAAGTTGCTGGCATTACATATGCTTTAATGACAATACAAGGTTGAATAGAGTTAGCTCCATGCCAAAAGCAATCAGTTGATCTGAAATCTGAACTACGGTAGTATTAAGTATTAAAATATAATTTTTCGTATTGTCAGAACAGAAGAAAACCCCCAGTACTGCAATATAATGATAAAGGGAATATTGAAATATCATTAGATACTTTAATAAATAGTTGCTCAAAGGTACATATTTAATTTGCAGACTTCTGTTTCCTTTTCAATATCCTAGGATGGTAAGACATTTCTGTCATGAATTGCTTGCTTTTTTTATACATATACAATTTTATCTCAATTATCTACCAAGTAAAAACAAAAAAACAAAAAGCCCCCCAAAGCCCTTTATAGTATTTCCACAAGACTAATATAAAGCAGATGTATCCTGCTGAGTTCACAATATATTTTAAACAAAATGACCCCACTGTTGCTCTGAATCCTACAAATGCTGATATATATGAATACCTTTACATGGGGGAGCATTCTCAGGAGTATCCAATGGGTCAGGCTTTCCCTGTTTGAAATGGTAATCATATGCATGGGGTTGTTTTTCAGTTTCATTTAGTTCCTTTTTAAGTGCTTATTTTTGCAGCATGTTGCCCTATATTTAGGTATTTTTCCTGTACATTTCTCAAAGCAACTAAAAATACTCCATGGCAATATTTAACTCTTGTATTTCATTGACTGTGACAGTCCCCAGAAATATGGGCGCATGTTGGCTGCTGCCATGCGGCAAGTCTCCAGGAGTAAATCATCAGGTGTATAGGAGCGACTGAGAAACACCAGTTCAATTTTTAAAAGTAATGTTAGATCTGATTCTAAAATGTACGCCAAATGCAATTTGGGGAAAAATTAAGTGCCATGGGGGAAAAATTGAGAAATCCTTCCTTCCTCCCCTGACAGCCTTTTCTTCGAGGTCCTTAAGGATGGGATTTGGTCAAGAGCAAACATCTGAATTTAGACATCTGCAGTGCATATGTGTGCAGGATGCAGCTGAGTTGTGCCCAAAACGTCTCAGTGAGGTGGTTGAGGAGGCTTTTCAGCTTCTGTGTAACCACCACCATACCCTAGAGGCAGCTGGACTCCTCCTAAACCTAAGGTGACCTGGATCCTGATTTGTATTCCTAACGGTATGAGAGAGAAAACCAGGCCCAAGAACAGAAAACCCATTTGTTGTAGTATGTAATAGTTGCCTTAATCCTATATTGGACCTATCTGTGGGCATTTAGGGAACTTAACCCTGTAAGATTTATAAAAAGACTGTATTGACTTTGTGGCCCTTTCCAGGGAGCAGGCAACTAGGGTGAACTGCCTTGTGTCCATATCTTTCAGGCAGTACTCAGTGCAATTCAGACACACTGTATTTCTTGCATTTGGGGTATGGATGCTTAACCTAACCATCTTTTCAAATATATCCGTTTATCCTCTTGAAACAAGGTCCTTGTTTGCCTCCCAAATGATAAACTGGGCTTAGGTGTGAATCAGGCTGGCAATTAAAACAAAACAAAACAAAAAAACACCTTTAAACTTTCTCAGTTTTTACTTTGGAGACTGTGTTTAAATCAGCAAATTCGTCTGAGGGTTTTGGGGAATACTCTTCCTTTTGTTGATCTGTATCCGTACCTGTGTCAGTTGGGATAGGAGGAAAGGTGGACATTTTATCTGATGTGTCCCACTTTTGTGCCTTAACTGCAAACCAAAATGCCCCCTCCCTCCCGGCGGCAGACACAGAGGTGCAGTTTTGACAGTGGCCTTTAATAGACTTTCAGAAAGCACAGCTAGAAAAGACCTACGAGGTCATCCAGTCTAGTTCATACCCGGAGCGATAACTCAGGCTGTTCCCTCCCACGGAGGTGATGGTACTCAGTGGCAAGACAGACATAAATTCTGAGACAAAGATCCCTAAATTTTGCTGCACCACATTCAAGAAGATAGAAAGTCTGTGAGCAGCTTCGGCAATTTTTAGTAAAGGCTGTTATTAAATTATTTATATTAGCATGAATAAGACAGTGCAAAAACAGCTGAGTATTTATTTGTACATTTAGGTATGAGAAGTTTTGTTTGTTTGTTTACTTTGTTTAATAATTGCTAGTCACATGTAAATGCTCTCAGGGAAGAAGATGGAAAAGTTGCCTTTTTTTTTCAGGGATCATGGCACTTTTAGAGGTTTGGAAGGGACCTGGGGACTGGGGTTGAGGGATCATAACAATATTGGTTGGATATTGCTGCTTCATTAAAATGAAAGGTTTAATATAGGTTATATTTCTGATGTTATTAGGTTTCAGAGCTGTCTACCATCATGGACATTCCCAATTCCCCCTTCCTGAAGCTGATGTATGAGACCACTGAAGATCCAGGCGGGTGTTACTACATCTGATACCATTCATCTTTCATTTTATGATTCTTTTCTCCCCCCGCAGTTATGAGCTTTGGAACATTTTTTTTGTAAAACCAAACTGTGGGTTGTGGAGCACAACTTTGCAACAAATGGCAGAGACTCAGCACCCTCTGGGTAGCCATTCCAAGTCCTTACGTATCACCGTGTGCTCAGATATATCCGTCAAGTCCTTATCTCCTCAGAACTTAGCTATCCCCAAAAGATATATATATATGAATGTATGTATAAATATATATATATATTTTTATTTTTTTTTCTTCCACACGTGGGCAAGAAATGGATCGTCAGGTCCCCAGTAGCACAAAATGAAACCTTTCCAAAGTGAAGAAAGTGCAGAGGAGAGAAAGGAGGGGGTAAAGCAACTTCTCTTTCTCTAGATGAGGGGGAACAGAGGTGGCACGGTGACGATTGCCGCGTACCCCCAGCGAGGCTGTTGGGGCTGTGTGGGTGTGAAACACTCCTGCTCTGGCTGGAAATTTCACATTTGTTGAAAAGAGAGTGCAAATTAAAAAAAAAAAAAAAAAGAGGAAAAAAAAAAAGTGTGTGTGTTCTGTCGCGGACTCCATATACTGAACTGAAGCAATACTGAGTATCTGTAGCGCTTTGCTCATCTTTAATCTTTCACAGGTTTTAATTTCACCCAGAGTTGTTCCTAATGCCAAATTAAATGCTGCTTTTGCTGGCTCTTTCCCCAGCTCTTCCCCTTCACCCCCAGAGCAGCTCCCCACCTCTCTTCTCAAGGCGCTTCCTGATGATAATCATCTTCCCTCCACACTTCTTTCCCCATCTCAGCTACTCACTTCGTTATTCTTCCCCAGAAAGGCGACAATTAGGGCCTCATTCAAAGCTTTGCACCGTGAAACAATATTCCTGATTTACAAGTGCATCTCTTCGGAGCGCGTGGAGGTGACTGGTGTCAGCTCCTGCCTGCTGCACCTGCCACAGCGGGAAGGATGTGGGAGCAGGAGGGAAGAGGCTCGAGTCAACGAGAGACCAATTAAAGCTGAACCTCGTCAGCAGCTGCCGCTCTTCTGCCAGACCCAACTCAAGGCCAGAGATAGCCCCAAACTAGAGCGTGACATGAGCAGGCAGATCTCTTGAGTTTGGCCACGCTCTGAAGAGGAGTAATGAAGATGAAGATGAGCAAAGAGGAGCGATTTTTTTTCTACTTTCTTCCCGCCCCCCTCCATAAGGGACGCATGTGTTAGAGTGGGAAAACTGAGTGCAGGATGCTGGAAGAAGTTTATTAATACTAGGAAGACTGTGGGCTTTGTTTTTGTTTTTTTGTTTGTTTGTTTTACTGGCTTCACAGCAACAGGATTTGTGCTGATGGCAAAACACCGTTCTAAGGAAGGAAACGGAAAAATGGATGTGATACTCACTGAGGTCGTGTTTGGGACCCAGCTTCATCTGCATTCATCTCCACCTCTTGTAAACTATAAAAGTTGCCTGGAGAAAGGAAGTTTTCTAAACACCCCAAACAAAAATAATAGACCTGGGACGATTCTGACATATCAAGGCTGACATAAAAGCAGTCCAAAGCTCTCCCGTCCCAGGCTGAGGGAGGGATGTGTGTTAGCGGATGTCCCCAGAAGTGGAGTCACACTCAAGAGCTCACTTTGCTTTAGACCAGGTGTGATTTCAAGCCCTGTGATCATAGAGGCTCCCACGTGGGCACTGGCTGCGTCTATCCTGTGCCTGGGGGCACCACACCTGATCCCCATCATGCCATCCATTGAAGAATCCAATCATTAATTGTCAAAATTTATATTATTATACTAGAGTTGAGGACTGCAGCTGTGCTGTCTATACTGATGATAGGATGTTTATGGTGCATTTCTGGCACTACTGAAGTGTCCAGGCACCCTTTGGACATTGCTGTAGGCCAGGGTTTCCTCCTAAAAGGCAGCTTGGACACAGCCCCCCCGTTTTGGAGATTTGGGGGTTCAGTAGTGCAGATGGGAGCCATTTTATGATAGCCAGCCTCAGCATCCAAATACAGACTGAAGTGCGTTTAATTTAGTAGCATGGACAAAGCCACAACCTAATTTGGGTAGGGGACCACTCATGTGGCCGTATTGACTCTGGGTCAGAAGATGGCTCAGTTCTCTGCTCAGACCTCAGTGACGTATAGACATGGCTTTAAAGCTGTACCTGTCTAGAACCAAGCTTGGAAGTCAATGACAATTTTATTCAAAGAGTTGGCATGTGCCCTTTGCCTTTTTCCGTTGACTTGTTTATTACATTCTTGAAAAGTTTTTACAAACTGTGGCAAGACATGATCCAACTTACAGTTGCAAGGACATCAAATACCAACTCTCCTGAAAGGGAAAAAAGAGCTTTTTCATAGCAACCTGTAAGGAAGAAACTGTTTCCCAGTAGACACAGCATAAGTGCTTTTTTAATGGCTTTAACTTTTGGAGCAAAGGCTCAGTGAGTTGTAATTAGAGCTGGTCATTTGTTTTTAAAGAAATCATTTTCTTGGGTTTAAAAAAAAAAAAAAAAAAAAAAAAGCAGCTTTGCCCAAATCAAAACATGTTGTGAAAATGTGCTTATTTCAGTGACATTTTTATGGGAGAGAGTCCAAATGAATCATTTCAATCTTCTCCTTGCATTTTGATAATGTCAGAATGTTTCATTTCAAGAATATTGAAGCATTTCATTTTAGCAATGCAGTAGAAGAGGGCTGTGGAGCGCCAAGTAATCTTATCTTCAGGATTTGTAAAGCAGAGAATTTAAAGTAGCAGAAGATTGTAGGGCTCGAACCTCAATAATTGCTTCTCCAAAGCCAACTCAGACATGATTCCTGCTGTATTAGGTAGATAGGATCCTTTGATTTGCTTTGAGAAAGCTATAAAAAATGAACACACAAAAAACACCAAAATTTAAAAAGACTATTTGTTTTTAATTGAAGAAAAATAATGAAAAGCCAAGTGCAATAGAGAATAGGCAAAAGATTTGACCATGAAATTTCTGGACAATTAGAAATGAACAGAAGTGAGTGGCCTAAGCCCAGTCCTATAAAACCAAAGGAAATGCTTAAACTGTGCAATTTAAAAGAGGTTATTCAGGGCTGCTTTTGAAAGAAGTAATCAATGAACATTAGGATGCTTAAATCACAATTAAATTCCATTATTTGTCAGTATTAACACAAATGAGCTTGTTTTCTTGTTAGCAGCCATACTTAAAATCATTTGGAGTCTAACAGAAAAGGCTGAAAGCAAATGAAATTACAGTATTACATTTATCACATCATGCAAGAAATAATAAAAAAAAAGAGGTTCAAATAGACTTTGCCAGCACAGTTTGGCAAGCTTCCTAATATCCTTGAAACTGATGACTAGAATATAACTAAGAGTTGCATATATCAAGTATCCACACACACATTCATGTATGTATGTAGGTATGTATGCATGCATATGTATGAATGTATATATGTGATGTATGTAACGTGTGTTTGTGTGTGTGTGTGCATATATATATATTTAAATAAGCTTTGTCTTGCCAGAATACATAGTGAACTCACAGCTCAGCCTGGGCTTATTTCAGCATCTCAGATGGTTTTAGTGATCCATGTTAAATTTAGTGCTGCCACAGCAACATAACTGGATCACTGAGCTGAACACTGGTTTAGCATGAGTACATGGATCACAGCCATGACTGCGACTGCAGGGCAGAACTGGCCTTGGAGTTGTCCTAGAACCCCACCACACAAGAAAGCTGCTCTTTCTTGGTGCTTTATCAAGCCTTCTTCATCACCTTGTTTTTTTATCTTATTTATTTATTTATTTATTTTAAACTCATTGGACAAAAATTAAATTCAAAAAAAAAAAAAAGATGTGAGATGAGACAAAGGTATTGAATCAAAGACATCATGACATTGGAAACATGGGAGTAGAGTTTGTGATTGGCTTAAATCAGAAAGGTTTATAATCTCCTTTTCTATATTTTCACTTGTGGGGTGACATGCAACTCTTCAGGTATAGTGGGATTTAAATATGAGCTGCTGTCATAGCTGATTGGTTTGGCACCTTGATGGGATAGTCCTTTCTGAGCTGTCAGTTTATGAATACATAATCCTTTAAGGCAAATGTAATAGGGAATTAATTGCTTTAGCTCTTTGGGAGGAAACATTCAGCATATCTTTAAAATTTTAACACTTTCGTCTATTCTTTCCATTTTCTTTTCTATTTAATTTCATCAATTTTTTAACATGAATGGGAATTTTACTTGAAATAGATCAAAATATTCTCATCTCTTTTTTTTTTTTTTTTTGAAAATAGTCTTTCTAAAGGTAGATAATTGTTAGAAAAATTTAAACATTAATAGTCACTAATACTATTGTTCATCTTTAGAGAACAGGGATTCCCTATTCTGCTGTATTTTTTAAGGAAGTTGTTACTTATACACCAAATACATAATGAATTCTGATATGAATAACAATATGTTAATGATCAAATGACTTCTTATGTTAGCAACTAATAATCACCTCTAATAGCATTGCTGTATCTGTGTGTAAACCACCTTCCTATTTATATAGCAATTACATCATGTGTCAATTATTTGCATCTTGCATTTGAATACAACACATTTCCAAACAAGTTACACTATTTATGTAGGCAGGTGCAAGAAGATCCAGGCTCTTTTCATGGGCCCATTAAGCTGGGCAGATGCTGGGCCATGAGGCATTGGGCTCTATTGTCTGGTCCAAGTCAACATTTTGGGGATGACCCTCTGCTGACGTGGCCGTATGGCCGGCACACGGTGATGGGGAGGCAGAGAGAGAGCAGGTCGCTGCAGAGCCACTATGGAAAAACAGAACTCAGGGGGTAATGGAGGAGAAGAGCAGTTATTCTTATTTTCCTTGCCACTATAGGAATACATTTCAATATCTTGAGTCTCTTTTAATGAGAAGTTTCATAGAGCCTTACTAGAAATTTTACAGTTGTTTTCCTTGTGGATGTCATGAGGACAGATACAGGATAAAGAAAACTCAATCAGTTCCTGTGGCCTTGGAAACTAGATGCTATACATTTTCTGTGTATGAGATCCTAGGAAAATCATTTTATAACATTCCTTAACAAAATTAGATTTCTCCTTTCTTTTTTTCATCTCTCTGGAAGGAAACAGAAATTGCCTGCAAATTTTTGTAATTACCCCAACCACTCATTCAATAGAACACATAATAAAATAATAGCAGTTCTTCTAAACCTAGATTTACATATTTATTATTCTTTAAGCATCATGTATATAAACGCATTTATAAACATATCTTCAAATTTAGCGAAGGGCCATGCAACTTTGTCCCAGCCGACAAATAAATCATTGTAATTGTGTTAAGATGCATTGTCATATCAGCACTGAGGGTTAGGCCTCCTAACAAAGCCATTGCTTTTTTGACTTTACCAATTTGAATCATTCAGTTTTGACTTTCAGGTTATACTAAAATACATCTTTGATACGCTAGACAGAATGAGCTGCTTAAATCTCTCACTGCAAGGCATTTCTTTAAACTCTCTAATTTTTTTTTCTGGCTCTTCACTGCATCCTTGACAATTTTTCAGTATCTTTTCAAATGTATTCTGATATCAATCTCGCCAATGCTGTAAACAGAGGTAAAAAAACCACCATCCTATCTTTCCAATTTTGCATGCTGCCGAGGTTTATGCACCCACCTGTTGTTTCCTATTTTGATTTTGCAGAGTGGCTTCACGGATACAGTGCCTCATTCCCCAGCAGGAGCGCAAAGAACTTTGTAAGTGGACTTTTTCCCCGAACCCAGCATCTTGAGAAACTAGAGCGTGAGGTGACTAATTTCAAGGCACAGTTCCTTAGGGCTCAGCTCCATCATCATCTGAAATGGTTCAGGTTATCTGGCTGGCCTCCAGCTGCCACTCCAGCAAGGTAACGTTCTCCTATTGGTTCTGTGTCCTGTCTGACAGTCCCTTGTGGATGTCCCAGATACCTCAGTCCATTGCAGATGTCATGAGGCTCCTCTATTTAGGTAACTGAATTGAGACCTTAGGTCCCTTTTGCAGGCAGCGGGAGAGAAACAAGCAGCTCTAAGGATGACTTAGCCTTCCTTGTTCCATCTCAGAGAAACGACCATCAGGAGGTGTCACTCCACAATAATTATTGAAGAAACCTTGATGAATTAAATGCTGTTGATAGAGCAAAAAACGCATTGCTCAATGTGTGCTGGGACCAAAAGTAATAATCTATACTGCTTGAGAAAATAATGGTAGTCCTGAGTTCTGATCTCTTTTAGTTTTCCTTACAAAGGAGTTATTTCATATTTTTTTATCATTCTTTTCATCTTTAAGCATTCCTTTCCATCAAACTAATAATCCTCTTGAAATCTAGTCATAATAATGAATTTCAGATGTCTCTCAGAATAAAAGAAAAAAAAAAAAAGTCCAATAGTGCCTTCACTTTCTAAAAGGAAGACTTTTTATGACTCTCCTGAAATCAGCAGGAATCCTTCCCTTGACTTCAGTCTATGAGTCAATCCTGGTCCCAGAGTTAAAAACTACAGAGTTCAAAAATAGTAGGAAAGTAAAATCTGAGAATCTCCCACCACAGATTTAATCTAGATCCATTGACATTAATGATATAATTTATTTCTACATCAGGGAGTGTTGGGCTGGACCCAGGCTGTCTGTAAAAATGCTGAGCACATCTTTTATTAAACATTTTGTTATTTAATGTGCCACGTTCTGATGTATATTTGATAAACAAATTTGTTACCAGAAGTGTTCTTGTTAACAGTGACATTTAAACACAAATGTAGATTTATATATGAGTAATTGTGTTTCAAGAGTAACTGAGTGCATAAGTCAGCATTTGGAAATGTTACAAAAATGCCCAAGCCCAGGCAGGAAAAAAATTACTTGCCCATCTTTTGCCACATTTGATGTAATGAAAGGTAATTATATCCTATTCACACACTAAAAGAAAGCACTTGCCTTAGATAGGACCCTGATAGAAAATCTGTGGAAATTAATGAAAGTTTTTCAACAGATTTTGCATGGGATGTGGATCAGGCTTTTGAGAAGAAGGTAAAGTTTCACAGAGCTGCTGAGAGATCTTTTGGGACTACAAATGAGGAATTGTCACCACGCTGTTCAGGTGCTGCAGAAACATCTCTTCTGAAAATCTTGCCTGTGGCACTCATCTTCTTGTTGCACTAACATAACGAAAGAGTTGTTGACTTATATCTACTAGAGGTGAAAATACAACCTCGTATATGTCCTTGCAATATAAGACCATTTGGAAAAGAAATACATGTCCTTAAAATTATACCAATTCACCTTACATGACTAAGAAAGAGGCCATTTCTAAAGGATATTGATTAAAATGGAAATACATTCAAATAAATGGATTCTTAGCTTGAAATAACCTTTGCAGCAAGTGAATGCTCTGTTTTGAAAGTATGATAGGTGTTCGGTGGGGCACCACTGTATCTTAATTTTATTTCATTGCTATAGAGATTTTTCTCTGTTTATGAAAAAGTTATGCAAAGTGAGATCTGTGCATTTCACAATGGGGAGGAGCAAGGAAATTTTGTCTTTAAAAGACATTTGGTTTTCTATTTCTCGTCATTCTTCATTATCACCAGAGGCTGAAGTCAGGGGATGTTTTTGACTGAAATCTCCCCTCTTCTATTACAAGATCACAACACTTCTGGAAGCCTGGTCACCACACCAACATAATCCGCTCTGAGACGAATGGCTCACTGCCACCTTATAAAGCTCAGCTGGTACTGGTGCCCACTTTCTTTAACAATGTTAAGAAACAAGATCAGGATCAAGACTACTTGAACCCCATCCTACCTATTCATTATTATGAATAGGAGAACAAGGTGTAGGGATTTTTGCTGCATATGAAAATGTAGCAATTTTTATTTATTTATACTTATGAGCTGATAAACTGTTTCTAGGGAGATCCTAAATCAGTACCCAGATTAGAGGAAAATCTAAAAGCTGGTTCTCCTGGGGAAACAAAATATAAATCTGGCTTTAGTTCAAATGCACACGATCAGCAAATCCACTGTCCACTGCATGATGCATCTGTGACCATAACGTATTTATCCTGAAGCAAATCTGTGCACCTATTATGGTCTATTTTTTTTATGAACTTGATCTTATTTGACAGGAGAGTTTCTGTGCCAAATAGCAACACTGCTCAGTATCTTGAGGTGCTTCCAGGCAAAGATCCTAAAATACTTCACCTAAATAGAAACTATCATTCTGGGTTTCTGAGCCTACAAGCCCTAGTATCACCATTTCAGAGAGAGACATGGAAAAATTGAACAGAGGCACGGAAAAGTTAAGCACTATTTCCAGGCACATAGAGAGTATTAACGATCTGATAAGGAGCATAAACCCTCACTTCTAATTGTGTGCTCTAAAATCTTGATTGCATTTTGTCAAGGGGGAGGAAAGATAGGTGCTGTAGTTTTATTGGATGAGCTTCCTGGAAACAAAACATTGAAATAATGTTTTGTAAGAGCCAAGAAGAAGAAGCTGAGAAGCACCCTTGTTAAATTTATGAAGTCTCCCATATGAATCCCTGGCAAGTGGCTTGTGGGCAGGCAGATATTAATCAACACACAGCCTTTGAAGCAAATGCACCGATGATAGAAGGTGCTCAAAGTTGTTCTCTACACTTCTTAGCAGAGAAGAAAAAAACAGGTACACAGATTAAAAGAAAAGGTGTTTGGACAGATCTCCTGGGGCTATACACTAGGGATTTCACCCTGTTCTTAAAGCACAGTTTAGAGAAGATATATACTTTTAGCTCTGCTTTATTTTCATTCATTTCTCAGCTCCTCCAGCCCTCTGCTCTTCCCTGAACTCCCTCTAGTTTTCCAATATCTTTTCAATAGCACCTGCCCAGGACTGAACATTCTATCTCTGTTGTGGCTGTACCTAACTCATATATGTACATACAGAAGATGCGGGTATATATCTTATTCCTGATACAACTTCTCTGTGCAGCAACTGCCATCTTGGTCATGGTGAAGGGTAGGACCAAGTCTTTTAGTCCTGGTAACGTGAGCTTCTACAGCTTGGATCATAAAAGATTCAGCACCACAACATTCAGCATTGCAGCAGCTCACAAAGAAGTGAGTGAAGTCCACAACACTCTTGCTTGGGGTCTGAACTTTGTATACAAATGTAAGGGTAGTCACAAAGAACACTGAAAAGAGAGAAGGGGACTAAATGCAAAGACCTTTGGGACAAGACAGCCAAGGCAGACCAGTCCTTTCCAATACAATGCAGCCAAGAGGAAGGACCTTGGCCATGTTATGAATTAACTTATGAATTAAGGTATTCCCCTTGGAAGGAGTTACCAAGTTCCTTTTCTTCACAAGCGTGGCTGCTTTAATTACTAGGCTATGAGATTAACCTTGGTTTGGTCTTTCCAAGTCAGGAGCAGAGAAGGAAAGCCTCGGGAAGTGGGATAGAGGAAAGATGAAAGCACCTTCGTCAGCTGTGGGTTAAGTGTTTTTTGGTATGTTTGTATTCAGCATTTCATGTAATTTAAACAAGGATCAATGAAAGAGACTTGCAAAGCTTCTCTGCAGTGTTATCTGCCCTGCAGCTAAGGTACTCTCCTTAGGACTGTGGATTCAAACTCTATCAGGTTGTGAAGAAACCACTGTCTGTGTGTCCTTCTCTTTCCATGTGAACATTTTAGCCATCACTCTGAGAGACACATGCCCAGAAGTCTTTTGTTCACACTCTGATCCCTCAGATTTATGCCTCTCAGATGAGAGCACTGGGGGGGGGGTCCTGTATATAATCTTAAAGAGGGTTGGACATAGAACCATAGAATCATTAATGTTGGAAGGGACCTCTAGAGAACATCTAGTCCAACCCCCCTGCACACGCAGGGTCACCTAGAGCAGGTGGCTCAGGACTGCGGCCAAGCGGGTTGGGAAGGTCTCCAGAGAAGGAGACTCCACAGCCTCTCTGGGCAGCCTCTTCCAGGGTTCTGTCACCCTCAC
>VZSV01000045.1:2385756-2414813 GCA_013398735.1 Nothocercus julius
TCTTGTACTGGGGAGCCCAGAACTGCACCCAGGACTCCAGGTGTGGCCTTACCAGGGCACTTGCTGAAGACCTCACAGCTCAGTTTAGTCCTGAGAGATGACACTCTTCAAGGCCTGGTGACCTTCAGTTGGAACACGCTGGACACGAGTTCTGATGATCTAAAGCACATGCCTCAGTGACTAAAGATGCCATTAAGTACGTCAGTGCTTTAGTAGCTCAACCTCAAACTGCGTAGCTTCGAGCTGTAACAGATTCATATGTTCTGTGGCTTGGGAGGGGGATAGATAAGGTGCACTGAACTGGGGGCTAGATTCCCACATATGCCACTGTTTTCACAGCCACATCACATTGCAAGCAATGTTTATTTCCTCATCCATTATCCCCTCTAGACTTATTTCAACGTTACTGCTTGCTTTCAGTTTTTCCTTCCAGCTGCCTTTGTGTTTCAAATTGTCTTCCTCAACATTGATCTAATTTTGTTATTTTCTTCTCTTATTTCTAATTTCTCTAAATCTGCCGGTATTATTGCTCTACCCTGACGGGGCTCACTACTCCTCCCAATTGAACATCATCTGTAAGATTCATTAGCGTGCTGTTCACTCTCTCGAGCAAGGGGCTGCTTATTCTGTTTCTTTTTTTTTTTTTTTCTTACCAAATGCTCCAATTTACCCAATCATTCCTCACTGAGCCATAACCCACCCCTCACATCTGTAAGAACTGGAGCCAAAGAGTGAAATGCCTCCCTGCTACTCTTTTCACGGGACATCTGTACCTTGTCAAAGCCCCTGACGCTCTCACGCAACACGTGAAAGCAACACAAGTCAAGAGTGAGCCTTGTCAAGTTTGGACGTGTAACTTGGGGCTCTACCAGAATTAATTATGCCTTCTGCTGCTTTACACACTCATGTCATCAATAAATTCTAATAAACAGGAGTAGAATGTTCTTATTCATGTCATTCCGGAGGAATTAGAACACAGTAGTGTTATTTAGCAATGCAGATGTTTTATTATTGTGTTGTTTATGTGAAAGTGGATATGACATGAAGAGGTATATCAAATGAGCAATAGAGAGAAGCGAGCTGTGCTCCCTTTTTGATTATGCATATTTATTCATACTGCAGAAGTTACTGCACAGAGCAGAGTTTGCTAAGATAGATTGCTCAGTTCTGGAAACAAGGCTTCCTCTCTCTTTTTTTCTTTTTTTTATAAAGTTTAGATATGTCAATACAACCTTTGTACACTATTTATGAGTGCCTTCTTTAAATTGCACCTTAATTGGTTTAGTCACCACAATTGCAAAACAGGAACCTAATCACCAGAAGCTAAGTAAGCAGAAAAAAAATAATGATTTGGAGCTGTCTGTCTGCTGCTGCCGAACAGACACACTGGGCACAGTTTAAAGCTATAATTGCATTGTGGCACAGGCGTGCTGTTCCCAGCACATGCATAATGTAGCTCCCAGTTGTAGACTGCCACATATCCTGCTGTATTTACCCTCAGATGCCAGCAGAGCACATGCCACCCACAACTGCTGTTTCCCAACAGTGTAAAACTGTCACACTTTCAATTAGATGCCCCAAAGCACTTTATTGCCCACTGGAGGGTGTAGTCATATCTTGATGGAGGAAGATTATGGGCTAAATGCATCCCTAGTAGTTCTCCGCAGGCTGTGGCAGAATTACTCGGGGAATTAATTTGGATGAATTACCCAGTTCATTCTCTCCATCATAAAACAGGGCTATGCACTGCTTATCTCTGAGGGCACAAATTCTTGACCACAAACAGCTGGGCCAGTGTATGGCCTTATTATTTCCCTGAAGATCTCCACAGCCTGAGCAGAAATAAAGACACAGGTAACAGGACATCCTTCTGTCCTGCCAGTTCCCACCTGCATCTGTATCTCCCTGCAGCAGTGTAAATAGCCACCAAAGTGACAAGCTCTGCTTCTGCAGACCCTGCACAAATCCACCCCCCATCCACTTAATTTGTCTTCACCTCTCCCAGGTTTGTGCAGTGCTGCCTGTGCACTTATAGAATAGAGGCACTCCATAGCAAACTTCCATGGCAATCATGTAGGCTTAGAAAAAAATGATTGTGTTTGGGGGGATTAGAGATGTACTGCACTCCAGTAACCACTCTGGAGGCAATGCTAAGCAGTGTTAAGTCATCTCACATAATCTCGTGACTGGAGAAGGCTAAAACCATGCACGTGGATAGGTAGCTGTTAGCATGTGAACAGCCTCATCAGCAGATGGGTGGCAACTTGTCAAGCCAATGTAACCTGATCATATGTCTGAGACTGTAGATGCAAAAATTCAAAGGAGAAAATAAATGCTGAAATTTTTGGCAGCATCTAACTGGAGAGGGAGACAATAATTAGGGAAAGTGATAGGAGAAGGGCTTTGAAATACTGATTGGGGCACCAAGCCCCAATTCAGCAACACATTTAAACACATGTGTAGCTTTAGGAATCTGCAGAGGCTCTTTAGATATAGTATTTCCAAGCGAGGGCTTAAGACTTTCACATATGGAAATATCTCATGTCCCTCAAAGAGAAGATCCTGAAGCCCATCTCTAAGAACAGGTGCAGCCTCCAGTTCAGACAGCTATATGAAGCTATACGTCTACATAGAGCAGTGTGCACATGAGCTTGGTGTCTGAGCTCTTAAAGCAGGCAATAGAGATCGGATTAGTGCCCACTTCAGATTGAGCTGAATCACTCCTGGGGTTGCATTGGCTCCATCCAATTGGCTCCAGTGGTTCCCCAAGTAGAAACCCAAAGTTAGGAACCTCTCCTGCAGACATGTGCATCTAGCATTCCGAATCTGGAGCCGCCAGAAGAATTTGTGAAAGATTTTTCTTTTTATTTCTTTTGTGTGTGCGTGTATGTGTGTGTGAGAGAGAGAGAGAGATGGCATTTATTGATAAAGCTTCTCTGTGGTGCTGCTTCTAAATTGATCCAGTGAATAACTTAGGCAGTTGAACTATGCCTTATTGGCTTTATATTGCTGATGCACTTAGGAACTTTGCTAAGCAAGAGCCCAAAATACTTGTTTTAGTCCTTTACAAGATCAGGGCCTTGCTTAAATAAATGTGTGTGTTAATTTGAGCCTAATTGACTTAATATTAACACCACATGACTATTAAGAATCAATTGATTTAGTTTTAACAATGAGCACTATGTATATATCTAATTTAGAAAGCTCAAAGAAATTGAATGCAAACAAGTCTGAGAGTGCAACGGTGAAGTTACAAATTTAAGCACACAAAAGCGAGGGTACAGAAACAGTGTAGTTCTTCCAGCATAGCAATAATAATTCAAGCATATTGTATCTATATAATATTTTTATTACCAGTCAGACTATTAAATGCATACTTAAATCTATGCACGATATGCAATGTGGGCAAGTCTATTGTTACTCTGAAAACTATAGCTTTTTCATTTCCTAATTGCAGTTTCATGGCACTGCCAAGGTTTTGTGTTTAATTTATGTAGGGATTTCTATGGTCCTTAGAGCTGTTAATAGAATGGATTCACAAAGACCCCTGCTATATGGAAGGCAAAACTGGTAAGAATGCTATTCATCAAACCACCTTTCATCAGCAGGATTAAAAGAGTTTTTATCTACATTTTGCAAAAGGGAGCAGAGTCACAAAGTGATGACCTCATTTACCTACTGCTGAGCAGCAGGCCAGTGGAAGCACTAATAATAAAATCAAGGCCACGCAGGTCCTAAACCAATGCCTCCAGTGAGACGAGGAACAGATTATGAATCAGATATCTACATATACTTAGATCTGTCTCTGCAGGGACAATATAAATGCCCAGGGCTAAGTCCAAGCCAGGTCTGCTCCCAGGACCTACCAGCTTTAGTAAATATAGATGTAACCTCTCAGTCTGACTAGCTCCTTGTATGCAGGGCCGTTGATTACACAGTGTATCGGAAGTGTCAAACTTTTACCTTCATGGGTCTCCATATAATCCACAATCATCAGAATCTCAGCTTTCTTTTAAAGGCCCCCTTTTTTATTTTTTTTTGGAAAAAAAAAAAAAAAAGCCAGTGAGCAGACAAAATCCTTTGCAAGCATGACATAAATTGTGTGTTGCTTAATCTGAGGTTTTGTGCTATCTGAATATCAAAGAGTTAGCCCACTTAGCAATATAGCTTCATGGTCTGGAACTTTTTAACAAATACAAATCTGTCTCCATGGAGTGATGGGTCCCTTTGACCAAGGGCTTCTCTCTTCAGTGAGTGCTCAAACCTCTCATCCTACTCAAGGCCTTGTTTTGGTGGAAGTTCACTACCGACTCATGCATATGAACATGCACACAGGAAAAATGATGGGAATAGGATCTGATGGGAAGAAAGGACAGACTGCAGTGGACGGGTTGGACTGCGGTGGTCAGGTGCCAGGCTCAGCCAGCACTGACCAGCAGCAACCTCTCCCTTTTATCTCCCCTCCTCTCCTACACTTCTTCCTCCCTGATCCACCTGGATCCCCTCCTTTCCCCATCTGTGATCCTTCCTCTACACAGAAGTTTTGCACATTCCCACAATCTTCTTCAAATATCCCACAGTCCCACAGCTTGCCTCAAATAGTCGATGATAAGTTTGTGCTGTCTCATAAGACTCATGATAATCTTTTCTCCCCCTTCTTATCAGTTACAAAGTCCTGGCTGATACTCCTCAAGGCTTGATCAGGGCCTTCAATATCACATCAATCAGCGATCTGAGAGCTTGAGTTTTTGACACTATTGCTGTTATCTCCTATTTCTTAGAGTCGTTGTGTCTGGGTGTTTAATTTATTGCTTTTCCTGTCTGTTGTCCCAGTCTTTTATGCTGAAAAGCCATTAACCAGACACTCTCACAGACCTGGTAGAATTGAATTCTGCACATCCTTATGGCGCACTGCAAATTTAGATAAGTGTTTGTGGGACAGGGCTGGAATTTCACCTTCCCCATACTTTGCACTACCTTTGGAGCAACATGCAGCTACACAGATAGGTTCAAACATGTGTGAGATCCCCTCCCTGCCACCTAAATCAGCCAGAAGTTATCTGAAAACTCACAGTGTTGCATCCCCTCAAGGACAGGGGATTCCATGTGTCATCCCGCCTGAGCTTTGGCGTGGTGAGGAGCGCCCAAGCCCTGCCACACTCCCTGGGCAATCGTTCTTTAGTAAAGCTGTGTTACCTGCTGAGCGTTACTTCAATGCTCAGAGTAGATTAGATGAGCTAGAAAAGGTGCCAAATCCTGGACTTGCTGAGACTGAGAACCAGCGCGTGGGATTCATGTCACCAAGCCTTAGCATTACGAAGGACGGGCATTTAGGAATTAGACATATAGGATTGTCATTTGAATGTCCTCCATAGGTTGGTTCCTTCTCTCATAGAAGGAAGGCACCTTCTGGTGACCCACCCTGTCCTGAGGGAAATGTCCATAGTAGGTGACATGAATCGCTCTCTGAAAATGACATTGCCTTGATGATGGGAAGAGCTAAGGCAGGTGCCCTGTTTCGCAGTGGGTAGCAAAGTGAGATGAATTCCACTTTAGTGAGGAATCAAATGTGAAATCTTGGGGAGCCCATGGCAGATTTCAAACTCCTGTCCCTTGCCTACTAATAAAAGGAAGCACAGGTTTAGATTCACCTTAAGTCAGGGGTCTTTTTTGTTGTTGTTTTTTTTGCATTTCCTTTGGCTTAGTAGCTTAAAATAAGCTGTTACATCGCACAGTCTGTGTCGCACCATGCTACTATTTTGGTCAGATTTTCAGACATTTTCAGCCAAATAGGTTATAGCTTTAAGATATGAACATGATCCCTTAGTTCCTGCTTCAAAATAGGGAAAAAAGTAAGAAATAATAGGTTGTCAGCTCTCCTTAAAAAGGTGCATGCATCAGGAGAGAAAATAAAGACGTTATTGCTGTGCATAGGAGACTTCAGAAGCATTCAGATAATACTTACATCTGCTTTAATGATTCCATTTAAGCTGTCATTTTCAGCATTTACCTTGCAGCATTCAAAAGCAACTACACTTACATGTTCTCAACAGACTCAGTGCCAGTCTCAGATAGAAGAAAAAAAAAAAGAAAAAGAGAAAAATGAAGAGTGCCATACAGTATGTTTAAAGGAGCAAATTCCTTGCAGGAAATTAGCTGTAATTTTGGGGCCACCGCTGTTGAAGAGAAATAAGTTTCAAGAGAAAAGCAAGTGTGCTTTTTTTTTTTTTTTTTTTCCTGGAAGCAGTTACAAAAGACAGGAGTAAAGACATAAAGACAGGCTCTTCACAAGACTTAAAGGGGCACAGGCAAACATTTTGGAGCAAGGAGCATGGGAAAGAGGGTTCTCCGCTCTGTAAGTGTCCAGATAAGTCATTCCACCTCCTTAGCCCTGGTGTTTCTGTGTGGTTTGTAATAACTGAGCAGTGAAATTGGGCTCAGTTTTGCTGCCCTGGGTGGGCCCTCATGGATGAAGCTTTGGGCTGGGATCTGCATTCAGGTCCTGGTGCTGACACAGCCTCCCTCCATTGCCTTGGACAAGCTGCTTAATCTGCTTGCCCCGTGCAGCTCTGACGGAGATGCTCTGACAAATGCTTTGCTGTGATTTAAGCCCCTCCATCCTCCTCTCCATGCTGTCCAGAGCTGCGAAGGAAGGTGCATCCTGGCTTCAGCCTCTCTAGTTCCCATATGAGCATCATAGCTTAATTCCTCATGAAGGGGGGACATCCTCTCTTGCTGACTCTGATGGAAGAGGAGGAAGGTTTAGCATGAGAGTAGTTCAGCCAGCTGGTAGCCAGGAGGTACCGGAGTTGGATAATACCTTGAATAGTCCCAGGAGTCACCAGATCTGCCTGTACTTGAGCCTCTCATGTCCAAAAAAGCATCAAGTGTAACAACCCCCTGGACAGAGGTCCAGCTGCCTCACTGCATGTCCTCTGTGCGATGGAAAGCCCAAGGGACCCCCAGACTTTAAGGAACAGCTCTGTGAGGTGGTGAAGATCCTCCTAACTTGTCCTGCACTCAGACCAGAACCAGGGCTCGGCCTCTTTAGCTGATTTCTGTGTCGTCTCGAACCTGTTCATGGAAATATTTCCTTTGCTCTTAGGGAGCAGCTCTTCACTTGCTGGTTTCTATGTAGGGAATGCTGGAGATAAAAGCGCGCCCTCATTTTAAAACCAGGGAAATAGGGGCTCCAATGCTCTAAGACATTTTTTTGCATCTAAATAATTTAACAGATGAACAAGGTAGATGTTATGCTTTCCTTGAAATGCTTCCCTGCCCTGCCTCTCTTCAAAGAATATATTTATAACCAGTCATTCTGGAAATTGAAGTCCTGTGTTTATGGAATAAGTGGGACATCTAAGGTTAAATGCCAAGGGATCCATCTAGGCTGTGGGGACATTAATGGCATCCTATTGCCTGCTAGAGAAAGACACACTCCCCCTTACAGAAATGTATGAAATTATCATCATCACTACTTTCTTTCCCTTTTTTTTTGGATCTCTTCCAAATTCACCTCCGCCTTCTCTCTCTGGATGCAAACCAAAGACAGTAGATGCTACAGAGTGTATCCTCAGGAGCACCGCTGCAGATTAAACGCCTGCAGCTATTGTGCATCCAAAGTCTCTGCTGAAAAATCCTCTCTGTGACAGAGGAAAATTAAAAATCTAAATTCAGAATGGAGCCAAATTACCTACTCTTGCTACGGGAAGTCCGACATATCATTACAAACTGGTTTACTTGTCCGTGTCCAATTTAATGTGCTGAGCTTTTATTATGAAAGGGAAAAAAATCAAAAGAAAACAAAAAAAGAGAAGCTAAAGATTTGTTATCTCTGCAGCAGGTGTGAAATGGACATTGTAAAGCAAACTGTAGGAGTTTCCATTAAGGGAGAATCTTACAGGGACTGTGGGATACAGAGCTGCATATTCAATCAGATAGGCAGGCTAATCCTCTGTCCAGCTCTTCCCCTGGAATAGCCTGTGGTAGCTGCTTCGAAGGAAAGTACAAGAAACCCTGCAGAAGGCAGATATGGAATAACTGGCCCACAGGGAAGTTCCTTCCTCAACTTGGTTAATTAGAGGCTAGCTCTAGCCCTGAAGCATAAAGGTTTATATCCTGAGCCTAAGAAGCGATGAGAAAGGGCTGCTGGTCTCTGGATCAAGAAGAAACTTCCCAGACAAGCATTTCTCTAAAAGTCTGTTCCCTGTCAGAAAGTTTCCTAGAAAGACTGTTCCCCTAGAATGGTATGGACAGGTCCAGAGCATGCATACTCATCCAGAGAAATTACACCTTTCCATAGGGGTAACCTTGGTTTTGGTTCTCCCCATTGTGTCTCCACACAAGGGCTACCATAGTTCTCAGCTGCCTGCTCCCAGAGACTGGTGTCCTGATATCACTGGTGGGACATTGAACATCCCGGATAATTTATTTCCCTGTGCTTCATATCTTCATTGACATGGCACCCACTGCAGATGGATAAAGCCATCAACGATTTATTACAACTGAAATGCCATATACAACCAGGCAATTGACCATCGCAAAACGGTTGAGGTCATTGTCTACAGCAAACAAGGACAATCTGCCCCCTTTTAGCTTCATCTTGTCACTAATGGTGATCTATGCATCACGGGTCCCTCTTCTCCTAAGTATCTTGACTCTAAAAACGTTTTGAGGAATTGTAGTCTTCGTCGTGATGCACAGAACTGATGAGACAACAACACTGTTTTTCTTTGGGAAGCTCCAGGTCAATGTAATGTCATGCTGATGAAGAGTTTAAAACACGAAATACAGCTTTTCAATGATGTGTCACCATCCTAGTTTCAAATTTTCAGAACAGAAAGTAATTTTTATTATTCCTTCAAAGTAGCTATTCACAATGAAACTCACTGTTTTTATATAGAAGCTTTTAAAAACGTCTAAACATCAAAAAAAGAAATATTTCTGTTTATTGACATGAAATGTCTTGACTGAACAAAAATTAACTTTTGTTTATTGACATGAAATGTCTTGACTGAACAAAAATTAACTTTTGTTAATGACATTTATTTCAAAATCACATTTTATTGGAAAATTAAATTTGTACGGAGAGGGGACTAACTACTTTTTTGGAGCAGAAGAACAACTGCTGCAGATTTGTGATGCGTTTAATGGAAGAAGACATCTGGTTTCCATGTAAGGCTAACTGAAAGATTTCAGTGCATTGGCAGGTAGGGCCTTAAATGTCAGCTCCAGGACGAGGGGTATGAGGAGCACCAAGGACACAAAGGGTTATTAAAATGGACCAACTCAGGATAATAGGGAAATAAAAGCCTTTAAGAAGAAACAAATACTTTAAAATAATTATTTTAGTTTATGTTTTATTAAAAAAAGAATCCGAATGCATTTTAATTATAAACAATTTTGGTTTTCATCTGTTTAAACTAAAAGTAGACCTTTTCTACAAACTATTTTTTTTCATTACCTGCTTTCAAAGAGCAAGACAGAAGAAAACAAAAGGACAAAATGACTTCCTTTCACTCCCAGAGTTACCCTCAAAATCCACTGTTTTAGAACAACATAAAAAAAAAAATACTTTTCCATTCTTTTTTTATTGAGAAAATATGTTTAGACAAAAACACACAAGTCACCAAACTGATAAATACAAAAGTCCTGCCCTAATATTAACTTAGAGTGCATGGATTTCCTTTGGGACGTGCCAAGGAGCATTCGTTTGCACAGAGTGCTAGCGCCAACCTTTTCATCAGAGCGGCAGCTTTGGGCTGCTCAGGGCGGATGGGCAAAGGCTGAACCAGGCTCTGCTGCTCTTGCTTTGGTCTGGCCAAGTGTGAGAGCATCAGCTAATGGCAATGGGCTGTTAGCGTAAGAGTCAGGGCATGTTAACCCAGTAATTAGGAGGGCTCTGGGCTCAAGGTCTATAACTCGGATACTGGAAAAAAAAAAAAAAAAAAAAAACAATGTTCTTGGAGATAAACTTGTTTACTTACTCTAAACAGGCTCTTATAAAATAACTTCCAAGATCCTATTCATGCAGCTTCTAGTAATGGCTTATGCAATTCAGTGGATGGCTCCCTGTCACCTCCATGACTGCTAAGGAGGGATCTGAGCTACAAAACAGAGCGCAGCCCATTGGGAGTCACGAGCATTGACAAGTCCAGCCATATTGGGGCTTTGCTTCATTCAAAAGCCAGGAGATGAAGGGGTTGAACCAGATGCTGCTCTAGCTGAAATGAGCAATTCATCCTACGCAGGGCTTCATGAAAATGATGAATCCTTGTCTCCTGCACCTCTGCGCTGGGAGGCGGTTGGATCTAGGAATGGGCTCATCCCTATTTTATTTTTTAAGATAAAATTGTCTATCTTCAAAATGACACTTGTGAATTTTGGTTATTTCGGTTGGCTTTTTGAGTTTTCCAGAGTGTAACCGTTGCATGTTTGCTCTTTGTCCCCTCTCTAATTGTGTTAATCAGGAGACTGCCTGCACCATGCAGTTCATAAATGCCTGGGAGAGCTGTGACAAGTAAATTTCAATCTCTCAGTGGAGCTGATATTCTTAGAGCTGCAGGAGCAGTCATCATGAAGGGGAAAGCTGTGAACGCCAATAAATTATTGAAGAAAGCAGGAGAAATATTTCCTTCTGTTGACACATTGGCATTCACCTTTGGGAATGTAATCATGGGAAAGGTAGGCAATCTTTTGTCATAGGGACCTTTCGCTCAGAGAATTCAGTCTTTTTAAAACCTTAGTAGGGAGCCTGCAAGCTCTCTACATGGAAGGGATATTCGAGCTATAGGACATCTTTAGACAAGCACATTGCTCAGAAATGACAGCAAAATTGAATCAACACTCTTGGACATTAAAACATACTTAGTGATATGACAGGAGGCTTGCGGGGTAGCAGAAAACTCCTCCAGTTCCCTCACCCCCTTGGGACAGAAGCCACTAAGGAACTTGGTTGATTTCTATGAAAAACAGGGCAACGGTAAACAATAATAATAATGATAAAGAAATCAGAGTATAAACATGGAGGAATTTAAAACTCAGAGGAGAGCAGAAGGTGGAAGTCAATAGAGGTCTGTGGTAGCAAAAACAGCGAGAACAGGGCTGCCAGAAGGACTAGTCCCACTTGGCTGGATCTGAAGGAAAAAATGGGTGCAATACTCGAGATCTGGGATCACACAGGGGTTGTTCCTGCTAGGCCTGAACTCTGATTCCACATCCTTCTCCCACCACTGACAAAAATGAACCTGGCCATGGCTGACAACAATGTGGATCTGTCCCTCTGAATTTCGAATTCTGCTTGGAAAGCCATCAAATTAGCACCGATGTTTTATTCCAGCATCAGAAACTGCAGGGAAAAACACCCAGGAGCTCCCTGAATTTAAATCCACAAAATCAGCTCCAATTTTGTTTAGACAAGATGAGTGAATAACCCCTCTCTGCAGCATCATATTTGGCTCAAATCACCAATTTATTGGTTTACAAAAAATCTAAAACTTCCCCTCCGGCAAATTAAGGGATTACGTCAATCACTCAAGTCCAGTCTACCTGACAACAGAACGCAGCAACAGGGCAAAAGGTTTGATGCTCTGCTGGAATGTGATAAGGAGAAAATGCCAAATGACACATAGGCAAAGTTATTACCAGTGAGATGAAGACAAACTGGAGGGAGTTCAGAGAAGTGCAACAAAAATGATTAGAGAGCTGGAGGGGTTGATTTACAAGGAAAGTTTTAAAAGAACAACCGTCAATATGCACAGCAGGGCGAAGCGACATCCGAAGGGGGAGGGAGAGCCGGTTGCAAACATCTAAACAGCACAAACACCCAGGGAGGAGCAAAATCACCCAAGGGGGAAATAGCTAAGATAATGGGTTGAAATTAAGAGAAAGAGGATAAACATCAAAATAGCTTCTCAGTGGAAAGACTGCGCAATAATCTAATATGTGAAGACATAGAAGTCCAAAGCAAATACAGTATAAAATCCTTCCCTGAGTCTCTGAAGGTACAAGCATCAGCCACAATTCACTTTAGAAGGTGAATATTTCTAAGCAACAGGTTACGCTTTTACTTTTAGTTTAGAGGGTGAAGTGGTCACATTGGAACGCCCCCAAAAGTGCACTTCTAGACAGTGGCCTATTCCTCAATGAACAGTTTTTCGGTCGAGATAGTTGGTTTAAATCTGCCTCAGGTCTGAAGTGACTGGAAATCAACACCAGGTAATGGCTGTTTGGTAGACGATGTGACATGAGTTAATGCACTCAGCTGAATTTCTACTGGATATTGGACATGTGCTCACATTACAAATGCTTCCAGCAGCATGATCAGCATTAAATTAACATCTATGCTGACAATCTTGCCAAAGAAATCCAGAAGGGGATGGACATTAGTAACAAACTGCACGTTCACCTTTGGAGCGAAGTCATTAGCAAGGTAAACTACACCTCATGGGCTCTGAATCTCACTTATCCCCACCACCTAACTCCTAGGTAGGACATTGGCCTTCAAATTAAATAATTTAGCATATTTTCTCAGCATATTAAAAACAACTGCAATTAAAGAAGGGCTAAGTTAAAGAAAGCTTCTTTGTTTGGCAGTATTATGTTTTAACTAAAGCATTTTTGAAGGATTTCCTACCAGGGAAGGTACAAATGGTTCATTGTGGCCTAATGCATCTGATTGCATAAAAGGAAGTAGTAGCTGCAATGAGCAAGGGAGCAGCTTGGGACTCTCCTACAGAGTGGTATTTGAAGGTCTAGCTAAGCAACGCCACTTAGGCCATTTCTAGTTTATTGTTGTTACACTTCGGTGTGGCTTTCCAGTAATTTATGGGAGTGTTTGTTGAGTTCATGAGCTCTTGAGACCTGCATCCAATAAAATAGTGATGTACTTTCTCTTGACTGAAGGCAGAAGCATATATCATTGCATGCAGTGGGTCGGATATCATTTTCTGCTGGATGGGGAAAAAGGCTGTAAGGCTCTGTAGCTTAGTCAAAAGAAGAGGAAAAGTAAAGAAATATGTCAATAAAGGATGCTGCATTGTGAAGGGCACTGTTTTTATTTTCTTCAGCTTGACACATTAAGTTAGCGGGCAAGGAATTTGGTAGGTTAATCCTATCTTGTACTAGAAGATCTGGCTCCTGTATTAGTTTATGATCTCTTTCCAAGCTTGATATAAAGCCACAGAAGTTAATGAACAGCTATTAGATTTATCATTATTTATATAAATATATATATATACCCATAAATTTTCATCTGTATTTTAACATTTCCAAGATGTGGGGTACTAATCCTTTATGCTCTTGCAGTGTTAACAACAGTATGCTTTTAAATTTAATTAACATTTCTAAAAGTTGCCTCTTCCTCCACCATTAGCCTTTTCCCCTCTATCAAACAGTAACTGATGGATCAGACTTGGCTGATTAGCTGTAGAGAAGAGGAAAAATCACCAAAGGAGCAAGGTTTAGTCTTAATGCAACTTCTTTCTTTACACCCACAGACTAGTCTGGATGTAAGATGGCCAGAGAGCACACAGAGTAATCCAGTCTTGCAGGAAACAACCCAAAATGAGTATCAGTCCCCAGGACAACTGTGATCCTGGAGCCGAGTACAATTTGCTTGCATATAAAATAAATAAAAAAATCTCCGGATAAAAGACAAAGCCAAAGGTTTGTTTTGTTTGATGGTTTTCTCAGAAATTTAACGCCACTCAAACATCAAGAAAAAGGAGCCAGGAGCCGTTTTGATGTGATACCTCTCAGTAGCACAGTCCATAACAGTAATTTCACAGTGTTCTTTAGACACGGACAACATCGGATCCCAACTAACAACAATTCAACCCATGACTCTTCAGGCATCAGAAGCTGGAGCAGAAAGCCAAGTAATGTCCGGGCATGCAGGGGACACTGGAGAGGTTGTCATCTGTCCCCCCCTGCCCCATTCTGCAGCGGTCCCAGGTGCTGGTCTGGCTGCTGGCCATGGGCAGGCAGACACAAGGAGGGGAAAGTTTTGTTGTGTTTGTTAAATTCAACTTGGGATTTCCCCATGACTGCTACCAGTGAAAAGTGTTAGCATATGAATTATTTAACATAAATGCGGGGACTACAGTAAGTCTTCTAACTGTCTGCCTTCTGTGGAGATTTCTTTAGCTGACAGTTTATATTCCTCTGTGACAGACACTTTTTCCAATCTTAGGCTGTACTCTGTGCTGGTCTGAAAAAGGTAGGTTCAGCAGGAGGCACCATAAGAGAAAAGGGCTATAGTACAGGGAAACAGGTTGGGATTTGAAGCTCATAATTTCTATTATTAAATCAGTTTTAAGAAAGAAATATATCGTAATTCAAATTAAAGGTCTTCTTTGACCTGCCCCTGCTTTCTTGTTACTCCTATTGTTCAGGAAAGGAATAAAACCTGTATTACTGTTCAGATATAAAGCCTTAAGGGGAGCACATGCTCTAACAACTATTCTGTCTGTATTTTGAATCTCCATCTGAAATCAGAGAGCATTTCTAATGCTGGCCGGCTACACACGTAAGAACAAATAAACTTTACCTTGAGGAACTAAAGAGACAAGCAGCAGGAGCAAAGAAACCCTTGCTGAGATGGGGAGCTGAGGCGCAACAAGGTTAAGTGGCTTTCTGGAGGTCGCTCGGGAAGTCTCACACCGAGCTGGGAAGAGAACCAAGTTCTTCTGAGTCATCTTACCCTGACAAGCCCATCCTTCTTCTTTTCCTACTAAATGGAACAATCCTGCATTGGCTGTGGTATAACGGTCTACATGACCGGGTAGGTCTTTTCCATTTTCAATGTCTATGATGAGAGTAATTCTGCTTAATGGGGATGCAGTCAGCTGGTGCCAATGGTTAAGTGTTGCTTAACCAGGTGTTAAATAGGTATGAAATTCCAAGCTCTGGGCTCTGAATGCAGGAGTTGCCAATTGAAAATGAAAATAAAATAAAATAAATGGCAAACAAACAAACAGGAAAAAAAAAAAAAGAAAAAAAAAAAAAGGCAACAAAGAGAGAAGAGAAAGGAAATGCCCTAGAGTAATAAGATCTGTGTATTTGCATTCTGGTGTTTTCGTTCAACTCATTCCAAGGAGGCCTAAATACCATGTTTACTTATAAGTTTCACAGACTATAAAACACCCAGGTCTAAGTAGATTCCTTCCTGTTTTCCTTTATATCTATATATGTATATATAAAGAGATATACTTGATAAATGTGTGTGTGTGTGTGTATGTATATATATATATCTATATGTATACTTGATAGGTGTTTTTTATCATCTGCTACTTTCTCTTGCAAAGTCACCTTTAACTCTCCATTGAAACCTTCTGGCAAAGTCTTTCTGCTTTCCATTTGATATGTTTATTTAATGTCTAGTACCAAGACTGACAACTGTAGCAGGCATCAGCCAAGGAACAGACTCCACCTATTTCCCTCAAGTTATCATTCTTAATGCTGTGTTTAGACATCTTAGAGGCTCCTTTAAAGAGTGTATCTTGCGTTTTTATACAAGCTGTGCTTTTAGGCAATCACTGTATTCATGTGTGATCTATATCCAAGATGACTATTTACCAACACCAATTTTTTTCTTCTCATAGATTCATTTTCTTTTTACTGGGGAATCTCATACTAGCCCACTTCTCACATTTCCCTCCTTCAATGCTTTAAAGTTTGACACATTGGAAATCCATAAATTATTTCACAGCCATCACTTTTTCTTCCCAGGTGAAATAATTTAATGGCATTGTTTTATTGAAAGGTTCAGATTAGGTGCTGACACTTATTGACAGGAAGAAACACATCCTTCTGCTGGGATAAAACATATTTTTTATTAAATAAAAGAGTGATGTAGGATTGGGTTCCTGTCTCCTCCTCAGGTGAGCATGAGGAAACGAAGACATCTGGCCCTTTAAAGGCCAGTGTGCCAAAGTGACATGTAGCATTGTCTTTTTATTCTCCCCTTCTTTCTCTGGCTGAAAGTCCTTTATTTTAACATATTCATTTCACTTCCCATTGCATCCTCTGGGTTCCAGCCTTAATCCCAAATAGTAGTTGCCCCATGGAGAGCACAAGATTAAGGGATCTCAGCCAAAGAATGAAACTCTAAGCTTTGATTTCAGCAGCTTTCATCATGCAGCTGGAGCTGACTCTCCTGAATTTCACGGACCGGCAGCCCCAGAGCTCACCAGGCCCCATCCAGTGCTCACAGGCTGTAACGGAGGAATTTCCATGGAGCCGTGGATCGGGACCCAGGCAGAGGATAGGCCAGGCAGCCTGGCTTGCCCTCTCGTCTTCCACTTTTCCTTCACAAGCAGCAGTTTGATCTGGGCTTGCCCAGGAGTTTACTGGTCTTAAGTGTCTGGGAGAAGAGTAAAAAGTTAAAAAAAACAAAAGGCAACTGAAGTCCTCCCACAGACTAAAGCAAAAGAAAAATAAACCCCACACATGCACACACACTCACATATATGTTTGCACCTGCATGGCTACATATGTACACAAGAATATGACATGTGCATGTGAATACTTGCAGAAAGCTGAACACTTTTCTGCTTTGATTTCAGCAGATCCCCTCCAGTGTCACTGTGCAAAATTCAGCACTTCACTGCAGCGCGAAGGCAGCACAGGGTCCTCCACCTAATGGCGTTACCAACACAATTCCCTTCCTGAGTCTTTCAGAAACTGCTTTGAAGGGATGGAGGGCAGTGATTCACTCCCAAAGCACCTCCAGAGGCACACGGGCACCTCCTCCTCCACCCTCCGGGGATGTAAATCGGCACAAAACCACAGAGCTCGGTAGAGATGCTCTGCTGTACACCAGCCGAGGATCTCGGCTAGCCTAGACACCGACACAGATACTCTCATCAGGACAGGACTGGGTGTTCGTGTCCAAACAGCGGTGAGACAGAGCAGCTGACAGGGGCGGGTGGAGGATGAAAGATATGTTCCCCTACGCCTTTCCTCACCTCTCCCCAACGTTTCAGGATCTGCTGCCCCTAGGACCTCTTCATTTGGTTGCCAACTTCACGTATGGATCAGCTCTGCCCAAATAATTCAGATTCCAATGAATGCAGCAGTGCGAACAACTGTAAAGCTCACGTTGGTCCAGCACCAAGTACACTACTGCAGAAGACCTCTAGGTCTTCGATAATATGAGTGTCCCCCACCGCAGGACACCAGAGGAAATGGTGCAGAAATGCACAGAGGGCTAATGATTGTGGCAGCCCCTTGCTCTAAAAGGCCATGAAAAAAATTGCCTGAAACTTCCCTGCACAGTCTTCGTCCCTTCTTTGCGCCTAAGGAGCATTTTGGCTAGTCAAAGCATCTTCTGAGCGGTCACCTCATCGAAGATTCCATTAAACAGGATTTTTTTTTTCTTTTCCTATGGGTCTGGCAAGGAGTGCTACCCTGAACCAAAGAAACCTTTTCTCTGGCACATTTTCATGCCAAAAATACAAGACCAAACCTTTTTGCCTGAAATATTCCTGACCCTTGGGCCGGGAGGCAGAGGGCTGGCCGGATGAAGCGCAGTCCTGTCTTCCCTGGGTTCCCACGAGCCTCTGTGTCTGTGTCCGATCCCAAGGGACAACTCAGGATATGTTTGATGTGTCCCCGCTGAGAGAGCCACGGACCTGGAAGCCCTGGGAAAGGATATGAAACCTGCTGTCTCACTCTCCACTGATTATGTCTGTTCTCCCTCTGATCTGAAAGGAAAACATCTATACTTCTGCAGGAGAGCTTAACGCGCCCGTGATGGGATAACGTGCATCCCAGCCTCCGTTGCTGTTCTCGGAAGAGCGCTCCGATGCCCTGCTCGGACGCAGGACACACACATCCGTGAGGAAAAGTCCTGTGTCCTTCGCCTTCACCTCTGGCTCCCTCAGAAAGCAGCTCCGTGCTTCCAACCTGCCTCGCAGAGGGTGGACGGTCAGCAGTCCTGACTTTTAGGTAAAAAATGGCATTAATACGGCACAAGCTCCTCTCAGGCCTTCCTCACTTCCACCAGCAGGCAGGCGGCGGCCCAGGCCCCAGCCGCAAGCCGCGCTCGCACACACGGAGGCAAGCGCAGGAGTGAATTAAGGGGAACAGCTCTATTAATTTATGCCTCGGCAGTAACGACCTTAAGACACGGAAGAATTATATATTAATTTGTTCCCAGGGTGTCTCGGAGCTGAGCGCGGCCGCGGCGCCGCGCATGGATCGGGCCGGCCTTCCGCTAGATGGCAGCTGGCGCTCGCGCAACCTCCAGGCGTATTTTGGTGCAGCAAATCCTTTTTTCCTCCCTTATTTTATTTTTTTTTTTCTCTCTCAGCGCTAATCATCTCACAAGCTGGAAAATGGGCCGTTTCTCCCCTCCCGCTCCCCCCCTTCGTTGCTCACTTATTGGGGAGAAACTGCAGAGGGAAAGGGTGGGGGGGAATCATTTGACCGGCGCGATTTGGTGTCGGGTCTCCACCTGCTGCGGAGCCGTGCTGCTTTTTTACCTTATTTTCATTTATTTATTGCTTTTTGGAGATGGGTTTGGCCCCACACGTTGCCCCACGCGTCGAAGCGTGGCGGCGGGTGGCCGGGGTAGCGGGAGAGGCGCTGTGTGGGTGGCAGATGGTGTCAGGAAGCCTCTCCGGACATTTTCATACTGAGGTTTCCAGCTGCACTGCTAAGTCCAGCTCTAGGTGGAGGAAGGGCTCCTTGCCCGGGCTCGGGGAGCTGGAGGGTGGGATGAGCTGGAGAGGTGGACACCCGGTACCACCTAAAGTCCTCCTGGATACAGAGCAGGTCGCGACTCCATGAGGTTGAACATGGCAGGAGGTCCCATCCCACTGCTTCCTCTGGTGGTTCTGGCCAGGGAGCGATGGGCAAGAGAGACGCAGAGAACAAGGTCAGTGCAGGCAGCTTTACGGGTGCTGACAGGCCGATGTCAAACATCTGAGCTCGGTTTTCTCGTCCTTCTGCAAAAGTTCCCCTTCAAGGTTCTGCAGCTTCTAAACAGCCTTGTAAAGTGTCCCCCATCTTGCACAGAGGGAAACTGAGGCACGAGCCAAGCCCTCGGTACGCCCAAGGATGACGTTTCATGGCAGAAAGGGGTCATAGCCCCTTTTGCCCTCGCTTTATGGAGGGCTTGACCGCAGGGTGAGCTGCGAGGTCTCCTCGTGGGCATCGCAGGGGGCTCTGCTTGTGAGCATCCCCCCCCCAGCGAAAGCGCTCGGGGGAGCTCCACAAAACAGCTGGCAATCTGCAATACTTCTATTTTTATTTATTTTTCCATCTGCCACGAGGGATCGGGAAGGTGAACTCCTCCTGCTCCAACGTGCAGGTTGCGACCAGCGGGTTTTGTTCGCAGCCGGTTTGGGCTCTCACCTCCACCCTCCCCCAGCTCGCCGAAGTTTCCCTGTCTCTCCCAGGACTCGGTGCTGCTGCAGTGCCAACCGCTGGCTGTTCATCTCCCGTCCTCTGCATCACCCTCTGCAGCATTTTCTTTTCGTCTCACAAATTGTTACGGTTTTACTGGCCTCGCGTCCTGCTCCTTTTCCTTTGGCAAATAAACAAATACAAAGCCTCCGCAGCTGCGGGGTGGCTCCAACTCCTCGGCTGCTTCCCGAAGTTCAGCAGAGGCTGCGGCACTCCGAGTCTTGCCTGCCTGATTTTGCCTCGGCCTCTCCCTGCACTTGCCTCGTTTGTAGTCGAGCGCCTTGCACTCGGTCCCGAGACGGCTGATTTCCCCCCTCGGGGCATTGCCAGCTGCCATATATGAGTTTCTCCTATAGAGATTGAATGAAAACATATACTGTGCTGGAGCGTTAAGTTGTAATGCAGCTATCAGCAGAAGTGCATATCACTCTGGGTGGCATTAGTCAATGATGACAGAAAGCCCATTGGCGACACAAGTCAATTGATAATAAAGCATAATCTCGCCTTCTCCCCCCTCCTCCCCATCACATATTTACCAGCCGTGAACCACTGTAGCATATTTCCCCTTCGCGGACGAATGCACCAGCCGTTTGGGCGGGTGTTTTTCAAAGCAGCCTGCAATGGAGGGGGTTAATGGCTCTGGCACGGTAGTTTGAGGATCAAGTGGCGAAATGGGGGGTTTTGGGGGGAGTGGGTCAAACCGGCAGCGAGCACGAAGCGTGAAAGGGCCATGGGAAATGCAGAGCCCCCAGAATAAACATGTGATGAACTTTCCTCCTCCCTCTGGCCTTTGCATGTTGCTTTAGCTCCTCCAAACACTCCTACTGTGGCTGTCAGACATGGGCAGGAGGCATCTCGGTGGCTTCTGCAGGAGTGTGACACTTCCAGGGCTCAGTGGCGGATGGTCCAGCCAGGCGGGAGGTGGCCACACAGCATGGAGAAAGGGTCAGACAAGGTGAAGAGCTGGGAAGAGCAGCCGTCAGAAGAGCCTGCAGACACCAATGCCGGACTTGGGTGAATAAAAGGGCCAAAACTAAATTAACAACCTCTCTAGGTTGGCAGACTGCTCCGTCAAGGAGTATCTGTCATTCCTGGAGAGGTGGGACCCCTCCCTCACAGGTCTCCAAAATAAATTTAGCATAAATTCCTACTGAGTTTAGGACTTCATTGCTTAACTCAGATTCCCCCCAAAACATGCGGGGAAGAACATGGGAGGCAGGCACTGGTGAGTGGTGGTATTTCTGGAGACATCTACTGCACTGCTGCTTAAAAACAGGTGAAATGAAGTCATCCTGCCTCAATTTTACTTCCAGTGTCCTAAAATCGACACCTCCAGGTTGGTCACTGTCATTTAATCAGATAAAGGTACCAAGCAGTGTGCTTCTCAGACCCAGAGCCTTTCTATTAGTTCTTTTTCGTGGCTTTTGAGGGAAGGCAACAGGCTTTGGCCTTTCACACCACCATACTCCAGCCTGATCCAGTCTGATCCATATTTCATCAAGGATCCAGGGAAGCTGGAGCCATGTCCTGCTCAAAGCAGCTTCTTGGCCATCCCGAAGCACTTTTCCTGCCCCACAACTCCTTTCCTCATTTGGTCGAAGGTCCTGGGACCTCGCATGCACGGAGACCTTCATCCCTGCAGGGATGAAGCACTGTTTGCAGCAATCCGCCAGCCCTGGGACCTGCCAGCGCTGGAGTGGAAGCAGCAGCAGGCCACCTTCATGGTTGAGTTCTCCCCCGCTGCGTGTGCTTTATCTGGATATTGATAACCCAAATGGCTTTCCTAATCAGCTTGTAATGGATTCCACAGGGAGCACCTTATTTTTCTACCACCTCTCTCCACTTCAGTCCTGTCTCCTTGCAGCCGCCCGGCTACTCGTCTCTTGTTTTTCAGAGGAGGGAAATGCTCTCTCGCTGCTGGCTCCTTCACGGCAGCGCTTCCTCTCCCAAGCACTTGGGGCCAGACGAGGTGGTTTCGCTAACACAAGGTGGGGGATTTGGTTCTGTTCGCGCCTAATGGGGCTGCATTAAGAAAGAACAAACACATCTGTTCTTTATTCTCCCGCCTGGCCAGGTCCTCCAGATGCCCGGTGCTGCCAGACGGTTTTCTCTGTCTTCGTATCATCAGGTGTGTTCCCATCGACATATCTTCCTAAAGGTGTTTTTTAACTCCAACATCCCATGGGAGAGTTAAAAGCCTCCGTGTTCCTGCACATTTTAGCAACAGGGGCATCTGCATGGGGCAACAAAACCCTGTGTGCAGCTCCTGAGGCCTGTGACCATACTAGGTCTGGAAACAAGGTGCTCATATGGCTCTTGAGACCCCAGACAGCTCCGAGTCAACAACGTCTATGCATCGCATGCCATAGAAATGCTCCTGTTCTGTTTTCCTTTTGTGGTTTCTAGGTAATTTCTAGATGTTATTGAAGCAAAAAAGGAGTTTTGCCACTGATTTCAGGAGAAGCAGATTTTGGCCCTAAAGCTGTGAGACTAAATGTGCCTGGTGTTTACTGATGCCAACGCCGATCTCCAAAGCAATTCCTGCTCTAGGAGGTATCGCAGCTGCTCTGCATATCAGGTGCAGGTTCTTTTGCAAACCCCTGGGTTAAACCAATTGCTGCAGACACTGAAATGCCAGCTCGAAGGAGGGAAATAAAAGGTGATTAGCATCTCCCTTTTTGTTTTCGTCTTTCTTTTTCTTTCCCTGCAGTCAAACTCTGTATGCCTGCAAAAAAGTTTAAAATGGAACAAGGCAGCCCCATTACATTACTGCCACCATAAAGTGCTTTTGGCCTGGAAAATGCTTTTTCTGTGAGCACTGAGAAGGACTCACAGAAGTCACCTTGCCACATTCAGTGGAACTTGGCATTTTATTTCAGTTTTATAGGGAAGGAAACCGTGTCAAAGAAGAGTTAAAAGGTGTTAGCCACCAACAGACACCTGGCATCAGCAGCACTCCTTTTTTCTTACCTTGGGAAGGGACACTGTTTTGTGTGGAGTGGATAGAATTACTCTGCTATTTGCCATCTACTAGCTGTTGTGCATGAGGACATGTTCATGGTCCTGGAGTCCTGTCTCCCGAAACGGTGTCCTAAATAGTGCTGTTGCAGAAATCTGACATTAAAACTAGCTTGCACAATTTTTTGCATTGAGAAACCAGCAATTTACACAGCTGAGCAGATCACAGAAACCTCAAAATGTGGAGTAGGAAAATATGTACTCTTCCAAAGTCTGAGTGTATATTGGAGAAGTACATCCCATTAGCAGGAGCTTACACCCATTATGATACATTTCATTTTTTCCCTGCAATGCCGAAAATGAGACACTGAGATACACTGAGATACAAATGCACCAGGAGCTGGTGGGCAATGCTGCCCCTGCATCCACGGGCCAGATGACACAGCAGGTGTAATACTGAATATACTTATGGGTTACCTTGAAGCAAAGAAGGAACAGGAGGCAGAAGGGTGGATCTTAGCTCATTCCATCATGTTACCCAGCTTGCTGTGGTGGAGCTGCTTTGGCTGCTATCCATGCAGAGAAAATCACAACTGGGCTTCCCAGGTCCTCCACTCATGCAAATCTAGTGCTTGCTTTTGCACCAGATGGGAGTCTCTTCTAATCTTGCAAAAGTCAAGTGTACAGCAGAGGAAGAAGAGGACAAGTACTGCTGTTGAAATGACTCTTGCTGTTGATTATTCCCACAGACAGCCATGTTTTCACATCTACCATGGAAGCTGTGGTCCTTCCCACACTGAGCCATAGCTGCTGGCATTGCTGGCAGAAGGTTCAAGTCTGAAGTCAAAAACATGCCAGCAAACAGCAGCAGCGGGAAGATGAGCAGGCAGCACAAAAAGCTGATGTTTAACTTGGATTCGGAGTCCATCCAACAGCACCTCTACTTTGCATTTCTTTTAATATTTCCAATTTCTGTTTCTTTTTTCTTCTTGGTTTGTATCTTCCTTTTATATATCTCTCTCTATATATAGATATATATTTAAAAGCTGCCTATAGCTGCTATAGCTTTCTTATATTTACAAGTGTTTGTGAACATATGTATATATATAAGGTTTTATACATTCATACATATATACATACACACATATAAATATTTATATATGCAGTAGCTTTCTGTAGCTACTGAAGATCTGGAGAGTTGCCCTAACTTACATTATTCCTATTTCCCCTTGGAGATGCATGCAGCCCACTCCTGTAGCATCATTTTCAGTATTTTTGGTAGTTGTTTACAGAGTGTAGTTGTTTTCAAAGACTTGCCTGTTAATTTCGATACTGGCAGGATCATTAGCTTAGTAGCTTTCATCTTGGGAAGCCACCCCTTCAGTCACTGATCATGCAAGATGATGGTTAATACTGAGCTATGGAGATGGAAAGCTACCTGGATGTGCTTCCTTTTGGGTGCTAACTTAATCCTCAAAAAGCACTCCTATCCTGAGGCACTGCTAAAAAAATGCCAGAGAACGTCATAGCCTGAAGAGCAATCTGTCTGTCGGGGAGCTGCATGCAGGAGGACTCGTAAGCTCTGAGACATTGAGGCAAACTTCTCATTTAGCAGTGTATGGTCAGAGAGTTGAGAAACGACAGGCTTTAAAAGGGAATTGTAGGGTAGGGAGGGCAGTAGATTGTATTAGGACGGGGTTGGGGGAAAGGGGGAAGGTACCAAAACCCAGGAAAGATGGAGACCTGAGTGGCGCTGAGCTGGTAAATGACAGGTGACAATAGGAGCGGAGCCAGTTCATTTAAGACACTCCTTAAAACCTTCTTCTGGTCTAAAATGCTGTGAGACAGTTTAGGGAATGACTGATGCCAATCAAATCCTTACCTTTCATATAGAAGGTGTCTAATATGGCCAAAGTGTTAAATCCCCAGCAATATCCCTGGCCATGGTGTCACAGCAGTCAAAGGCAGGATCAGACTGAAGGGTGCAGACAGATCCTATAAGCTTGATTTAAAACACTGGGAATTCATCACAGTTTTGCTCACCAGCAGGATTTAAGGCATGATCAATACTTTTGCAGAAGACCTTACTACTGAGGGTGGGGAGAGGTAATAAGGCTCAAGCAAAAGCTAGACCTGACTATAAGGAAAGCTGCCCTTCTGCCTCTGAGTGAAGAGCAGGGCTTTTTAGGCCTTGCCCTTCACTCTAATCTTGTCCCCTGTCCCTTCAGGCCCTTTAATTGATCATTCAGGGACAGAGGTCAAAGCATCGATACAATTAGATAGCTGCTGTTGGTTATATGTGCATGTCATCTAGAAAATGATATGTGACAGGAGTCAGGAGAAGGAGGATAAAAAGAATGAAATGAATAAAAATGATTGCTTTTGCTTTTAGAGGATGTCTTTCTGGGGCCCCCAAAATTGTGAGGTATCTTGCAATTTAACTGCAAGAGTAAATTCTAAGGACACCCTTATTTTTAAGGGGCTCATGCTAAAATGCAGCATCTCATGGAGCCTGTTTATTCAGACTGGTTGCTGCTGCTGGCGTGGGCAGCTTGTGAGAGGCAGACAGTCCTTTTTCTTTCTTTTTTCTAACAATTTTAGCCTAGCCGTTGTTTAAGATTCATCATACTTATAAACACCCGACACTGACTTCTCATTACTCACTACCTAAAAACACTGCAGAACCCTCTTAACAGTTATTTATTATGCTCATCTTGCAGATTGCTTACCGGGACATACCGAGGCTGTGGCATAGATTTTGATTTTTTACATCCTTGCGGGGCAGTCAGAAGTGCCTCGCTCCTTAAAACGAGCCCTGCGGATTATGGATGTCAGAGCAGAGGAGCAAGGAAGGCCGTGTGCCTCCTTGCACCTTCCTCGGCACCGCTGCGTGAAGAGGAGCCAGGCGCGGGCAGAGCTTTGAATCAACAGTGAGGTCTTATGAATTATGAACTGCGTGGTAGGGAATACAGAGCAAACCCTGGCTCACATGCTTCCCTTCAAGGATGTGAAAGTTGCATTTAATAGAAGGTAAAATTAAAAAAGAAAAGGAAAATAAAAGTAACCTAAGCCCTTGCTGGAGCCAGTGGAACATCAGGGAGGGATAAAATTCCCGTCATTTGCTCTGGAGCAGTGCTCGGCATCTGTGGCCAGCTATGTTGTGCTGAGCGAGGCTTTTCCCCTCTTATGCCTCAGTTTCTTTCTTCTGTAAGTGGATCGCAATGCTAATTCTTAATATGCTTTGAGATCTCGGTGTGAAATATACTGCATAACAGCTCCGCGTAATTACCCGAGGTTGCACGTTGTGCTCCCATTTTATGCAGAATGCTTTTTTCCGCTGCAGCAGAGTCTCGTATGCCACGCGGCGGCCGGGCCGCCGTGGGCAGGCAGCCGTTCCCTGCAGGTAGCCGGCCGCGGGGAGGCCGAGGAGCGCGGTGGTGCAGGCTCCCCGTCAGCGTCCCACATGGGCACGAGCTGAAACAAAAGCAAAATATTCAGATGAGAAGTTCTTTAGTGCACTAAACAAAACGCCTGGAGGAAAATGTTCTTCTTCATCATCTAATCACACGCAGACCAGAGCCCAGAAGTTTGTTTGGATTTGACGTCCGAGGTTGAAGGCTGGCGAAGCTCGGAGGCACTTGCGAGCTCTTACTGTGGTCTCTGGGAAGGAGCACGGACGTACTTAGCTGTCAAGAAGCATCACTGTTGTTTCAGACCTGTTGCCCGCAAACTCCACTTAGGCTTTCCATTACCTGGCGGAAGACAATAAAAGCCTCTTACAAAGACAGCCGCAATTGCTAGAGAACTGTCTCTTCAAAAACGCAACCTGGAAATTTAGCCTCTGGGAAATTCATTTTATATTGAGATGTAATTTGTGTTGCTTAAAGACCAACCTCAGATTTCAGGTTTAAAAGGACTTAAGGGAAAGCCGCCAAGAAGAGAGCATAAAGAGAAAGCCTTTCTCTCCCCCAAATATATTTTTTGACATGGTTTTGAATGCTGTGAGAAATCTGTGCCTGCCTGCAAACTCATGTTTTTCCATATGCACTTCCCGTTTGCTCCTTAGAAGTGTGAGCAGGAGATTAAAATTCAGACCTCCAAAAGCACCTCGGCACACGCGCGAGGCCGCGAGCAGCCCTTCGTTCTGGGGCCGCGCAGCGCACAGGCTGCACAGGGAGGGCTCCTTGTCCTGTCCTGAAAGGGCAGCAACTGTCCCCAGTTTGGGACGCAGAGCTTGGGGCGCCGTCTGGGTGGCTCGGGGGGACATCTCCGGCTGCTGGAGCTTTCTGAATCCCTGAAAGGGGTGTGGGAATCTCACAGGAAGGCGACTGGCTTATGAAGGGCTGCTCTGTGTTTGGCTTTTGCAGGATGATGTCCTTTTTGGCACCCGTGCCTGTGGGTAGCTCACGCTTTCCCAGGCACTGATGAGGAAGGGTCTGTATCCAGCTCTGCTGAGATGCCGAGCGGCTTTCACAGTTTGCTCCTGCTCTAGGCCAAACCCAAAGTAAAAGAAATCTTCAGTGTAAGAATTTGGCAGAGAAAAGCAAGGAACGGCACCGCAGAAAGGGCTCTGCGATACACGGCACCCTCCAGAGCTGCTGCTCTCAGATGCATGGTTTTTTTTTTTCCCTTTGCATTTACTCGTAGGGGCAGTGATGAGCAGTAAAGCACTGGGAAATATGATAGTTTAGCCTTATGCAGATGCAGCTGCCGTGACCCTGGTCCCAGGCCGCAGCAGGAGCCTGCGGCAGAGGGAAAGGCTCCCCTTTCCCGTTGCCGTCTCTCAGCGCAGGGCACGGCGCACGCTTGTCCGTGGCGTTTTACGGGAGCAGCCCGGCGCCCGCTCACGTTGCAGCGGCAGGAGCTTTGCTGTAGTTCGAGCTGCCGTCCGATTCGGGTCCTCCATTGAGTTCCCATCCTGCAGTGATAGAGAGCCGTGTTTATGTGCACACCGCAGAGCGTGAATACGTGGCGGCCCCTCGAGGAAAGAGCCCCGTTGAATAATCCTTTTTGTTTAGTATTATTAAGTGGACCATGGCCCTTATTTTGCTTGTTTTGCCGCTGTTCCTCCGGGACGAGCGCGGTGGCCTTGTTCTAGCCAGTGCCTTTCACCGTGGTGAGCAAGATTTAAAGAAACATAAATCCACTTGAGAGAGAGAGGGTTACACAGCAGAGCTGAATAATGGGCTTTAATAGGCAAACCAAACAGTTAAATAAAAGATGCACACGGCATGCTAAAACTTAAGGAATGCATATTCAATGCAATGCATTATTAAATACAACGGTGAACATATGGGTGCCTACAATTAATGTATATAAATAGCTGATAAAATTGCTCAGTATTAGAAAGCTAGCGGCAAAAATGACCTCATATGTCAAGCAGACAAGCAGGCAGTTACCATTTTCTTTGTACACCTTACAGATGATAAATTAGTTTTATGGTCTGCATGGGGCCCTTATCACATTACAGCACCAAGTGTTTGATAAAGAAAAAAAAATGCCTCAGCTAAAAATCGAAGTGAAATTTGGAGTCCCCGTGGACCTCATTTTTTTAACGTAAAGAATTTTAACCAACTTCCTTTTGGGAAGATTTATTGCTCTAAAGAGAAATGTATATCTCTATCCTATGTGCTTTTATTACAACTTCTTCTCTTCCCTTCTTCTCCTCTTTTTTTTTTCTCCCTCTGACATTAGATGTAATATGAGTCTGCCGTAACGGATTCATTATTGATTGGGGGATTTAGTGGTTACAGCAGAGGGAATGGGCAAGCGGGACTCCTGGGTGCTGTTTCTGTCTCTTCTGCTGACCTTGGGTGAGTTCCTTCAGCTCTCGGAGACTCAGTTTCTCCATCTGCAAAATAAGGGGTAATAAACAGTTATTGTAAGGCAAAACTATTCACTATGCCCAGAAGCCCCCGAAAAAATCCAAGCATGGGGCTTTCCCTGCATGCAGCAGTCAGGAGAGACTGTCCACAGGGAAGGTGGTGCCTGGGGACATACAGGTGATGTAGCTCAGAACTTAATTACTGAAATATAGCTCTGCACCCACCCCCAAACGAGAAGGGGGGAAGGATCTGGAGGCGAAGAAATCCTCCAGTTTTGCTTCATCTAACCCTCTACTTCCGACTGATCTTTCTTTTCTTTTAGCATTTTTTGCTGTTTTTGGCATACCTGCTTCCTTATGAACATATTTTCCAAGCCTCATGTCCCCTCTCTAGCCCTGGATGGTTTGGGGGATCATAGGGGGGTGCTGGCAGCCTCTCATGAGCTTGTTGGTGAGCATGGCAAGGGACAGGCCGTGCTGCCTGAAGGCACTGGAAAAGCACCTGGCAGAAAGGGCAGCATTTTTAAGAGAGAATAAATAATTTTCACAGCCACCTCCCAGCTCTTTCTCCTCCTTCTGCTTTGAAAACTGTCTTTCAGAGGTGCTCTTGAGCACAGATGAGTTCCGCAGGTTTAGCCAGCTATTTTGCAGCTTTGAATAGAAACTGTTTTCAGTTTTCCAGCCCCCTCTGCCTGGAAGAGATACTTGGAGGTAAATTCACCAGTGCCTCCTCCGAGGCAACAGCAGATCCGAGCTGACATGGCATCCGTGATCAAACTCCAAAGGAATTCACTGTAGTTTTAATTTTGCTTGAGAGTAAATTATCTTTCCTTTTTTTTTTTTTTTTTTTTTTTTTTTTTTTTTT
>VZSV01000045.1:2415038-2438045 GCA_013398735.1 Nothocercus julius
ATTTTTTTTTTTTGTCATTTTGTCATTTGTCATTTTTGTCATTTTGTCACTCGCTCTGAATGTGTGTGTACCCTGCATGTGCTTTAGTGTCCAGTTATTTCTGACACAAGACTGTGTCACGCTGCTCTCATTGGGGTGGCTGTCTCAAGGATTATGATGTGCAAGCTACAGGTTCTCGGTTGAAACACTGAACCAACATTTGGTAAAATACTCTGCGTTTAGTTAGTTAGGTTCATCTCTATTTCTTTGAGCCTCCTCCCAGCAAAGTAAATATTTAGTTGCATGTGACGTAGCGTATTAAGACACTGCTAACTGCGAAAACACCCCTTACATTTAATCACTTGCTTAAATCACTTAGAAGACATTAAGATTTAAGCGTGTGCTTAAAATTAAGCATAGAGTTAAGCACCTTTATGAATTAAATTACCATGTTCTTGATATGCAATGAAGTTGAAAATACCTTTGAAAGTCCCCCTATAAAAATGAGTAACACTGTATTTCCCCACTGACAACTCTACTGAAATGCTATACAATGAAAGAATAATTTATAGCTGTAAACACAGCATATAAAGAGGGAGGCAACCTCCAGAATTTAGCAAGCACATTTGTTAAGGTTTCTCTAAAGCCTAAACTCCCAATTAACAAGCAAATCATCATCAGACAGTCAGTGAATGGCAAATTCATTCTATTCAACATCTTTTCAGAAGTGGATTTTGTGCACTTATCTCCATGAAAACCCAGCAGGAAAGTTTTCCATGAGAGTGATCCTACATCTGCCTGTTTTTAATGACTGTAATGGCAAGCAATATTCTACAATTACTTTGGCGATCTCATTTCAAGCATGCAAATCATATTATTTAAGAGCCCAGCAAAAGTCATTTATTTCTTGGAACTGCCAGCTAACTTTGGTGGGGTGAAGAAATGCTGTGCTTGGAATTAAAAGCCCTGATGTCTTGTAACCTTCCACGGTGGAGTTGTAAAATTTGTCCAACAAGGTCAGACAAGAAATCCTGAAAATGAGTCAGAGAGAAAGAGAAAGAGGAGAAAAAGAAAAAAGAAAAAAAAAAAAGTATTGTTCATTATCAAGTCATCTGGGTGTTCTCTTAGCTTAGGTGATGAATGAAGAGTTCATAACCGGTTCATCACGTAAGACACCAGCTAATAGCAAAAACCACTGTGCACAAAGTCATTCCAAAGAAACACCTGGGAAAGCAGATCTTTTCATTGTCACTGTGGCCATTCTGAAAACCTGATGAATATCTTCCCCGTGTTTGTTGCAGACAAAGCCGATACTGTTTTTTTTTAATCTTTGCGTTGGCGCTATATATATCGCCCTGGCATATACTGTAACAGTTTTGCTGCCTCACACATCAAGATGCTCAGAATATCTTATTGTGTGTCTCCTGCTGGTCCTGCTGTCTGTCTGTCTGCACTAGTCTTATGTGTGTACTGTTTGTTCTTTCATGAGACAGCAAAGGCTGGTGTTTGGGGCTCAGTAGCTAGAAAGCAACGCTAATATCAAAATGCAGCGAGGAAAATACACTGTGCTTTAAGACTATTTTCAGCCCACTATTCTTTCCTTCCTTCCTTCCTTCCTTCCTTCCTTCCTTCCTTCCTTCCTTCCTTCCTTCCTTCCTTCCTTCCTTCCTTCCTTCCTTCCTTCCTTCCTTCCTTCCTTCCATCTTTCTATATATAGATATTTTTTAGTTTCAGGCTCACAGACACAGTGAAGGATGTGACAGCTAATAAGGTACAGGTACCATTTCACCTCTGATTACCAGTCCAGTCTAAGCCAGGCAAGTGCTGACAAACCAGCAGCTAGCTTCTAACACCTAGTTTTTAGGAAATAAGGATTGGCCATTTTTTATGCTGTTTTGTCCCAACTATTCCCTCTCTGCCCCAGCTCGTGGTAGCTGAGGAAGCAAGTGAAGCATGAGCAGATCACTGAGGAATAACAAGGCTCTTGTTGCAGTGCTTCAGACCAAAGCTTTGAAGACCTCATCCCAAGCACAAGATTAAATACACTCCTTGCTTAACCTCAGTTACAAATAGCAGCTTTTTCAAAATTGACTAAACAGGTTGTTGAGCAGCATATCTCAAAACACCTTATCAGAAAGTTATGAGAGACCCTGAAGGAGTCTTAGAAATTGATGATCCTCCCTCTGCCCTACACTTCCTTGAGGTTCAAGATGAATGTCATGATTCTTTCATCCTCTGCCACCATTTCTCAGGTCTCATGTCCTTTTGAAAATCTTGGGGGTGGGCAGTCTGCTAATGATGAAATCCTGGTATTGCATCAGGAGTGATATTGTGGGAACTCTGTTTTCAAAAATATTGAAACTTTGTGCAGATAAATTTTCTTCTTTGTTTGATAGGTTACCGGTCAAAATGAACAACATTAGTCCTGCTCATATTCCTGAGGATATTAAGTCAAAATAAATCAGATAATTTTCCACAGAAGTGTTTTTTTTTTTTTTTTTTTTTCCAAACAAAAAATGTGCCTTGTTTTTCCTCATTATTTTAACATGTTAAGAGACCTAAAGTGACAGTGTAGGTCTCCACCCTCAAGATGTTTTGGCATCTTATAGCCATGGAAATAATTGGGGCTTATGCTCTTCAGTATATTTATGAGTCTGGGACATTTACTGTTGAATTATATTGCAGAATCATTTAGCGTCTGAGCTAAAGTGATCAAAACCCCTGGGTTTTGATTCCATATTATTCACCCCCATGCTGGAGTCTTCAAGTCTACTTGCTGGTTTAGACTTCATAGCTTGACTGCTGTGTTTCAATGACACACTTACTTAAAACCAAGCGAATGACCTTGGTTTTGGTTGGATTGAGGGTTACATAGGTTTGGGGAGAAGTGCTGTTCTTTATTATGTATATAATAAATAGTACAGAGGGTGCTTCAGAAACAAATTAAGGACACAGATCTTACCCTGAAGAGTTTATGATTTGAATGGATCTATAACATGATGAATGAACACAATAGAAATAGAAGGAGGAAAGAAAAATATAGGGTCAAGCATCACTAGAAAAATCTGTGTAGTTTCGTTGATGAATTACACATACGCTTACTGGTTCTATTTCAAGTGTTATGGAGTGTAATTGGTATTGTATGTACATATACATGAAAGATGACCTAGCAATAAGATTGCTTGAAATCAGTTGCAGCTGCTAATGTAGCAAATCTGTTACTGTGTGTGTGTGTATATATAAGTATATATGTATATATGAATGTATATAAATAAAATCAAATCCATAAAGTCATTAAATATCTTTTTGGAAAGATTTAGTCCCCCGAGTGATTGGCATATTGCAAGCTCTCAGCAATATATTGGACAATCTATCTTGGATGACACTCACTACCACTGTCTTTTCGAGGAAGGAGTATGCCAAGGTTCTAACACAAAAATTACTTCTGCCCAATGTGAATCAATAATTCTGTTCTTTCGTTTGTCACTCACATTTGTGTCCATAACACTTGGTCTTCTTGACCTTACTTATTCTGCAGTGGAGTTCATGGTAAAGAAAACAATTCATAACTGAATAGAACCAATAATTTTATGTACCTGTATCTACCCTGTATCTACCAACCTAGGGAGAGATGCCTGAAGTCACGATTTCAGCTAGAGCTGTTAACTTATAGCTGTTTTTGATTATCGGTTTCCTAAATGATAATTCTTTAATTAACTAAACCAATTGCAGATTTTTCTCAACTTGAAGGGCTTAGGAAATATCTCAAAGATCCTGAGAGGAGGATAAATCATGCTTCTGCAAAGATGTTTTCCTGTTCTCAATATATTTTTTTTCCCTTTAGTAGTTTCAAGAGGTTTTTCCCGGGGGAATGCCAGTAAAGGGTAGCAGGTACCAAGTCAAGGTAAGGAGACAGAGGAAAAATGATTGCACATCACCTTTGGGTTAGAATGGCTGGAAATGGGTAGGACATGAGAATTTATGAAAAAGCTTGTTCAGGTGAACAAGCCGGGTGAGCCAATTTTGGCTCAAGAACAAGAGCCAATTCATATAAAGATTAGAATGATAAATGTGCAAGTTTTGCGTGGATTATATATATATTTTCCTTTTATTGGTTGTTTTCCCAGGCCATCAGGAATGACCCTAATGGCAGTCTCAAAATAAGCCTGTAGCGGCCCAGCCACTAGAGTGGGTAATAAATACATCACTGGTCCAACCCTGTGCACCTAAACTTATAAGAGAACTTTATTACATATAACACAGTCCTCTTCCCTGCCTGATAGTAATTGCTGTAATTTTCTAGTTTCACCACTGTCAACGATATAAATGAATAACTACATATAAATCCATACTTAGAATCCATCCACACACAATATTTATGTTACTGGATGTTAAATTTAAATCTAAGCTCTTTTTGTAGGTCTCTGCTGCAAACAAAGATGTGTCTGGTCGTTGTGTAGATCTGGGCTAGCTGGACAGTGGCTAATGCAGGTATGGGCAGTCATGTAGTCCTGGTGGTTTAGGGTTCACAGAGGGCTGTAAACCCCCTGGCGAGGGGGAAAGGGGGGAATAAATGCACTGACATCAGGGTTGCTGAGCCCTGACCTGCTGGAGATGCCCTGGCAGCTAAATCAAAACCAGCTAAGGGTGGTTTATGAGTTATAGTCAGACCTGGCTGTAGTAAAATCCTTTTCCTTGGGACCATATCTAAAGCAAGGCAGGATGTAGCACAAATAAAAGTGCATAGTCTGAGCAGGAGGAGATACAAAACCGTCCAGAAAGAGAGACCTTAAGTTATGAACTCTTATCTTATTTGAAATTAAAAAGAACAAGAAAACTTTCTGCTTCTATTCTTGTTTGCCCATGGACAAGCTAAGGTGAGGAATGTGAGCTGAATTTCCTGAGTACAGTGTGCTCACGTTTGGCCTGTCTATCTACCAGCCTATCTACCTATCTCTCTAATCATGTAAAGCCACAGAACGAACTAATAGCAGCTTTCCCAGGTGAAAACAAGTGTATTATCTTTTTACATTTTCTGAAGCAGGCCAGCATTTCATCATCCCGCTGTGTTCAGTTGTTATGTTAGATTGTTTAATGTAATAGAATGACATGACACTGGTACACCAGATACATCAGAATTATGAACGCTGGAAAGAGACAGTGATAAAGTGTTTCGAGATACATGTAATCCTGATAGTGCTATAAGTTTCTGCAATTGATTAAAGACATTTCCCCTGTGCCACCTCATTATTACACATCAAAAGGGAAAAACAAGGGCGAGCTGGATAGAGGGAAAAAAAAAGAAAAATATGTTGCTCTATCCACAGAGCAGAAAGTCCCCAGATATATATGTATGTATGCTAAATTAATATGTATATACAAGTATAAGTAAGCGTGAGAGAGCCTAAAATAGGTTTGAAGGGCAAAAACCAAAGTGCTGGGTGAGTTGTTGATTGCCACATCTGAAAGATGATGGGAACAGATCTGAGAATGGGGGAAAATGACAAACTCAGAATTGCTGTAGGGATCAGAGAGCTTTCCAGCAACTACAGAGAATGATAGAGATGCTGATCACCAAAATGAAAAATATGGCTATACCTGAGTGCTACTGTTGGGTTTGTGCCAAAAACAGGCTTCTCTATAGCTTGAAGATACTTTAATATTTGCCTGAAATTCAGATGAGATAGAGCCTGAAGTTATGATTCTAATGTGTGTGGGTATATTAATCTGTGAGGCACAAAAAACATAGTGTCCCCTATATTCCATTAATATGCAGTCATGGAGTAAGATTTTTGGAGTAAGATTTTCATGGAGTAAGTCCTAAGTGAAATTTGTCTGACAGTCTCTGCAGACCAAACCCAAGCGCCCATGTCAAGGTAAACTACATATTGGGCACAGACCTGAAAGCCCTTAGGCCAAGCTGTGCTATGGAAAAGTGTTCTAGTCATGCTTGGAGATTAATGGAGAGCTTCTGCGTTCAGAACCATTCATCTGACACTTTTTTTAAAAATCATTTAGCTCAATTTTGTAGTAAGAAAAAAAAATTTACAAATCGTTGGAGTCCGAAACATTCTCTCCCACTTTCAAGCCACTATTATTTTTGTAGTGATGACTCATTTTGGTCATATGTCTTATCTGAAATTCTTGTTCAAGCTTGCAAATATCACAGCTGTGGGAAGCATTTTTAATGTGAAATATGTGAAATATGTGTGACTTATCTTAATGGCATAGCCTTCCTCTCCAGCCACAGACACCTAACTAAAAGACCTGGCTAAGAAAGACCCTAGAACCCAGCTGAGCTACACTGTCAGAAGAACTTTCATGTACTCATATATATATATGTATAAAGTCTTACAAAATAGGATATTAACATCACTGAATGACCTTCATTAGAAGGCAGGACAAGACCTGGAACAACATTTTGTTCATGAGTCTTGTTCAGTAAAGACAGGTTATTGCAGGTGCCAACTCAAGAAAATGATTTTCCCAATCATAATCAGATAAGCACTGAGAAATAAGAGTGGATTCATAAAGTATTTGCAGAAATATCCAATGGACAGCCTCCTATGTTTTGGCAAGACCCTTACTGACGTCAATGAGAGAACGATAAAGCCCAGGGTGCAAGAGATGAGGCACTAGGGATACACAAATACCAAATAAAAATACCAAAGGCATTTTGCTCTTTGGCATTAATAACAAATGTCAACAGTTAAGTGCTGCTTCTTCAGTACGATGCCAAGACATCCAGCCAGTGGATAATGTCTCAAGACTTCCCAGAAGCCATTTATAGCTTTCTGATAAGGTAAAGCTCTCATTTCATTAGCTTGCCAAGGCCTCGCTTTCTTCAAAACAGCATCTTTACTTCTGGAAGTGGAAGTACATCTAGAGCTGAATCACTGGTTTCATGGTAAGGTAGAGTCAGAGACTGGGACACCTGTAAGGAATTAGGAATGCATTGCTTTAGTTATCATCTCTGTAAGAGATTATTTATGGCAGTTGAAAAATTTGCACAGGAAGATATCTGCACAAATAATTAGTCACTGTATGATCCACGCTGAAAATAGTCTTATGTTAATAGAACTTCAGGTAACCAGTCTTGGGAAGAAAAAGGTCCCTAAGGAAAGGAATTCTGAGTTCCCACTGACCAGTAAGGCTAATGAAGACTGAAATGCCAAGAGAAGCAGTGGAGTTTTGGTGTCCATTCTTGTTAGGAACAGCCATCCATTTCTGGCCAAAACATTGTTTACATCTGCATAAGACTCTCAGTTATACATCTCCTTCTAGAGAGACGTTCCTGAGTCTCATTTTCTCATCCATGAGACAGCAAATATATGAGGAAATGCCATTATTGCAGAGATATCAGAAGGGAATATGAGACCACGTATTAAATGATGCAATTCACTAATCACAGTCTTTTAGCTTCATTCCAGACTTTGATATGTAGAGTCTGATTCCAGAGCATTGTTTCCCTCAGCTGATCATGATGATGATATGAGAGTGGTAAAGTGCTGAATGGCGAGTCTCAATTTGTGATAATAATTTAAATTACCTTAGCAAAATTTTAAAGGTTTTTCTTTTTCTTTTTTTTTCTTTTTCTTTTTTTTTTTTTTTTTTCTGATAGGACTTGATTCTCAGAGGTATCAGGAGCCCCAATGCCACTGGTTGCCTAAAGCTTTGTGAAATCTGAGCAAGTCCTTCTTCTGAAGAACTGGGTCTTACACCCATTTTGCCTAAATTTACCATGTGCAAAATGGGAATAATAATAAACAAAAAAAAAAAAAAAAAAACAGTCAAAATAAATATTAGAAGTAGGGACCCTCTAAATATCACTGAGAGAATTCCACATCCAGTGCCTTAACCATAAGCTGAGGCTGAGTAATCCAGCCTTCCTTCCTGTTTTGAAGTTTGGCTATTTCACTGCATGCAACTCAACTCTTGGCAGCCCCACAGAGATTTTGGTCTCTCTTTCTGGTGCTGTTTTATTCTATGAATGGTTTGCGCTTCAGGAACAGGAGAATGAATTGGTCTCTATGGAGCACTGATGCCATTTCAGGCTGAATAGGCTGGGGGAGAGTTAACCCACATGAGAGAATAAAATACAAAGAAGTCTTTATTAGTGTTCTTCTCCCCTTTTAACCTTTTAAATGCCTCTTTGTTAAGAACCCATTGTCTACTCTTCAAAGTTAAATCAGAGTTGAGGAGAAGCCAGTGTAAATTCTAGCAAGTGGAAGGGTCACAGAAAAACTAGCCTTACCTATGCAAGCTTTATTCATCTTGGGAATATATGCTCGAGAATTCACTTTTTGGTCTTCAGTAAAGTGCTTCCGCAGTAGCTTCAGCAGTAGCTTCAGATACTGCTTATGAGGCTGACCAACTGAGCCCTCTCTTTAAACACATGTGCATGGAAGGTCCCTTTATGTGGCATTCCATATAAATGGAACGAGTTTTGTCTTCATACTTTATTTTTGTCTACCAGTTTTATTTCTCGGTTTAGCTTCCCACCGTTCCCACAGTTCTTGAATCTCTGGCAAATGCCCAGTCTTCCTCATTATCCTGAAAAATGCCCATATATCTGCCTTTCACTAAACATTCATCTCCGTGCTTCGGGCTCCTTACCACTGAAGGTTCAGAGAACCAAGCACGTTCTGTCTGGGGAGGAAGAGATTAGAGAGAGCCATGATGAATGTCTATAAACACATAAAAGAATGTCCCTGAAAAAGGAGAGGAACCAATTATCCTCATTAGTCAATGAAGAAAAAAAAAAAAAAAAAAAAAGGTAATAGGCTCTAGATGAAGCACAGAATATTTAGGTTAACTGTTATGGAAAACTTCATAACTATTAGTACATCTAAGGCAATGAAGCAAGTCACCCAAGGGAGGTAGTCAGATCACCTTCACTGGAGACAGTCAAAGGAAGGTTTGACACCCATCCACCAAAGCAGTGTTAGAGATAATTAAATCATACTTGCACCAGGCAAAAGAATGGACTAGATAATTCACTGGGACTCCTGTCCAACCTTGATGATTCTTTATTTTTCTTTCCTAATTGGAAAGAGGGGTGTGCCTGTGTGTGCTGCAACTTCTGATTGATCTGAGTTATCCATGGAATGTCCAAAGGGTCTATTTTAGGAAGAGATGTTTCTTTCTTTAGCTCTATTTCCTTCATTTTTATTTTTTTCTTCTAAATAGCCTCAATGTTTTTTCAGGTTGTGAAGAGGACAAGGAGTTGGAACTAGTTGGAACTAGACTAGGAACCACTTGATTGGATGTGCTTTGCTGAAATTTAGCCTTCAGAATACACATCTAGTCACAGAGATGTGTCCTCCCCTGTTGACTACTCAGTGGCATCTCCAGATTAGACAGGTACCTCCAGAAGAGAGTTTTATCCCTTTCCTAGAATAAGATAAAACCAGATCAGCCTCTGGAATTGCCTTTCCACTGGCTTTATAGAGAGCCTGGGAATCTCTTAGATTATTAGTTATCTAAAGACTAAACTGCTATACATCTAAAATTAAGTATCATGAGTTCTGCACTTTGTAGCTCTCTGCAGTCTCTTTTCCCACAGCTTTTCTTCCCTGGCGATAAAGCAAGGTAATGGCAATGGCTAGGTACCTAGTGTGCTGTGCATGTTGCCTGTTACAATTATCATGATTGCCTCAGTGTTACTTTGTGCTTCTCCATCTGTTTGAAGCCTCCATCTGTTGTCTCTCCTCTTAAATTCAGGTAAGGCTAAAGATCTGGATATATCTAAGGGTTAGATTGTAGGTTGTCTGCAGCAATGGCCACTGATTTTCCTCACCAGGATTATCTCACCAACTGCAGCAGGACTGTGACAGTGGGCCACATATGCAACTCCAAGGTAAAGAGTAACAATAGTTATAATGTCAGAGTTCCTTGATCTTGCAGGCCATTTTCCAAGAAATACTAGTGCAGAAATCATATACTATCTTATTTTGATTGTTGATAATCACAGGGCCCTACAAAAACATCTTGAGGAATAGGCTTGCAAAGGGTTTTGAAATCTGTTGAGTATAGAGAAGAATAACCTTGATGCTCATGCACTGCTGGGCAAGGAAGCCACTTCCTTTGGCAGACAAGGCTAAGCATTCCTCGAGATTCAGCTGCAACGCAAGAATTAAATGTAGTAGTGCTGTTTGAAGACTGTTCCCAAAGGCAATTAAAACTCTGCAGAGTGAAACTTTAAGGACAAAATGAGAAGGAGACTGCCACCTCCTTTACCTTGATCTTTACAACCTTAATAATGCCAACCACGCTAAGAGCTCTGTGGACTTTGAAAGCCAGGGCCCTCTTTCAGCAGGAGTGCATACAGCAAGGAAAATCATTGTCAGGCCTCGCAACTCAGAGAAAGAGACCAAACGCAAACTAATTGTATACAATAAATCGTATCTAAATGGACTCAACAGCAAATGGGCAGATGGAGAAAGATTTTCTGCCCCTTCATCCAGTTACCGTTACCCATCATGTCACTAACTCACCTTCCCTCTAGGGCAGCAATCTTCCCAAACTCTCTGAATCTCCAGGCATGCTGTATTATGGTAGATAAGATAACTAAGGTATTTCTCTTAGCTGGTAATGTTCCTTACTTCATAACATGCTTTTACAGTTATGCCTAAACTGCTGGAGCTGAGGGTTGAGCGGGTTTACGTGAGTGACAATAATGGGTGAAGATTTTGGTTCTTCTATCTTTATTCTAAAACATCTTCTGAGTATGCTATGGAGAAAACAAAACTCATCCAGATTTACTCGACTGGGTCAAACTCATGAGTCTTGACAGCCTGTAACAAGTCCCAGCACGATTTCCTGACACCAACACAGCAATCTCCCCACTCCTCCCATGACACCTTGTTGCCAAGGATATTCCTAGCTGGTGTTCTGTACAGCAGTATTTAACAATAGCAACGACAACACTAAACCATTAGTGTGAGAGTATTTCTGCACCCGTTAGCTCCCATTGGCTTCCAAAGAGAAGCGAGACCAGCTCTCCTCCCTCCCCAGCATGCATAGGAATGAGGGGTAAAGACAGTATCTTTGCAAAACAGCACTGCACACTGCAGCAAGTGGTCAAATCTGGTCCTAAGGCCACACAAAAACACAGGTTACCTGGGGTCTCCAGCAGCTTCCTGTCCTCTTTGGATTAAACACAAGGCATTACTCACTAGTAGGTTCTATATTTCCTCCAGGCAGATGAATGCTAAGCTCCTGAGATGGGCTCTTGAGTGTGCCATAAGAGAAATCAAGGCTAAATGAGCAGCAAGTGTAAGAAACTGTTGGTATCTCTCCTCTGATTTCCCAAGCTGTATCATTTTTGCGATAACACATTCTTTCACTTGCAGGAAAAAAAAAAATATATAAATAAATAAAAAGCAATGCTAACTATACTATGTGAAATGGAGATTGTTAATTTGCCTAGTTGGGAAGAACAGAACATAGCTTTCATTTTATTGGGATTATCATCTTGCAAATACTTAAGCATGTGCTTAACTTTAAACCTGAGAGGCCTTTTTGAAGACAATATAGCTATTTACATACTTCAGTGTATTGTTTAGTCTTGGTAGGATGAGAGCTGACATTAGCAGCCTTAACTTCCTGACAGTGTAGTTTCCTAGCTTTGCATAACAATAATGGCAAGTTTCTGTGTGATGTGATTTACACAACCCATCATTTGCCTTTGTCTGTTCAGCTATAAATCTCTGTGTATTTTTTTCTGGACTGATCTTCAGTCTGATTCTCTGGGCTGTAACGGTGATTATGCCTGTCCCCTCTGTTTTCCCTCCAGCTTTTCTTGGGTGGCTTCCACCAGCAAAACACTTCTCGTCTAATTGGGACAATGAACTTTATCTTTTTTTTTTTTCTTTCTCCTGCCAAACTTTCTTTAACGATCTCTCTTATAGTTAGAGCCTGCAATTTCCTTTAATTACTTGCAACCATCTAAAATAAACAATTCTAAACCAACAGAACAAAGAGCCATTTGTTTTTCTGGTGCCCTCTCCCCATTATCCTTCCATTCTTAACGCTAATGGTATTGAGAGATTAAACTCCATCCTACAGGCAGCGACCTACTCTACTGTTTCATTTTAATTTTTCATATCCCTCCTCCCCCCATTTTGGCTGGCAGTCCCCCCAGGTTACACATTACATCAAAGTATACATCATTTGCTCTTACTTCTTTCTGCATGCTGCCTCTAGGCTAGGAAATTTGCCGAATGCTGCTGTTGCTGCTGAGAACTAGCCATTTTCCTTTACTCAAATGTTTTTTAACTTGAAAATGTCAATACAGAGATAAGACATAAGATCAACTCATAAATATTCACGGGATACTACTTTTGTTTTGTTTTTCTGCCCAAGTTACAGCCTTTGCAGTGTAGTGCTTTACTGGCTACTTTGCACGTATTTCTCAGTAATCATTCTCTCATCAGTGTTTAAGAGGTACCAAGAGTTAAATTTTTCATTAGCAATTCTTGTGCAATGTAATATCCTGCATGTATTAGATACACACAGATATTTCCCTTATGGAAAAATCCTATAGGGCTTAGTAGAAAATTACAAAATTTCTCATATAATTTTTTAAACCACATTGTAAAATCAAACATACAATGAAATATACTTCTACAGGATGGTTCAAAGAAACCTGTAGAGAAGAAATAACTCTCTAATAAATCCTGTAGGTTTTTGGGGTAATTTCTATAACCCTATTAAGTTTCTTTAGAAGTCCATTAGTTTCACCCTGCTTCAAGTCCGCAGGAATCCCTGAAAAGGCCATGCAGATCGGGCCAAAAGCCTCTTCAGTCATTCTTCTTTCTGCTTTTGTATAAAATAAGATGTTTCTCCTGCTTCCTGTCCCCTAGTGGCTTGCAGAAAACTCACCTCGCCTGTCCTGGCCGTTCTTTTGTCTAGTGAATCTGCTTAAAATGGGTCATGTTTGCTTTCTGGGTATTCAGCTGGTCCATGCCTGGGTGGTGGAAGTCACCAATCCGCCGAATTACAGGTGTCAACCTCCAGAGTTTTTACCCTTCAGCGTTTCTGTTCAATCAAACACATCTGAAACAAGTCTGGACTCTCAAGTCCCAGATGCTCGTGTGGGATTTGCTGCGACACCAGGTACTCAAGGCCATACTGAGCTGCATCGGCACCCAGCCTGGTGTAACGAAAGGGTCAGGTGCCTGGCAGTGCTTGGAAAAGAAGAGACAAAAGTTTTAGCACATTTTAGCACTAAAACATTCTTCCAAGCTGCTAAAAGCCTGATGATGTAGAACACTGTAGAGAACAGTAACGTACTGGCACTAAGTGAATACAGTAGAAACCATCATATACTCTGTTGTTCAACTGTCCTTATTGCTGTGTGATTAGAAGCAAACGTTCAAGTTTTTAAAGGCAATTTTGTGATGAGGTTGGAGGTGAGAGAGGAACGAAGCCCATTCTGACATCTGTTCTGTGATTATCCCATGCCTCAGTTTCCCCATGGGGCATTTCTGTGCATTTTATTTGTAAATATCTAGAGCTGAAATTTTTAAATTAAAAAGCTAAAGCTGAATTCTAAGTGCTCGCTTTGCATAGCATGGGCATGAGCATCCCCACGATCCTCTCTGAGGCAAAAAACAAACAGCATGTTTATTGTTAATAATTGATATACATTTCAGAGTAAAAACAATGATGTGGTCTCACCAGCTGGTTGATTTAATATAAATATTCAAGTGCAGAAACACTTTATTAAACAGATTGGAAATCATCAACTTCATTATTATAATAGAGCAAATACAGTATCCTGATTTTCTATAAATGGAACAATCTACCGTATGCCGAGTCACTTGCTGTCGTTACTATATTCTATTAAAAAGAAAATAATGACTCTAACAGAATGCCGTGTAGCCACTCTAGGAATTAATAGAATTAGTGCAGCATCCACAAGACAGAATATAAATATTCTATTGAATTATCAATTAAAACCCCATAGCAATAAAGGTAAACTGTATCAAATAAATGAACAGAAATTATAGACTATTTCCCAAATTCTTGTATTAGTCTTAATCTTGAGCCTGGAATGAAAATTCTTGAGAGTAACAAGTATATAATTACTTGACATTTTTCTTCTTCGAGTCATCTTAGGAAAACAAATTATGTGATGCAAGTGCAGCTCTTCGGATCTGTAAACTGATGGCATAATGAAGAAAACACTGTGTAGTTATTATGCATTGAGCATTCATTCACGTTAATTTTTGCTCAAAAGATTGAGATATAGATCATCTTTCAATTTCTAATGCAAAGCTGCTGAAGTTTTAATTCCATCAGATGCAGCTTCATCCCAGCTATAGAAAGAAAAGTTTAGTTCACTCTTCTGGTTTAACTGGACTTTTCTGTACTCCTGGCAGCTACCTAAAGGAAAATATCATCCCTACAGAAGATTAGTTTATTCCATAATGCAACAGCAGTTATTAGCTGCAAGCACCGTAAAGGCAAAAGAACATCACAAGAAGCAGAGGAAAAAGAAATTGCACAAAGGAAAATATCAGTGAAGAAAGAAACCTAACCTGTATTAGATCAAATTCACATGCAATTTAAACTGCGTTCAAGTGAAGGAGGTTGCTTAATATTCTCTCATATTCTGAAGATACCCCAATTTTCACACATAGTGATATTTCTTGGATCTAGACCCTGACAGAAGGGGGTTTAGTACAGCAACCACCACATGCTGATGCTCTTCAGCAAGGTATGAGCTGACAGCTATTGCAGCAGAAAGAAAATAATGAGTATACAATGCTGCTATTTCCTTGGTGTATCCAGCAAAAAGGAAAAAAAATGCAGATAGACAAAGAGGGTGATCTCTTTCTGAAGTACAATCCAATGGAAACGACACTAGAAAGCCTGGGAAATCTTTTGGCTCAATCTGTAGTATAAACTGCCTTGGGAAAACTATTTTGTTTTTCTGCACCTTCATTTACTTTATTATTCCTTCTCTTTCCTATCTGGTTTGATTGCAGTGTTTCTCTAATTGTGTAATAGCACTAACCAAATGAGTCGAAGCATGTAGGGTTTTCTGTGCACTGAAACCACTCCTTTTTTCAGTGGTAGCACAATAATCCCTAGCAGATTTAGGTATAAGGGATATAAACTTTGGTCATGTCTCCTTAAAGGTCTTCCATGGATCTGTAACTAATGATAGGAAAGGGATGGTTTTATTGACTTTCTTGTCACTACTGCATAAAAAAAGTATGGTNTTTTTTTTTTTTTTTTTTTGGATAAAGAATTTAAAAAGCAAGAGCTTTGCAGTGAAGTTAAACTCTGAAATGACATTTAGAAATATTTAGCTTTTTTTTTATCCCCTTTGCTGCCCTCAAGTCTTTTCTCATAATTCCAACTTCAAGTCTGAATTGAAATGGAAATGCTTTTAGGAATTTTGATTTTCTTTTTTTTTTTTCCTCCCTGCATGGGAAGCAGTCTTCCTTTCTCAGAAGTTCTGAAAGAGATTCCTCTAGGATGTCACCTCTTTCGTTACTGCATTGAGCGACCAAGAGGAAAAATTACTAGCATATAGCACTGGAGGTAATCTTTACTCAACTAGCCACTTACAGAGGGTATCCATCAGTGCCTATTTAATTACATTTGGGAGACTATTTAAAATATGTGTGTGGGGAGGTCAAGAAATCCATTTTCTTGACACACTTGTAACAGTTTATTCCAGTCTTTTCAGAACAAATTAATAATAAACTTATTTTGATCAATCCTTATCTGGTATCATTGTGAGGAGAGATTTATTTTGTGCTCTCTTTCTTAATAATTCTGAAAATAAGGAATTTACAATCCCATCCCATTATGCAACATGACCCAGCACACTTTCTCACAGTTCTGATCCTGCACCATTTCAGGTCATAGACAATTCTTGATTTACAGGATTTCCTTCCTAAATTTTGCTGCCTCATCCTACGCATGCCTTAGGTCATGCATAGAAAGAAAAAAAGCATGAAATACATCCAATTTATGCTCACAGGTATCAAAAGTAGAAACTCTTGAGAAGAAAGACTGATGCATAACCTCCCCTTCCATCTCTTTTCTTTTCGTTCTTTGTATCACGTTGCTCCCCACAAGAAGAAAGGCAAGGGGCACAGTTCTCCTAGCTAACGCATCTTTACGTTTCAAGTCTCTCAAGTTTGGGCTCAACTTCCCAGTGTAGTCAATGAAGACAAACAGATTCCTCCAAATACCTGCAGGGAAAAATGCTGTCAGACTTATTTAGCGCTTACAAGTAAACACAGCATAATGGAAAGTTAGTTGACTCAGTCAGACACGCTGGCTTGCATCCGATGTTCTTGAGTCATAGAAGCGGTGGCCTGATTTGGTAGCTAGTCCCAAAATTTCAATTTTGTGCAAGGCACTAACCCAAGATATGGCCTTGGGCATGTTCCTTAAACCATCCTTCTCTCTGTTCTACCATCAAGAAAATGAGATCTTCCTTCTCTGGGGGAACTGTGAGAATTAATTAGCTTGTGTTTGCCAAAACTTCTGAAGTGCTAAGCAAATGCTGATTAGAATAATTTTACAGGCTTCAGAGGACCGCATATCTCAAGGGATCATGTGGAGAACTCTCAATGGGGAAGTAATGCAGCACACTCAAAAATGCATTTGCGAGACTTTAGTCTATGTTTCACTCGAGTGGATTCATATTTTAAAAATCTTATGGCTCTATTCTTTCTAACCCTGCATACTTCATATCAGCTCGTGTTTAATCTTGCATGCCGAGGGTGAGGGAAGTGTCTATAAAGCGGTCCTTCCTCACGCCCCTAAGGAATAATCTACAGTCGTCGCTATAGCATGTAACTGCAAAGACCAAAATAGCCTCGTGGAGAAATGAATGTTAAGACTTCCCATGGGGAGTTGAAATGGGGAAGAGCAAAATCTTGACCAGAGCACGGGGCTTATGGATGCGGTAACCTCCAAAAGGGCAGAGTGGCTACTTCTGCCGCGTGCATTTCTGCAGCGCGCGGCCAGCCCCGGCGAGCATCTCAGTGGCTCAGTCTTTCCTCGACCTTCCCTCCGGCTTCTTTGCTTGTGCAGTCCTAATAGAGGAGGAATCATTAGCTCAGACAACCCAGTTGTGGGGTTATGGGGCTTGGGGGCAACCTGGCTGGCTAGGAGCAAGGGATGGGGTGGACCCATTTGGGGTCCCCATATTTTTCCCCCTTTAAGTAAAACCAAACCACAGCAGACTTTTAAAATTATTGAAATTCAATCCAAATATATTAATATATATTGCTCATATAAGACCTGTGTATTCCTGAGCTTCGTTTGGTTCATATTTCCATTTTCTAAAGGGTCATATTTGGAGGGTCAGGAATTTTAAACAGCTTTGGAGAGTATAGGATTTTTGGTAACATCCATCTGCCCTAATGAGTTGAGAGTCAGAATTTGCCCTTATTCATTTCACAGAATCATTTTAAAAAGAAACATCATTTCCATTCACTAAAATAAAGTTTTCAATGGCTCTCCTGAATCCACCTTACATATCCCACATGTCTCCTCTCCGCAGGCTGCAGAGATGGGACTACCCAATACGCAGGATTAGGCTGTGAGATTTGGGAAAGAAAGAAGCAGATCCAGGTTCTGCCATCACCAACCAGCTGCGGGTTTGCTACATCCCTTAATCTCTCTGCCTTGATCTCTGATCTGCAAAACCTGGACAATAATGATTTCCTTCCCACCATTCCATAGTGCTTAAATGAATGAAATATTTTGAAACTGGTAGTTATGATGCAGTAAAACCTCAAATTGTTGTTTTTGGGGGAGTTTGCTTGTTTATTGGATATTTTGTACTAAGTATTTTACTTCTTTTTCTCCCTCCATGGTAACAATGTGCAAAGCTGATAAAAAATAATCCATTCTAACAGTGAAATTTGAACCAAGTAAAGGCAAATGTTATTTCCTTTCCATGAACCCTTCTAGTTTCTCCTGAAGGACTTTCAAAAGAATAAAAGTTTTCCTAACACTAAATTTCAAGATGACTTAAACTTTATGCATGAATCCAGTGCAAAACCCACAGCAACGATCAGATATCCTCCCACTTTTTCAGAATCCAGCCTCAGGTAAGCAAAAATCATGCTGGCTATATATTTATTTCTATTAGTGGCTCATTATTTGCCACTCTCTAATTTTCCTTAAAGAACAGAAACAGAAGAGTTAGTCCTTGCTTTATTGTTTCTCTATTATTTCTCCTTAGAGACTCAGGAATGGAAATTCAGTTTTCAAGACTGGCATTAGTCTGTACTCCCTACCCAGTGTCTGATGGGATGACTCACAGTTCCTGTCAAAGAGAGAAAATTCCCCCTGCCATATTTTTAAGTATTTCTTTTTGAAATGATCCTCAATACTCCTAACCCAGAGGTGTCATTCCTACCTCTCCCCCAGCATTTACATTTTTCTAGTTGCTCACTCCCTGGGTGAGAGCTCCTCTCTCTGGACTCCTGTCCAGAGAGGGTCTGCAAAAAAGGGCTTCAGGCCTTGCAGTCTCCTTCCTTGTAGGTCCTTTTTTTTTATCTCCTCTCCTTTTTTTTTTTTTTTTTTTTTTTTTTTTTTTTTTTTTTTTTCTTTTTTTAATGTTTTGAAGGCTCCTCCTGAATGAGTTCTGCTTAAAAACAATTCATTAGAAATTTAGAAAAGCAGCCCAAATCATTCTTGAGAAGTCTCCTCTGCTGTCGTGGCAGAACGGCCTCCGGGTGAATGCTACACCTGCATTTTATTTCAATAAATTGTGCTGAGCTGTATATGCACCTTAAAAGACGATGTGCTTTGCAACTAGCGAATGAGCTCTTATGCATGGAGGGCGGCAGGGAAAAAAATTAGTCCTCCTCTTTCTTCTCTGTGACTTATTTGACCTTGAGACTTATAATGGCATCTCAGACAAAATGAACATAATCTAATGGACAGCGGGGAAGAGGGAACGGCTGGGTACATCTGTCGTATTACTGGGCTGTCTGAACAGTCAATGAAGCAGGTCCAAACCATAAGAGGCCTGTTCAGTTTAGCTCCAGGGTCTGCAGACAAGGAGCACAATCATTTATCTTTATTTACTGAACTCTGCTTTCTGTTTAAAAAAAAAAAAAAGGGAAAAAAAAAAGAATTGACAGGTTGACAAAAACCCAACTTGGCGATGCCCACTGCACTGAGATAAATGCTATTCATGCTCTGCAAAGACAAGGACAGCTTCTCATGCCCTTTCTCCCGTTCCAGTAGGCACCTATTATACAGCGAATAAAAGCAGCGCAAGACACCTGTACACTGCTCGCTGTACTCGGCTAGATCAGCTGCTCCGCAAACAATGTTGTGGTTGGGTTTTTTGTCTGCTTGCTTTTCCTTTTTGTGTTTCTTTAGTAGATATACGTAAAAATATCAGAGCAGTTGATATTTTGAAAGCTTTGGGGTTTCACTACTGTATGTCTTTTTCTTTCTTTTTTTTTTCTCTTTCTCTTTCTTCCACTTTTTCTATTTCCCTTTCCATCCTTCCTTTCTTCCCTACTTTTTCTTTTCTTTCCCATTTCTCTCTCTACTTCATCTTTTTTTTTCCTTTCTTTTTCTTTCTATCTTTTTCTTTCTTTTCTTTCTTCCTTTCCAAAGAAATAAATCAGAATAGAAATGCATCCTACAGAGATGATCCGTAATACATGAAAGGAGCACAAACCTCAGTGGAGGACTGTGGGCTCTGTTATACACTCTGCATTAAAGACCAGTCAAAAATGCTGCTTAATGGTCTATATTGCTGGTTTCACCCATATTTTTATTCAGTTTTGATAAAACATAAATACAAGAAGGTTGTGGAGCAAATTCTGCTTTTGACTAAGGAGGTGTAAATTCATTGACTTCCAACCTATTTCTCCTGCTTCAGACCATTATAATTAAGCACAGAAGAGAATCATAGAGATTTATATTGCAGAGGGAGGTGGCATTTTTTAGCACTTTGATTCTGAGGGGGAGATTTCCCAAGGTAATGGGAGACATGAAGCGTTCAGCGCTCAGTGACCTTTGCTGAAAGTTGGGTATCCAGCCACTCTTTCTGCAGCTGAACCTCCCTCTTCCCCCATGGTGATTGATGGCCACTCGATAACTAAATGCATGCCTGAATTTCAGTCTCTGCCACAGTCCTACGTGTGACCTTCACCAAGTGACTTCACCTCCTTGCCCCAGGTCTGCTATTCTGCAAAATGGGGATTGCCAGATCAGTTTCATCCCAGGCTGGTGCTGGTGAGCAGTAAGTTCCCACCAGCTGTCCCAGTGGAAACGTCGTGGCGTACCCGCTTCATACACCTGGTGCGGTCAGGTCTGCAGCACAGCTATCTGCCTCTCTGATGCTCCTGGGCTTGATTATTTCCGGATTGGTAAAATTGCTCCAAGTCTTTCATCTTGCTGCATCCTAAAAGCAGCAGATAGTTGTTTATTATTATTGCTATGTAAATATACAGCACTCAAGACTATGAATGTCTCGTCTAACAGAGATGTGCATTTACAGACGAGATACTTGCAAGCCTCCTCTAATACACCAGAAGCAAGCTTGAAGGTTCCGGTGAGCCGCCTTCAAAGAGTTAATTTTGCAGGCAATACATTTTGCAAGAATTCTGTTTATTTTTATTTTATTTTTGCCACTCAGGATGCTTTCTCTCCTGCCTTCTTCTTTCCTTTCCCCCCTGCTTCCCCCTCCTTCCCTTTCCTCCAACCCTGATTCATATGGAGCTGAGAAAAGAGACAGCTGGGAAGGATTTGAGCAGAGAGGTAGGATATGTATCTGAAACTAATTTGAATAGTTTGTGAACCATGGTGTCCACTGGTTTGTAACACCTGGCTGTGTCAGCTGTGTCAGGTTATGTCATGTTGTGGAACTCAGTTTGACTGATGCGGCTGGATGGGACCCGGCTCGAGCTGACATTGCAACAACCCAGGAAAACTGAAGAGGCAATTTTCTGTGAGCGCGTCCGAAAAGCTAAGAATGCTCCTGTGCATCCAAACCAGTGCAAAAATCTGAATTAGCCTGAGTTTGAAAGGGAAGCAGCAGCACGCTGGCAATCTCCGCACGTTGGTTACAGAGGGCTTTGCTGGGTGCTCTTACTCATGTGGGGTGGTATCTTGCTCCTTGATCAGCCCCACGGACCTCCCTGAACATTCCTGGGCATGCGGCCCAGCCTTAGCCTTTACTCTAACCCCTTCTCCTCTGCAGAAGTAGAGAATAGGTCCCAATCAACTATATAAATATAAATAAAAAGGTGCAGGAGCCATCTACTCCAGGTAGTAAACCCTGTTTCCATGAGAAACTGGGCTTCTAATGGTAGGAATCCTTCATACCACTTATTGACACTTAGTAACATCCAGTAGTCCCACCATGCTATAAAAGGTTTAAAAATGATTTGAAGCTGTTGTAGGAGCTGGTGCTTTCCGGGCTATGAGAAGTGTTGTGTGTACTGGTCTTGAGTCACGTTCAGCAGACTTTTCTGGGCAGAATGTTACTTGTCAATGGAAAGACTGAGCGCCATAAACATGTAATTTCCTACTTCACTGCAATATGAGGAGTGTTGAGCAGGGCGGTGAGGGAAAGTTGGGTGAAGCCCCTCTGCTTAGCGATGTCTCCCTTAGCCCACCTGCAAAACACCAGTTGAATAGCCCCACTGGGCTATGGCAGAAAATTATCAAGTTCAGCCTGTTAGGGAGCACACTGGCCACCACTAGCTGCAGTGAAATTGTCCCTCTCCCCAGCAAAGTAGTATATAATTCAAACACATCCCCAAAGAAAGCCCAGAATTGAGGAGCAGGAAATACCTCCTAATAGAAATCTGTCATATATTCCTGCATAACAGGCTGCAGACAGCACTGTCATTCATTCCCTTTTTTAGATATACAGCATACCTGGAGACGCACTAAAAATAAAGGCATAGAACATACTATAGCTATTTGTAAGTGTCTTAAACTCCTGGTCATTAGAGCATAGAGAGAAAGTGAGGGAACAATAGTAAAATATTCTTTTGCAGTGCAAATTGGTATTGTAAATATGCTTTTTCTGCAAGCAAAATAAAAACAATTTTCATCTTATTTTTGATGCTAATTTTAATAGCCTGACCCTGTCAGAAACATGACGCTTCACAGAATAATAACCTCTAGAGTTAAATAAGTCTTGAAAAATCAATATATATACAAGTTTTAACCTTTTATAATTTATGTATATATACACATATATTTTATATATGTATAGTTTTACCATTACATATTTATTCCTTTTAAGAAGAAAAAGAATGTTTTCCTTTGCTAATTTCTTTTGCCCATGCAGAGTCTCCAAGGATAAAGATTTTAGCATGTGTAGGTAAATCTGATTCCATTATCATGTGCCCTTCAGTTCTGAGTCAATCTCCTCGATAATCTCTCTAAAGCTGCCAGTTCCTGTTCGGGAGGCAAAGCAAAGATGAAAGCATTCGGGCAGGCTGTGGATGTAGCCAAATCATGAAGGAACATTAAGGAGATGTTTTCTCTTGCCAGAATATGGCTGTGATTGAGCAAATTGCTTAAGCATGTGCTTAACTTCAAAAACATCAGATATCCTTTTGCACTTAACTATGCACAAGCTTAAAGTTAAGCACATTTTCAAGTGTCTTTATGAAAGGTACATGAAAGAGGTGGGACACCACTGATGTCTAGTTGAGACAGACATTTCTAATGAGCCATTAGATCTCAACTAGCACTGGAAACTTTTTCCTTCCTGTGAAGCTTAAGGATTTATGTGAAGACTTTTTTTCCCTTAGTAATTAATTCGGACCCCAACAGCGTGAAGATGGAAAGAAAAGGACCCTATTAAGACTTGATATTAAGTTAATAGCAGGTGACAGTGACTTCATCAAAAGCCCTGTGCAAAACATCAAGTAGATGGAAATTTCAGTTCTGGTACATTACTCAGCTGAGTATCATCAGACCTGCTTATCAGGGTCACAAAGATTATTTGTACATTATAAAATGGAACTGTCCATCAAAGTCAGTTAAAAAAAAAAAAAA
>VZSV01000045.1:2438106-2474737 GCA_013398735.1 Nothocercus julius
TAATGATGTTGCTTTCCACTTTGTTTTTTTAAAATGAGACCCAACTAGGGGATGATCAAACCATAACAGGGGATGTTTTCCTAATCCCGCTAATGAAAGCAACCTTTCTTTCAGGGTTCACAGGCTTTAGAAGATGCCCCGTGGGTGTGGGGTGCAAAGCCTGAAAGCTGAGCAGCAGTTCTGCTTGGGTACTCCCGCAGAAAAAGACAACTGAGCAGCTGGAAACAAAACAAAACAAAACAAAACAAAACAAAACAAAACAAACCATTGCCACGTTGTCGAGTATCCTGAGAAGAAATACAAAGGGCTCAAGCAGTTAGCAAAAACAGGAAGGAGACACATTTTCACTCCAGACATATTCAGTCTTTGAGAGCCACTGGCAAAGGCAGTGACTTAGAATTAAACACCATGGTTGTTCTTTACTTCTTATATCCTTCTCAAAGAGGATTCCTTAATGTTGTTCGTTATAGCTGACAATACTATTGAGCCTTGCATTTGATAATCTCAAGCTACTTTACAATCATAATTATCGTGCAGTCAGTCCGCACTGCCTTAAATCTGGCGTTGAAAGCGGTTCTGGCAAGCTGCGCTTCTGCTGTCTGCTCCCCAAAGCTACTCCTGCACAGATCAGGGTGCTCCTCCTGCTCCTCCTTGCCCCCTTCTGGGCAAGAGAAAAGTAACTTTGAAGAGCTTGGCTTGGGCTCCATCTCTCTTCTCCGCCTGTGCACTGAGCACACGGTCTGTGTCCAGCCTTGGTCTTGGCCGCTGATGGGTTCATCTCTACCAGCAACTTGTCATGACATGGACATCTCTAGGCCGGCTCCCAGCGCGCTGGTGCTGCCGTGTTGTGGAAGCACCACAGCCCAATAAAATTGCTGTGCACAAATTCGTATCTACCAAGCGTGGTAAAGGCATGACAGAAGATACTTATTCTAGAGCTTCCTTACTTAGAGAGTGCTTGGGTATATTTAGATATTAATGCATTTCCCTATGTGGGCATAACCATCCTCCCTAGACAATTTGAAGGAGTGCACCTAACTTCAAGAAAGTTTTTTCCTTAAGGCACCAGGTCATGTAAACACCATATTTTGAAGTATTTTAGTTTTTTACTTCATGATTGACCTATTATAAAAAGGGTTACAACAACAACAACAGCAAAAGACAGCAAAGACTGGCTGTCAGAAGCATCATACCTTCTTCTGATTCCTGCACGTTGCTTGTTGGTGAAAGACATTGAACTCAACAGACTTCCAGTCTGATCTGGTAATGCTGTTCCTCTGATTTGACCTCTGCACATGCCAGACTGTGAAGCAAACACAGAAAATTTTGTAGGGCTCTTTTAAATATGGCGTATCTTTATCTCTATCTTGCTTCTGCCCTTCTGTGTCACACAGAAGCCAATAGGACAGTTCTGATTAATACAGTAATTATGTGGTTATTAAAAACAGTAATCATCCAGGAATTATCCAGTGCTGTAAAAATCTCATAGATAGAAAATATATGAACATTTTTAAATTGAGCATTACAATTGTCTGCATATGCAAGAAACAAAATGACACATAAAGAATTTTTAAGATCCCAAGGAAGCGCTCGGAACATGTTAAGAGAAAATGGTCTCCTCAATCAGGATGGAAGTTAGCATCACACGAGGAGCCAGATCCTGATTCGTTCTCTTGAAGGATGCTGGTGGCTAAACAGTAGCTATTAATGAAGAACACCAATTTATAGCACATGTGTTGGAAAGACTTGCACAAAATTGGGGCCATCTGAGGAGTTTATTCATCCTTGCATAGCTCCTTCATTTCCAATTTCTGAGCCTGTTTTAATTTGTTATCAAAGTAATCGCTCGCTCCAGCTGGAGTCAGCAGTGTGTTTTGTTGTCTATGGGCCTGGCAGACTGTTCACTTTGAATAGCATTCTGTAAAGATCACCTGTTCTACATCTGTGATGGTTTTCCAGGTGCCAGGAGGTACTATTTTCAGATGAGAAACAGCAAAAGGAATATGCAGACAATGCAGTTCTGCAGCTTTTCAGATCTGCATGAGTTTCATCAGCAACAAGCAATAGACAAAGGGAAAAAGAAAACAACCACAGCAAGTTAAGAAACATAACAATACAGCAAAATAACCTAGTGACTCCTGAATAGCATGGTAATGTTAACTCAGACATTTCTCAGATAACCTGGGTTCTGAAAGGAGTAACACAATCTCTACTGCCATACACTTAAATACATATGAATTTCACACACTTCAGCATAATTATAGATACCCACATGCATGCAATACCTGTACAAAACAACTTGCTTACTGGCTGATTTTGATTTGAACACAACTCTAATTGTAGATCAAGGGAGTGAGTCTACAAATAGCTTCAAAATAGATTAAAAAAAAAAAAAAAGTAGATAGATAGATAGATGGATAGATAGATAGACAGACAGATAGATAGATAGTCAGTCTGGAATAGGCCAGGCTCCAAATGCCATGCTTTGGAGGACTTTGATCTAAAAATTGTCATCACTCTCCAGGTGTGGCAGAGGACAGTTCCCAGTACTTAATGGAGAAAGAAAGACACTCCCCCTCAAAGTAGGGAAATGATTAGCAACAACCTAAGCTGAATTTGGAAGAGGGAGAAGTTCTGTTCAGTCTTTCTGCATGACACTCAGTGAGTACTTCAGAAGTTCCTAGAAGATCAGAAGTCCCAAGACGACACAGCAGCAAGTAGAACAGAGAGAAAACTGGTGGCAGTGCTCAAGCATGGCTGGGTCAGTGCGTGGCAGAGAGCATCAGGGTGGGCTTGGGAGCTGCAACAGAAAGTTTAACAGAGAGAAAACTCATCTCAGATGAGTTTAACTGATGAGAAACCTCATCAAGGAACTTTGGCAGAATAGATTTACCAAGCAAATGGGTGGGCTGAACCAGGAGATGCATACCATCTCTGGATACCCTTGGCAGCAAGTATCAGATCCCAGCTTTCAGTTAATTTTCTGTGCATACGAATATCACTGGAAACAGAACTGGTTTGGACCTTTGGGAGACATCAAAGCAGTGTATATGGGCACAGTCTCCGTAGTCCAGAGTTCATTACTGTTTTTGTCTTGAAGAGGATGAGCTGATCTAGCACAAGAAGATGCCAGTGGTACCTGTTCTTCAATCCCATCCACAAATTCTTAGCTGAACAAGAACAGATTTTAAGGGAGTTTAGCCCCTAGTGGCAGATATGTGATAGGAATATTGTCCTCTCTGCTATCAGGATTAAACACGTTATAGGCAGATCGCCCCATCCCAGGAACTGTCTTTCCTTATAGAGTGTGTGTTGCTCTTCTAAGTGGACAGATTCTGATCAGGAGTGTCTAAGTCTTGCATTTTAATTGTGCTATTTCCACAAATTGCCAGAAATCTGGGTTGAATGGAGTTAGAAACATAGGTACAGCTACTGAATAAGAAGTTTATCTGGATAGGAGTGACCTATTATTCCTCAGGCCCTCAGAAGAAGATGCTGGAGTTTATTCATGATCTCAGGAGCCATGAGATGGACTCTTGCTTACATTAGTTGTTCAAATTTTAAAAATCAACCTCTGAATTTAAGATAAATGATCAAGAAACCTCACTCTGTGTCGGAACTGAATCTGGCTAGGCGACAGAAGACAGACAGTGTCAGTGACTTTGCTTCTGAGCAGCTGTTGCACTTTCAGATATAAGAGAACTAATGGAGGAGGCTGTTGGGGTGGCTTGGTTGTAGAGGTCTGGAAGAGTGGAAGAAAAAACATGGTTATGCTCCTAATTATAGAGTTTCAGCTCTTCGCAGCTGACATGAGGAGATTAGCTGGGAATGGACCACGGCATCCAGCCATCCAGATGGTACCGAGCCCCACAACGTTATCATGCTGGCAGCCATGTCTGTCTCTCACAGAAAGACCAGATTTTTCAAAATCTATTTGGGGCGGGAGGAGTGATGCTAATAAATGTTTTTTGAACACCTGAATTTAGCAATACTGTGTCCAGACCTGGCCTTCCTAGCTACTCTTTTTTTCCATTTTCACACTCTGCTCAAACCGTGATACCCACATCAACAGAGAGCAGTGGAATAGTTTACATAATTAAAATAAATACGCATGTGCAGTCATCCACTCAGTACTTGCAAGTAATGCCACTTTTATCTTAGCCCTAATTGCTTGCTGGTTTAGTTATTTTCTGAAATCCGTAAGGCAAGAATTATGCTTGTTTGAAGACTGCACAGCTCTTCACAAAACAGGTTATTCCCGAAACCAGTCAGATTGGGAAATGATAGCAGGGCCAAAGGTCTGAATGAGGATATAAAAGCTTGTATAGTAAATCATACAAGTAAGAAGGCTTGAAAAAAATTTAAATATAACACACTAAGCATATAATAATATTTTTATAATGGAGAATATGATGGTTGAGGATTGTTTTGTATTCGTCTTTTAAGTTAAAGATGAAGATAACTCTTGAACGAAGAGCCATGACTGAGTTATTAGTTCTATCCTTAGACGTGAAGAAAAAGTTCATAATGGAGAGCAGCTATCAGCTGGTACATATCGTGAACATTGTTTTTCTGTGTAAAGACCTGTTGCATCCACTCTTGGACACCTCCTTGAGGGGTTATTTCTTCAGTTTCTTTTTTTAAATCTATCATTTAAGCCAACATTGCCATCTTCCAAGGAGTGAGCTGCACAAAGGCTGCAGTCTGGTCCTTTTAAACTCTTCTAACCTTTCTAATCGCTCGTTCCATGTTGCTCATTCCCCCTCCTCAGCTTTGTGACTACTTCAGAAGGGTCTGTCCTCCACCCTCTCCTCTTCTCCCTCCGTAATCTCCTTTGGAAATCAGAAATTCAAGTATCTTCTCTGTCCTGAGAACTCACAACTCCTCCTCTCTCTCACAGCTCTCCATCGGAGCTGGCTTATATGTGAGTGTTCAGGACAGAGGCATAGTAAATAAAGAGAGGGTAAACATCTAATACTAATGAGGGCTATTGTCCTTCTATGGCGTCTTGGAGTCCCAAAAAATTGCTTGGACACATCTCTGTCTAGTATCAATATTTTCTTAAGTGTTGCAGTTTAACCAACATTTTAGATAAGCTCCAAACTCTCTCTTTACCTTCACTTTTCCTAGTCCTTACTGCCTGAAACACAAGTCCCTAGAAGCAGGACGACTGTCTTTCATGTCACTGTATAGTTGTGTGATACTAAAGGCAATCAAAGATGGAAGAGAAAACTGATTTTAATAAGGGGAATTTTAACGTTTTATTATTCAGTCAAACCAAACTTTCTCATTTTGAAAATAACGGTTCAGAAACCCCTCAGTACAGAAGCACTGAAATGCTTAAACGTGATAAGAAAAAATGCTTAATTCCAGGAATTATTTCAGGTATGATGTAACCTATATTACAGAGAACATAATAATATAGTTGCTGCAGAATGGAGTTCTACACAAATCTAAACGAAGCATATATTCACAAGTTTTGTTTCAGAAACTGGATTTTGAGAATGCTGCAGTTTTTACACTTTGCAAGTGCAAAAATTTTCAGTGAATTTTTTTTTTTCTGATAAGAAATGATTCTGTTGAGAATGTTTTGCCCAGCTCCTGTCTGCTGTATAAAACCACCAAGATAACCCATATACTTACTAGCAATTATATCTGAAGTAGTAAGAAATGACCAGTCATTGAGGCTGAAGTGCTGTTACCATCAGAAATAATTTTTCCAGGTTAGATTTGAGACACTTTAAGAGGACAGCATGGCAGACGTTGGCACGATTTCATCCATACTGTGTAAGTTCTGTAGTTTGATAGAAGACTTCAATTTCCAAGGCTGTCATTTCAGCACCATTCATGAGTATCAGATTCATTAAAGTATTTTAACAGGTACCACAACTGTCTCTGAACACAATCCGATGAAGAGCAGCAAAGACATGCTTTGGTGAATTCAGGCAGGCATCATGATATGTTGGTAGCATATTTAGTCAAAGGCAGAAAATCGACTCTTCCTTCCCCTTGAAGTAAACACATACCACGTACACTGGTGATTGTAGCAAATTAAAGTCCTAATAGTGCCTGCTGGGTGGGCTGCTGAACTTGTAACCTTGCTGTTTATTTATCCATCTCCTACAACTCTCAATTTCTATCTGCTCTTTTATTTTCAGGGAGCTTTACTCATCTTCTTCCTTCCTACTCCTCTTGCTTGGAGGCATCATTTTTCCCGCTCTTGATGTGCTTATACTCTTATTTGGTTATAAATTGCTTCTACATTTTTTTTCTGAACCATGCTGTATATTTTTTAGCATGTAAATTAATTGAATTTATACAAAAAACTTTTTTAACCCAATCTGACCTTTTACCTGAGAAAGGACTGATGAACGGTTTATTTTTTTGTCTCTCCCTTTTGACTGGAGAACTGAAAAATTTATTTAACTGTAAAACATGCTTATGATCTTCTCAAAGATTGTCCAAAATGCAGGATTTGTTGGTTCTTCCATGAGAATGAACACTTACTAGAACTCTAAGCTTGCCAGAACCACCAATTAGAAGGAATTCTGAAATAGCCTGTGTTAGTAAGACCCCTTGCCTCATATTTTTGACCAAAGTAATTCCAATATATCTGAATATCACTTTGGACATGCTGAACTTCATTTTTCATGAATTTTTAACTTCAAGCACATGATCTACAAGAACAAAGGCATCTCAACCCACTATACAGCTTCAAGAAATAATGCCTATGCTCTTCTGATAAGCTCTCTACAACTGCAGGATTCAGCGATGACGTTCAAAAACATCTGAGATAAGGTTATATCTGAGGTAAGACCCCAGGCTAAGCTGGGGTCTCTACTAACCACCTCTTACTTCGCAATGCTGAAAAACATAGCCACAGCAAAGGCAATATTAGACCTTTTATCTCTTCCCCATCGGTGACAGAGGCTCTGGTGCATCTTACTTCAGTTTAATAAATGGAAGGCAAGAGACTTTTTAGAGATGTGGTATCAAGGCAAATAATATTGTCAAGCCTTCCTTAAACTGGGAACCAGAGTTTGAGAACAAAAGAGGCAATGCTTCACCTCCTACACTGAGAGGCTGTGAAGACTGCACTTAATGCAGTCAGACTCTCTGGACCACTGATTGCTACTGAGGAAGCTTCCAGAACTGATAATGAAGAATTGTTCCTTTTAATGGCATTGGCTGAAACCAAAGGCTGCGGTGCCAACTGACTTGAGTTACTAATGCCGGTCACTGCAGTGAAGGATTTTTGCATTGTGTCTCCCCAGCAAAGGGTTAAACTGAAATGTAGCTGTGCACAGGAGGATCTTTTGTGCTTAATGACTATGTTTCATCAATGGTTAAGGGCAAAAGTGGGGAAAGAAAATCTCCATTCCTTTCCAATTTTATTATAAAACTCATTTTATTCTTACACCTGCTAGCTTTCCCCCCCACCAGGTCTCCAATCCCTAGGCAGAGTGATAGCAGTGCTCATAAATGCCTCTTAAAATAAAAATTTCTGTTCCATTAAACATATGAAAAATATGTTGCATTGAATACAGTTGGTTTGGGAAATCTGTTTTTATCCATTCTAACCAATCGTCCATACTAACTGCAGCTGCCACAAGTGGCATAGAATCTATTTTCTCCTGCAAGGTTTAGGAACAGGGATTTTCATCCAGAACAGGCAGACTAGTGAGGTCCAACATGCCAGTCCTAGGTCAGTAACAGCCACATGACAAACTTAGTAGTAAGTCTCCTCTTAATGGGAAAATGCCTTTAGGTTGTCAAGACTGAAGGAACTTGGTCAACTTTTGAGAGGAGCTACAAAGAATCCCAACATATCTGGGGACAGAGCTGACAGACCAGACCTGAAAGATCCTAGCGGACTTCTTTGGAGATGTTACCCCCTGATATTTATGCCTGTGTCTCTGGGCCAAGGATGGCAAACTGCATTTTTGTACTCTAGTCTGCTATTGGGAAGGCTGAATTTCTGAGTTAGTCTAATCTCACTCTAAATGCCCTTTCTTTCTATGATCTTACTAGATCCTTTAAATATTTTGAGTTGCTTTGGAAGTCAGGTGTAATATTAGTTTTCCTTCAGACACTGAAATTGTCAGTGATTTAATAACTTGAGCACTGCACAAACACAAAACTGCTTTAACAAAACAGTGTCAGTGAAGCTGTCAAACATTTTTTTTTTGATTTCAAAATTCAGTGAGGCTCGATATTTACAAAGTGCCTTGAAGACAAAAAGAGTTCTAGGTTTTTGTAACAGATGGGTGCACTGCTTGTGCAAACCCAATGCACAACTCTGGTTGCTGGTAAATCACCAGTTTGAGTTCTGGGCAACATTTGGCTAATCCTTGCAAACAGAGTGCTACAGATTTGCTGTGTTTTGTCAAAAACAGTGAGGATCAACAGAGAACGAGCTACAGTGTCTGTTTCTCAAGCAGTCAGTCTGATGAGTGACATCTTAGACTCTATGATTTAAATAATATTTTAAAATAATAATGAAATGGGAATGTCAGTGAAAGCTTATCCCTGTGGTGACATTGAAAATGCTTTCAGAATTGTCACCCTTCTTGAGAAAATATTTTTATTTCAGTCAGGGTATTTCCAATATACAGGATTTCACAGAATCACACAGAATGCTTGTGGTTGGAAGGGACCTCTAGAGATCATCAGTCCAACCCCCTTGCTCAAGCAGGGACACCTAGAGCATGGGGCACAGGGTCACATCCAGGCAGGTTTCGAATATCTCCAAAGGAGACTCCACAGCCTCTCTGGGCAGCCTGTTCCAGTGCTCTCATTTCCTGAGCTGCTGGGGATGCCTTACCTCCCAGTGACTAGGTAGGAAGAGGAAAGTTCAAGCAATTCTCGGATGTGCTCCAAAGCTACTAAGCCCCATATAGGTAAAAAGGATTGGGAAATATCCTTCCATCTATTTACTTATTTATATATTTTTAAATCTCAATTCTTACACTTTTTAAATCCACATTAAGAGTGTGTCGCTGGTTAGCACTCAGCCCTACCTCCTGCAGACTGCTGGGTGAACAGGTTGCAGGGTTAGGCTGAGGCTGGACTGTAAAAATGTTAAATTGCATTTGGTCTGGAATCTAACCATTCACAAATTCTTTACTAAACCCCAGATGGACATTTTCAATCGCATCCCTGATATTTTTCCCAAATGAAACCGGACCCTAGCCTTGTTTGCTTTCTCAGCACTTTGGCACTCACTTTTGGCATCTCAATAACAGACATGACTCATTCCTCATTTACAAATACAGACACAGCTAGGGTTTGATCATCTTATTTTAGTTGTGGGAACAGTAAAATACAGAATCCCCCCCTCAAAATAGCTTTTTTTTTTTTTTTTTTTTTTTTTTTTAAAACAATTCCAAGCTAAGGAAATTTTCCGTTCATAAATAAGAAATGATGTAATTTCAGCCAATTACATCTGATGTACCGCTACATCCATCATCATATGCTCACTATGCAAGAGATAGGAGGACAAGAATCAAAGGAAGTTAGCCACTAGGAGCTTCAAAGCAATCCAAGGGGAGGTGCTTCTTCATATAACATACATTTAATCTGCAAAACTCCTACCCCAAGGATATTATGGATGATAAAAGTATACCTGGTTTCAAAAAGATATTGAAAATTTTCTAGAAGAGAAGACTAGCAAATATTAAGTGCAGTTTGAATAGCCAAGTGCTGAAGGCTAGTGCAGTGCTTTGGGAAAGTATCACTATATGCTTTCTCTGTATCTTTACTTTTTTTCCCAGGCATCTTCTCTTATCCAGTATTATCCTGCTGTCTTATCCTGTATCATCTGATACTGTGCTAGATGGACCCTTTATCTGATCCGGAGAGATGAGAGAGCCACCTGCATATTCATGCTGTCTCAATGTATGTATGAGTAAAGTCAATGTCTGTATTAGCTTCTGGTGCAAGGAAATCCTCAAAGCAGAGGTGTCAGAGAAGGATAACAGTAAATTAAACAAAATTAATAAAACTTTTAATACCAGCTACCACCTTCAGGCTTGTAAAGCTGTTCTGATCTTCATAGTAAATTTTCCGGTGTTGGATCTGGATCTGGAGCAGCAGCAACAGCAGCAGCAGGACTTCATGGGCAACACCTGCATTTTATTGAATGCCTTGGAACTCTTAAACAGGACCAGGAAAATGTTTTATTTAAGCTCCCCAAATAGCCCTGAGAAGTTATCTGATCTCTTCTCATTTTTTTTTTTTTTTGTTTTCAGAGCCAGTTTCCAATTCCTCCCTACAAAATCACCTACTTTCTCCTTACTCTGGGAGGTGTGGCAAAAATATGCTCTTAGTGGCAGCAGATCACACCATCACCTGCACCTGCTCCGCTCTGCTGGCTGATGCCTTGTGAGGCCAAAGCCAAGGCCATTCCTCATCCAGCTGCTCTGGGGAGAAGGGGAATAGTGGAGCATGATACTTGCTAACTCTTGGGCATGTTGATTTCAGGCCCAGGTTATGGAAAGTTAAGGCTTGTAGTTCCCTCTCAGTATGAGTCTGGACAGGAATATGGTATAATCACAGTCTAATCTGCTGAGAGCATCCAGTTAGTTTTGGTTTAAAAAGACAGTCATTTACTTATCAGGGATTTAGTTGCATCATTTTGGGGAAAAAAGGGAAAACAAACCTATAGTACTGAGTAGCATCTAAGCCACAGGGGCTTTTAGAGAAATTAAGAAGAAAAACACTGAAGTGTACCGAAAATTGCAACCATCTAGTATGCAGTTTTGAAATATCCTTTACAGTTCTTCAGCGTAGACAGGGAAAAGCAGAAAATTAGCTATGGAAAATGTGGCTTTATTTTCTGTTCTTACCAGTGGAGTTTCTTTCACCGCATCTTGTCAAATGTGTTTTGTGTTTCTGAAAAGGGGATTAAAGTTTTCTGGTCTCCATTCAGACACGGAAGTTTATGAAATAGGGGAATCGTAGGAAGGAAAGATGGGAGAGATCTATTAGGTTATTTTGTGCATCCCTTTGCCGAGGCTGGATTGCTCCCTGGAGTATATTCCAGAGTGCTTTGTCTAGTCCAGTTTTAAATGACTCAAGAAACTAGGCTTTCACCGCTTCCCTTGGGAGAATACTCTGCAGTCTAATAGACCTCGCTGCTAGGAAAGGCTTTTTTCCCTAACTGTCAGCCTTTTCTTTTCTTAAATTCATCCCATTCGTCCTGGTTATATTCTCTTTGAGTGGCTTAAAATTCCTTTTCCTTCTTAAAGTTGAAATCCCTCCAATGCTAGACAGTAGTAAGCCTGTTCCTTTGCCATTTAGCTATGTTAAAGGCCACTTAAAACTAGAAAGGCAATTGTGGTGATGGCAGAGAAGTGGCTTCTAATCCTCAAAGAGTTAACTGTCTCTTGTGCAATTTTCAGCAATCTGCTTAAACCCTAATTTTATTCCCAAAGCAATGAACAGAGTTTTCCCATTGATTTTAACTGACGCAAGATGGGTAATGTAAGTTCTAATTTTAACGTGAAGTTGATAAGGCGCTAGATGAGCACAAGGCATTCCCAGCACAGATTCAACGGGATCCTCAGTTTCTCTGTCTCTAGATCCTTGTCTGGGAAACAAAACAAAAAACAAAGAAATAGTTTTATATACTCTTTTTCTATTTTAGTTCCCTCATTACCATTTGACTTTCTGAAAGAGTCTAAAAAGAGAAAATGAACACACTGTCTCATAATAGTCTGTGAATTATTTTTTTTTAAAGAACTTCAGAATTCACTGAGATTCATGTAGAAGGAGAAAGTATTATCCTTATTAACCTTTCCTCCGAAGGAATGCCAGCGAAGGAAGAAGCCATGCAGGGAAAACCAGTTTAAATGCGCTTTAGGGTGAAATTCATGCACCATGTAATTCCCTTTTAAGCTCTATATTGCTGGTCCTTTGCACTGGGGGAATTTCGCCCTAAAGCCTTCTCTATTAGCAGAAGTTACATGAGTTTAACCAAAGTCAGTTCTAAAACAGACACATTTAAACCTACACAAAATCTTATGTTGACATATTTAGACTCAGCAGTTTCAATTTAACTTACGCTGACTTTAAGTTCTACTTTAAACTGAAAACCGGATTGTCATACAGAGTTTTGCACCACTTCGAATTTAAGCTTTAAGTTACGTGGGTATGACTTTTCCCTGTAGATATTGCCTTAGGTAGCAATTTTGAGACCAGGAAAGATCTCCTATCTCACCTCACCTGAAAACAATTGTCATATGTGGGTTTAATAAAAAGAAGCTTTTTAAAAGATTTTATGTCCAGAATCTTCACCTTCATCACACTTAACTTTCTTTACAGCAGTTGTTTTTTGTCCTTTCTAAAAAAAAATAAAATAAAAAAATATGCATCCCATTTCAGGTTTAAAGGAAGCTCTTGATTCTCATTTTGGTGTACCCCATGCATATCTGAAGTCATTTCACAGGTTGCAATCACATATATAGAGACCAAAAAACATACTTAGGTCATTTATTCCATAAATGAAACTACAGTTTTACCTAGTTTTCTTTCAGTTCCATTTTCTATGGAGTAGTCAAGGATTTATTCAAAATCATGTGATCCCTAAAATAATCATTATTCCCTGTATTATGGCTAGTATTATATCCCATGCACTTTCACTTACAGGCATGTCTGTCAAAGGGACCATTTTTCAGCCTCACAGCTCCCATGGCTCTGTCACTTTCTTACTTACAGAGGCCCAAAATGGAAACTATTTTTCTTTTCATTATGAGCTGTCACTTTTTCATCTTGGCACTGCGATGATAGACTTCCATTCATCTTCTATATTACCTCTCCTGAAGCCTGTGACACAGACTGACACAATGCAAAATGCAAGAGATCTCAGAGCATACGTTGGCAATTTCTGGGAAAGGCACCTGCTTGTCTTCGTTTGTTGTTTTAAATATATATTGGAAATGCCAAGCTGCATGGTGCATCGGAAATGTTAGCAGAGGATTCTCTGTTTTTTGTGATCTTTGCGAAGAAGCACTTGAACTCCTGAAAAAGAGCAGCTGGATTCAATGTGGGAGAGGACATGCTGCTGTCATCACCTTTTCTAAGGGTAATGGGCAAAAGTCTGCCACAAATCAATGTTGATGTATGGGGACGAAAGGCACATGGTCAGCACATCTTCGTGCACGCTGTGCATTGCCACAACCAAGCCATCACCACATGGCGAGTCCAGTGGAAACAGTCGGAAATGCCTCCTCACACTGCAGCGAAGTGACTGAGTTATTTTGAAAAAATAAAAATAAATAAAGGGAACAGCTTCATTCAACCTTGGAGTAGAAAAATCGAGCACCTACTCACTTTCAGTGAGCCTAGGTGAAACCTGCAGACAGTCTCTCTCAGTGTTTCCACCTTATTCATCACCATGATTTCTGAGCAACTAGTAGAAAAGGCAATGTAGGGACCTATATTAATGATGCTTTAAAGTATGCATTCTCCTCTATATTGTTTTTGCATGACAGTCTTGAAATCTATCCAAATGATGGAAAGGCTTTTTTTTTTTTTTTTGGCTTCCTTTAGTAAAGCCAATGAACAGGCCTCAGAAGAGAGGGAATGCACAGTTATACCTTTCTACTCCCCCGAGACTAGATCGTGACCTATGAAATCCTTCCGCTAGGAATCAGACTTAAGACTGCCCAGTTGTCCTGGAAGTCAGCGAGCACTCCCTTGGGTAAAAACCTTTAGCAAACTTGCTTGTGAAAAGCTGTATTGTCATCTGGCTTAACCTGGCTTCTCAGACGTCTCTACTTCTCTTTAAATTTTTCAAAAGCTACAAAAATATTAGAAACTAATAATCTAGAGACAGTGTTTAACAAACTCGTACTTCTCTATCACAGATACTTAACTAACAGTTCTTAAAAATCTCCAGTGATGGACACTCCAAAACTTTACAAGGCAATCTTCAGTAGTGCTTCACTGTCTCTGCTATTAGGAAATTTAATCTTACTGAAACTTAAGCTCATTATTTCTACTCCATGGATATGAAGAACAAAGCTTCCCTCTCCCCCTCGCAACAGCTTTTCATGTACTTGGAGATTGTTATTATGTTCCTCTCATTCATCTCCTTTTTTAAAGCCAAACAACTTTAAATCTTTCAATCTTTTCTCGTAGGTCATGTTTTCGAGACCTCTGATCATTCTTGTTGCTATCCCTTGGACTCCCTCCAACTGGCTTACAGCTTTCTTGAATGCAATATTTCAGCACAGAATATAACAACACCAAGTAAAGAATGACTTCATGTGTCTTTCAAACTATATTGAGGTCTGATGGTCGCTCTTTTTCATGAGTTTATGAACACGATATTATTACTAGCTTTTAATGCTCTGTAACCTACAGACCCCTTTCTGAAGAGGGTCTAATTAACTTGTTGTCCCTCACTAGCTATTTTTGTTTATTCGTGCCCAGGAGTAGTAATTTGTGGTTGTACCCACTGGATTTCAGTTTGTCAAACCAATTCCAAAATTTAGAATCATTGTTTATTCCAGTCTTGTCCCCTAAAGTGCTTGAATGCAGCTTTGACTCCCGTCAGCTTTGCATCATTCTCAAATTTATTAGGTATATGCTGCTTACCATCATCCAAAATTATTTCCGAAAATTTAGAACATATTCAAGACCTCCTTAAATTTCCTTCAGAAATTATACTATAAACCCTTTCAATTTGAAAATGAAGCATTGATAACTGTTCCCTTGGTACAGTTATCTAGTCGCGTTTATGCCCTTCTTAGGACACATTTCCTTAGAAAAAAAAGTCCTATAGGCTGTTTATAAGAATGTCATATGAGATAGTGTAAAAATTAAAATTAAAGTAGATATGCAACATCTACTGCTTTCCGTCTATCTGCAAGGTCTGTCTGAATTATCTTGTCCAAACCACCTCCCTCAGAAGTTAGACTGTTTTGTTGTACCTGATTCTTTATAAATCCTTGTTGACTGATCCCTTTTAATTAAGTTCTAGAGAGAAAATAAGAGAATAACATTAAGTGATAGCAATATGTGAAACATGAACAGAAAAGAGTGAAAATTCTGCATAGGAATCTGAACATACAGTGAGAATTTATAAGAAGAATCATGAAGGACTGTAAGTAGCATGGAAAATAAACTGCAGTAAATAGAGTTCAGCTTTTGAATATAGCAGGCCATAGTTTTTATATTTATAGGGATATAAGTATTTTGCCTAAGTCCACAGTCAAAGTCTGAAAATATCTAAGAGGAAGACAGTGGGTCTGTTGTGCCCAAAGAGGAGTAGGAGCTCTTATGAACCCAGGGCTTTGCACAGAAAATGAACTCCTCTCGATTATATGGTTTGCAGGTCAGTATAGCTACTGGAGAAAATTGGTCAGATCACAGAGTATAGATAAGTGAAATTTATATAAACTCTGTGGAATCGTGTCTCCTGGGTGATGGTAGGTGAACTAGTTGTGAAAACTAAACAATATTTCAGAAAGATAAAATGTTCGATTACCTTAGGAAATGAGATAGTCTGAATGGGGAGCACTTCATACACAGGAATGAAAGAGGTCTCTCAGAGAGGGAAAAGAAGGTAAGGAGGAAGTTGGCATAGGAGTGCAGAGGAGAAGGCAACCCGGTGACACATAGTTCAGTATGTAGAAGATGTCTACTCTGCAGCTCAAAGTGTAATTGTGCTTTGAACAGGCAGGCTGCAGCAGACCATGGCCAAAGGAGGTTAATTGTCCAAGAATTTACCCAAATTCTAAGGTGGATTTTGCAACCTGTACCAAAAACTACGATGAAGACAAACAAGGTCCTTCAAAGCCACTCAGGAATGTGAGCTCCAAGCACACACCATTGGCAATGATGTACAGATATGTCACACTATCTTATATACTAACTTATTTTCTTCAAACTTATGCTTCAGATTTTGGAAGAATTTGTCGTAAGAAACAAAAATTTCCCAGCTTTGCCCTGCCAGAAATAAGCTCTCAAATAAATAATTAAATACAGAAAACTAGATAGAGTGGATAGTGACTTCCTAAAGACACAGAACATCTTTGGAGGCAGATGTGAAGTTCCACTTTATCTTTCCTTATTGGATTCACTTTTATAAGAGTTGATTAAATTTTGATTAAATATTAGTGCTGTACAACTTCATTGTATTGTTGCATTAACACAAGAACTGACAATTGTACCAACTTTGACATGTACCTTAAAAAACAATTAAAGCACGGAAAAGAAAAGGTAGTATATTCTATTGCGAGAGGTTCTTTTTCAGATAGACTGAAAATTCCAAGTTTAAGGAATGATTGAATCATTAGTCTTTCTGAGTTTGGTCATTGGCTTCAAAGAGAAAAAACTCAGAGCTTTTGTATTTTTATACTGTACCTCCTTAGGGCTTGTTTCCTTATATTTTGTGTTTCATAAATACATTTTTTTTACCATGCATCTCTGTATTTATCGGAGACTATCTTCTCCAAATATGATTTTCCAAGCCACTTATGTATGATTACTTTCTGCGTTTGATTTCTGGAGTAGCTGAAAAGTCCCAAATTTCCCTAACTCAGGTTGTTCCCAATAGCTGCTGAGCTCAGTGATGTTCCTGGCAGACCTGGTGCTCTGATTATGCAGGTCAAGAACCTGGATGAATCATTCTACAGCTTCTGTCCATCTGTCTAACCAGTTTTTCTTTTAAGAGGGATAGAGAGAGAAGAGCAGTATGTCAAGGTGTGGCTGGGATATACCTAAAATTATGAAAAAAGCCCTTGTGTGCCACTCTGTCTGTCTCATCATATATAGACAAATTATCTTATCTATTTATAAACCATAAGGACATAAAATGTCACTGCTTAAAAAAAAAAGGAACTGCAGTTTTTAGCATGTCTATTAAGATTGACATGGTATTTTGTTTTACATATATCGTCCCTGTGAACTGGACCTAAAGCACTGATTTATTTTTTGCAGGCCACTGATCCAGTAGGGCAAATGCTAATTTCTTCTTCCCTTCTTGGTTCTCTACAGTCTCAATGAATGAATACTGTCTTTACCTTTACATCAGATCATCAGATGCTATATCCATAATCCTTTTCACTTGTTTGGGCATAGGATAAACAAAAAAAATATCTTGATGTATCCCTCAAAAGCATGAGCCAGGCTCTGCACGCAATAGCAAGGAGAGATACGGCCTGGCTGGTAATGGAAGGAGCCAAGGTGCCAAAACCAATGTTGGTCAGCAGTGCGTGGGTATTATTATGGGTCATCCATCTACATTGTTAAATCTGTCCTCATTTTAGTAATTAGTAATTAATAGCAAAATAAAGCCCCCTCCCTGCCACACGCACTATTTTTTTTTTTTTTTTTTTTTTTTTAAGTAAACATCTGTTTTTTGTCACCTGGATTCAATGGTTATGGAAGGACCAAGAACTGGAAGAGTAATTTTATCATGCCGTTTTTGACACTTCTATTACTATAGCCTTTTTCTGAAATCCACTTATATCACTTTTATGTCACTTTAGCAGCATAGAAAGAAGAATGTGCAAGAAGTGATGGGAGAACATTCCTTGGGCAAAGAATTTCCATGATCATCGGAAACAGTAAACAGTTGCAGAGTGCCCTATTGTTAATCCTGTCCCTGAAGTAGGTAAGGGAACATGCCAGGAGCTGATCGAACAGCACAGAACTAGGACAGTCCTCATTTCTCAAGACTCTTGGAGTGTGAAGGAGAATAGGCCTAAGTGTAAATTAATGCTTATCAGCAACAAAGAAATAAAGAAATTCCAGAATAGCTATGGTCAAGCTGGTATGAGTTCATCCCGCATAACTTCCAGTTATTTGTGTCCAGTGTTTGGGAATTAATATAACAGAAAATTGGACAATTCCTCCTCTGTAATGAAAAAATAAAGTCCTGGTAGCAAAAGTGGAATGCTATTTTCTCTTGGTACAATTGCATTTGTAGAACTACAGTGGTGGGAGCAGTGGGGGAGTAAGGGTGCACCTTGCAACAGAAGAGCTTAATTCCTTCTCTTGTACAACCAAAGGAGGTTGTAAAATAATAATATATGTGAAAGGGAACTTGTTTTCTTTTAAGACACAAAAGAAGGAGGTGGGAGAAGGACTCCTCTAGTGAACCACAGGCCCAAGAGGTAAGGCAGGGAGCCAGGCACAGAGCAAGATCAAAGGATACCTTGGGAGGACCAAGAGAATCTGCACTCCAAGCAGTCAAGAAATTGAAGCTGACACAAAGTCAGTTAAATAAAGTGCAGAGCTCATCTCCTGTCTGCAGCAAAGGGTAGTCACTGCTGTATTTCCACTTGTAAATAAATCCGTGTGTGTAACACAGAAATAGAAACAAGCACAAAGAGTATCCTGTCACTATAAATAAAACTCACTGCTTTACACAAGGGGCTGTGTTTGTATCACAGAGACTTCCAGGTCAGCTCTAGCTGATGCACCACTGTAAAATTATTATAAAAGATAGCAGAAAGAGCGACATGTTAACCTGAAAGGGAAGGAACATGTGCTATAGCCAACAACAAAATCTCAAAGAAATTTAAATAGAATTCTTCTTTATTATTTGTATGCATCTTAATATCATCACCAAGATGTTCTAGAGACTGCATAAACTCACTATCATAGTCCAAATGGTGAAACAGCCAAATACATAGGATATATAAAGGGGAATAGAGAAACAGAGAAATGAAGTGACTAATCTGGAAAATTACTGTAGACTAAATCAAAATATGAGGGCTAGAAGCCAGCTGTCCAGAACCTAGATGGTATTCAGTGCACCATGGTGGGTTTTTTCTTTTTCTTTTTACAAGGGAAAAAAAACAGAAATAGAGAGACAAATGAAGAAAGCAGGAAAGCAGTATTAGCTTTTGCAGTTTCCATCTCTGTGTGACTATTTAACTGTTAGAAAAATATAGCAGATAAATATAGCTCATATAGCTTAGTGATGATCTGTGTAAGCAGATTCCAACTACTAAAACATATTAATAGTTTGTTTTGGAGGGGAGGACTATGAATAAGCAAGATAGGAAGCAAACAGGTCTCTTTTAGGAACAGAAATGGCTCAGCTTCATCCCCCAAACCTGACGTTTTTTCAGTGCTTCTTTGTAAACTCTGCAAAACAATTTGAAAATAATTTGGTAATTATGAGCATGTTATAATGTTTAGCTGGGGCTTACACAGCCTACATCCAAGATGAGATGGAGGTACCTGGAGCAACACAGGTATCTCTGCCTTAAATTTCCATCCCAAAAGCCTTCTCGCCTGCCGCCTGACAAAACATGATGTTTGCCTTTCGTTTCTCTAAGCACAGGAAACTTGTGCCCTCAGCAGAAATGTCAAAGGGTCCAGGCAGCTTGGTGACCACAGCAAACTTCATCTGCACAGAGCCTAGATTCATCTGTCCTAATTTAGATTTGAAAATTGTACGTCTGAGTGGGAGTTGGTTAATCTCTCAGTTTCCCTTTAGTATTAATGAAGGCAAGTAGGAACTTTGAGAGATCAGTTTGCTCTTGTCCTCATACATGTTGCAGCATGAATTCCCCCTGAAAAATCCCTTTACTTTCCATTGACTGTAAGAGTAGTTCTTCAGCTCAACTCTCGGCAAATATTTTCAGCTAGGTGAGATGACTCAAGTTTGTCAAATTTTCCTATGGAGCCCATTCTTGTTGACATTCTCAGAGGAAAAGGAAGTGCAGATGGTGACCATTTTTTAATAGCACCTTAGAAAAGGCAAGCTTTACTTCATCTTGATGATTAAGTTGAAACTCCCATCTCTATTTGTCACTATAGATGTCCAGGGTGGGAAGAGTGGAGAAAATGCTATTGAAAATGTGTCTTTCTCAGGGAGAGAATCCAAGCTCATTGACACAAGAAAGTGAACAATATATTGCAATACAGTTTGGGCACCACAGAGGTGTGGAAACCTGTAGATTTTAAGTCTTTATTAATTGATGGTGAAAATAAAGAAGTTCTCAGAGATGTTAGTGCTAGAAAATACATCCTTCCTTTCTTAATTTTCCATCTGCTTTACATCTTTACGTTTACATCTACATCTTAATTTTTGTGGCTCTAAAAGTTAAAATACTCCTCTCATTTGCTCAATTCAATAAAGAGGGGATCCATCTCACTTAAAGTGAAGTCTTTATATATGAGTGAATAAATGGAAATTTAGTCAATTCAGTTGGTAGAGATTAGAGCACAGGTCAGGTGACCTGAAGATGAAACGAAGAATTTCCTAAACTACATGGTATTGGATAGCCCTGGGCATAAAGAAAACCTGTGCAGATTTGTTCAGAAAACAGGCACCTATACTGTAGAAACACATATTTAATCAGATTAACCCTAGCCTTGCTAGCTACTGTGCTAGCTGCTGAGACTCCTTTTCTTTAGGCATAGACTGAATCATTCTCTGGAGGTGGCAAAATCTAATTCTGCCGACTGTAAAACTAACCTCAGTGGTGGTGAAGGTTTGGCATCTCTCTTAGACTACTAAATGTAGATGAGATGAAATGTCCTCTTATTAAATCAGGTCCTTTGACCCAAGCCAGAGGTTTTTTTGCTGTAGAAATTAGCTTGGAACTGTATCCTTCATGGGATCCTTGTACTTCATATTTCTGACCCAATTATCTATACTTCAAAATTTATTCTTGTATTTCAATTTCTATCTCAGGAACAACATATATTCCAAATAATGAAAGAAAAAGAAGCCCAGGAAAGTTCTGTAACTTCTGAAGTCAGCTTGGACTTGACTTTAGAGACACAGTGAGGTCATTTGCTTAACTATTCAAAACAGACCTGCAACCTGAGTGGTCTGAAATATGCTTAATAGATGTTACAACTGGTCATAGTCACAGGTATCGATGTGTAGGTGTTTTCAAAGCAAAGTGAAAGGGGCTAAAGCATCAAAGCTAATGTTGATCTATCATGGTGGCTATGTCAACCCATTCCAGGTTACAAGCTGTTTTTTCCTTTGCAGTTTTTTTTTTTTTTTTTTTTTTTCTTCCATTAAGAAAGGAAAGAGTTTGGGGGCTATATAGACTTCTCTGCCTGGCTGCAGACCAAAAGAGAGTATACAAAACAGGGCTTACAGGCTATTAAGATGATAATTGCTTATAGAGCTGCTAGAGCATGGCATCATTTCAGAGTAGTCCACCTGAGAAATTCAACTTCAGTAAGCCCGAAGAGTGACTGAAATAAATTAGGAGATCTGAAAGATTCAGAATTGCATCAAGCCTAGATGAGCAAGAGGAAGTGAATCAGATAAATACATTAATACACACATGGTGACGGATGAGGCAGATGACATTTTATGCTCCTTTAAACTGACTGATGAAGATCAGACAAATTAGAAATAGCTGTGGACAAGTTCAAGAACGTCTTCTAGTGTGCACTGAAAGGGAATCTTAAGAAGTGGATATTCAAGCATATATAGAGAAAGGAGAAAAAGATTCCTGCAAGAAAATACTGTGGTGTGCTTGAGAAGTTTAGTGGGCCATTTGCAGCTCTTGCAAGGTGAAAGGAGACACAGTAATAACATAGGAAGTCTGACCACAATAATAAAGATAAGGAGGTCTTTTCAGCAAAGGGAATTAAATTTACACTTTAACATAAAAATGCTTTGTAAAAGAAATAGTTTGTGAGAAGTTGTCAGAGAATAGCAAGCTATGCTAGGAAATAGCAAGACAGTGGGACTAAAGTACCTGGCCCAATCAGTACCCTCTCTACAAAACACAGCAGTATAATGAGTGGAATCATGATATTATTTGTCCTAGGTTCTAGCAGAGATTTAGAAATATTACTTACATGAAAAAAAAAAAAAAAAAAAAAAAAGACCTTACTGGAAGGTCATTTTTAATACCATTGTCTGGCTTTATAGATGGATACAGAGGCATGATGAGTTCTAGCTATTTTCTTCGGTCAGGCTGAATGTAGAATCCAGATGGCATTTCATACATAATCAAGTTGGGGTATTTTGGCTGTCTTCCTGGATTATCCAGAAAATAAGAATTTCTGCTGCATATCAGCAAGAAAGAAAAATATCCCAAAAGAGAGAGAGACAATTTTTAAGAAATATAAGGTTTACTTTGCTTGAAATCTTTGCCAAAATAGATATTCTTTTTTTTTTAAGGAATATGCAGGAACTGTGCTTATATTTACTGTTGTGTTACGTATAGTGGCAAACACTGTAATAGGCTTTGAATTGTTTATCCAGGGTTTTCTACCTGCAATCTTTTAATTCATTCTATGGAAATTCTAATTCCTCTTTTTTTTGTTGTTGTTGTCTTCCCAGTAAACAGCTTGATGGGTCAGTTCCTGTAGGCTTGGAATAAAAGCACTCAGGTGAGCCGGTACCTTTCTGCATGTGGAGAGGTGGATTAATAGAATTCAGAGCTGCCCACAGAGATTAAACCAGATCATGTGCAGTGACAGCAAAATAAATACCATGCAGCAGCAGTTGTAGAAGACAGAACTTGGCCTATCTGTGTAGTCAAGCAGGAGAAAAGACACAGAAGCATCATGTAAGGAAGCAAACTCAAGGCATCAATTTAGGAAGACAAAAACAAAAACTGATGGTACTTATTGAAAATTTTTTTTTTTTTTTTTTTTTCTGCTTTCTTTTCTTCTTGAATTAAGATGCTCTCCCTTATCCTAAAGACTCATCTGCTTAGAGGTGTTTTCTGGAAACTATCTGCCCACATTTTCTTTGTTCTACAGAGCATGAAATGCTTCTAAATTGATGGTCATTCTTTAGATGTCATTGATTAGAAGCCACAGAATAAGGGTGAGCCAAATCCTTGTCTGAATTTTACTAAATTGTAATGAATTGATATTATTATAACAGGACTCTTCCTAGGGTACAATGGGGGCACTGTGACCAACACTGACACAGAAAACTGCAATGGCAATAGCTATGTAGATCATCATATCCAGGCAACAGCCTCTACTACAGAATTTCTTGCAGAAAAAAGTACAAAGCTGTATCATATTAAATACTGGCATGCTTCTGAATATGTCCTTTAAGAAAACAAAATAAAACAAAACAAAGCAAAACAAAACATGATCTTAAGGTTTCATGGGGAAAAACATGGGGGAAGGTAAATTTCATTTACTGGGCAATCTAAAAAATAGAAGGGAAAGATTATGTTAGGAATAGAGGAAAACATTCATTTTTATTTTTATTTATTTTTTTTAAAAAGACTACCCATCCCTCTCAACTATTTGGTCTGCAAAAAACTTTGTTATGGTAAAAGATAACTTTCTTTTTTTTTTTTTAAAATAACTCTTTATTTCATCCTCACAATGCGTCAATACTGAATTTCAAAAAACGTTTTAAAAGTTACATTTGCCAAAAATGATTTAATTTCTGTAAGACTTTCCTTTCTGCTCCATTTTAGGGCTGTTTATTGAATTTATTTTGACTACATAAATAGTTCCCATATTCACAAAACTGTATTTCATGAAAATTTGTTATTAACAATAATAATAATAATAAATCTATCTTATCCATAAATTCAGAACAGAGGAGTGGGAACAAAGTGTGTTCAGAACCAGACATATATTTTAGCTTATTAAACAGCGATTTAGCTATCTAAATTTATGCATGAATACAGGAAAATCCTGAACATAATCTTCTAAAGTTTGAGTTTCCTAGTGTGCAAATCCAGATTAAGGAAATTTGCTGGTCTAAATATAACTGCAGGGGCCACATATTATGTAATGTATGAATAACATAAAAATGTTTTTTTTATCCTAGACATTAAATTTTTGGCTTATTACCTGGTTGATTACTGGGCTTGGGCCATGGGTGACTGTCCCCTGAGCATCTCCACCTCTGTGCTGTGGGTCGCCATCCCTGGGGCCACCCACACTTGCTCCTGTAAAATTCAGTGGCATTTTTCACCTTGATCTCCTTGTGCCCCATGTATACACTACCCAAACCTTGTGAGTCTCATTGTGAAGATAAATATATTCATGCCTACAAAGCAGACAGATGGCATATTGATGAGAACTGCTGAAAAGCTTGGGAAGAAACAAATGATTCTGTCTTCAAAATAAAAGTTGAATAATACGTAGTAAACATATTATGAGCCCTTTCCATGCTTTATGAAGACAAAAGAGGACATTTTATAAGTGTTCTCCCAGCAAGTATTGTCCTTTTAGAACAGAAAAAGACAGTGGGGAATTATTAATAGTGTGCAAAAAAAAAGACATGACCAAAAACAGGGCTGCCTTAATTCCTCTGTTTGTGTGTATGCCACATATTTACTACCAGACTGAAGTCCAGACTGTGTTTATTCATACCTCCAACCTTAAAATATGAATACACCAATGCATATTGTCCCAAATTTATGGAAATGAAGACATTGTGTAATTTGACATGTGTGAAAGGCTCCTGTGTCACTGAATACATCAGAAACTAAAAGATAGGGCTTACCTAAAAGTTAGATAGCTCCTAATTTTTCCTCTCATTTGTTTTTTTCAGTTGTTGTTCCTTCTTGAAACCCAAGAAACCTGTCATTAAACCAAGCCTTTATTCCCCGCATACAGAAGTCATACCTGGGTTAGCTGCACAGTATTTTGTTGAGTTAATTAGAAAGGAAAAGGTCTTCTCCTTGCCCATAGTTTGCACTAAGTTCTGCTTAGGCCCACTTGAACATCCCCATAACTTTGGAGAAATTTGCTCCTCAGCTTTACCAGTATCTTGCTCACCTGATGGCTTTGCATTGAGCTTTGAGATGGCCAGCAGATCATCTGGGCATCTTGAACCATCGCGTAGATAAAAAATTGTTGTCACCTTAATCTGAAGGAAAGGAACACAACAACTTGCCCCCTCTCACTGCAGCTCATGTTTAAGAGAGTTATTTTTCCTCAAGCGTCTTCTGACCTTAACTGAAATGGCTAAAATTACTCAGGCATTTTGTGTTTTGTGCTTGTCAGTTGTTCAGTACATATTCCCGAGTCTGCTTAAACAGGGGAAAAATCATATTGACTTTTGATAGCTTTTGCTTTTTCTAACAATTGCTGCATTATGAGCATTGTCTGGTCTGAAAAACAGGAGCTGAGTCACACAGAGACCAAATTATCCCTCGGGCTAATTTTATATACAGCAAATGCTCAGCCTTATCATTACCTAGATATTTTGGATCTGAAATGCACCTGATCACTGATGAGCAAAACTGACCATTTCCATTGTTATAACCATTCCCTTCCTAGGGAAGACTGGAACAGGCAGTAAATGCTCTTTGTTTCTGTATGCATGGCTGGAAATTACCACTAATGGGTTTCTTTGAAAGCTGCTACGGCTCCCCTGCTGTGCTCTTTCCAAGTTGTATTAAATCCTAAACTTGATGCACAAGGAAGATTCAGCCCAAAGCAGAGGATGCCAACAGGGGAAGCATCAGAAACTCTTCCTTCTGTTTCTCACCAGGCTCCTCAGAGGGACTTTGACATCTTATCAGCTTTTCTTTCTGAACTGTTTCTATCTGATAGCTCAATGCTCTTTTTACCATTTATATCTTTGGGTGTTTTATTTATTTATTTAATTATTTTTCTGTGAAATTAAACCATTTCTCAAGCGTGGTAATGGGGAGAGCCATGATGTAAATAGTTAATGACGCTGTTGCCGTTAGAGGATTTCTCTGGGTGTAATATCCCCAGTCTTTATGCCACGACGCACTCGACTTGCACATTGCAAAGCCCTTCACAAAGGGCAATGCTGTTGCTTGTCTAAATAGTACATGATTACCTCGGTTAGTTTTGTGGCCGTGGTAATGTTCATTTTATGAGCTCAATCTGGTTCCGAGCCATCTGAACTTGAAATTCCAGATGCCTTGTCCCCTAGTAGTAGCAGCTCATATACTGTGTACACATGTGTACAGAGCAGGCTGTTTATGAAAGGCTCAGGTTCCCTACCAAATTCACATTTAAAACAGCGTTGACATCCCTGCAAGGAAAGGTGTATGTACATGGGGAGTAATGGGAGTTGCTAATAACAAGATCTACATAGCCAGGAAGAAAGAGAGAGAATGCAATTTTGGTTAACAATGCTTCCTTTATTTTAACAAAAATCTACCTTATTTTAAAAATTCCCTTGTTCCTTGTTCACCACTGAAAAAGTCACTTCTTTCATTATTGTCTCATAGCCACGTGATGCAGAAAACAAAAGATAATGGGACCTGGAACTAAAGCTGTCTTGAACTGTTGCCTGTTTATTCACTAGAACAAAGGAGTTAGAGTTCCTTCATTTACCATAAGTGTGTCTTTGAGCTAGTCAACTCTACCTGCCTGCTAACTTGGGGATAATAAAATGCATACCTACCCCATAGGGATACTGAAATGCTTAATGAACTAATTAGTGCTTTTCAGTGTTCTGACGGGAAGTGTTACCTGTACTTTTTTTGAGAGCAGGTGTAACTAGCACGCTACATATTGATTAAAAAAAGAGAGAGAGAGAGAGAGAGAGAGAGAGGGAATTTTCACCTCATTCAAGAGTTTTTCCATTGCTTATATCTATATAAATGCTGTAATGCCAAGGAGATCACCGTAAGAGTCAGTAACTCTAATGGGGAAGAGAATATTCCTGAAGAGCATGTAGGTAATCATGAATTTGCATGGATGTGCTTGTGTGCAAGTATTTAGCCATATATGGAAGTACAGTCACACAGTCTGAAACATTATTGTTTTCTGTACGGAACCTGAAAACTGCTATTTCAGTGTATTTTGCAAAACCCTTAAGTGTGGAGGATGGGAAAAGATGTAGAAGGGCTCCACTGGAAACTGCAAGAGGAATTTAAGTAACTAGATGATCATTCCCATCGGAATTTGGCAAAGACCCTAAGGTCAGTCCCTACTTCTTTTAAAATGTTATGGGGTCTATAATGGCAAAGGTCTCAGATTTATTCCTCAACTGAAAAAATATAGATCCCTCTCATCCTCTCATCTAATGCCCAGCCACACTCTGGAAAATTCATTCGGCGTTCTGCCATCTACAGAATCATGAGCACCTTTACAAACTTCCACAATTTCTTTGCTATTCTCTCACAATAAAGTACAAAGAACCCCTTATTGTTGTTATTATTATTACTGCTGTTATTACTAGAATAGCTATCAGGCTAGTACCAAGGGTGGGATTTAGTATACCTGGCTTTAGGTTTCTAATCTAAGTTGTAGGCAGTGAAGATATAGTCAATATAGTGAATGGAGTCTAGGGCATTATTCTGCTCTCCAAATGTCATAAATGTGTCTATTTTAAGGAAAAAAAAAAGTGTCATTGGTTGTTTTGATTCATACATTATTGATCATAAAGAATTCTCTATTGCCTACTCAAATGTAGATTTGTAATATAGATGATTACAGTCTCACCCTAAAAGTGGCTATCCTCCAGATCGGGAGCACATTGCAAAAAACATTATATGAAGATTTTTTTTTTTCCATGTAGTCTGATGAATTTTAAGTCTGAAGATGAGAACTTCAAAGATGCTGAATGTTAGATTGATTCTGTTCCTCTCCCAGCCTGTGTTAGCTATAGATAGACAAAGCTCTTAAAAATCTAGTGATAGAAAATCCCTTCTAAAGAGAAAATGAAGTCAAATGAGTAGTGCTGATAGATGTTGTTCACATCTTTGTATACTGAATATGTCCCGAGAGATATTCAGCCAGGTTTCAAGCCCTTAAAATCATTTACGCACCTAACTTTCATTAAAACCTATGAGAACCAGGGGAATACTACTGAAGACTTGTCCCTCGCTTCCTCTATTGCTCAGGCCATAATTAGCAAAATAACAACTGAAACAGTGGTATTGCCACACTTCTTACCTCATAGGCATATATAGATGCTTGAACTCAAATTGTATTATCAAGGAACAGGTGTATGTACCTATTCTACATTGGGAACTCTTTTAAGCATAAATACTTGAATGTCTTGAATCTAGGAAGAGACATGCTAAGAAGTTTGATCTCTAGAGGACAAATCCATTTTCATAACCACACAGGCGGTGCTGGGGTGTTTCAGAAACACCGAGGGTCCAGACACATCCAGCGTAACCGCAGGTGTTCTGCTGGGGAAGGAATGCAGACATGCTTGTCTCCTTCTGCCCTCTCCTTGAGAGAGATGCAATGCTCATCCAGCGTTTGAGCTGGTATCTGGAAGGGGAAGAGTATCACTCCTCACTGACTGCTGTTAAATTCCCAGAGTCAGGTGGAGTGAATCCCAGCCCATTAACTCCAAGATAAAGTACTAACCCCACAGATTTGGTTTCTAGTGCAGAGTTAACATCATGCAGTAGGCCTGCAATGACCTTGTATGACCAAAACCTACTTAGAAACCTTTGTGCATATTTTGGCCTGATGAAAAGACTGACACAAAGCCCTCTGAGTGGGTCCGAGCAGAGTTAATCTCCCACATGTCTCAGATATTCTAGGGTATGATTGAAAGCACTTTTATAGACATGGACTTGTACAGATAAAGAAATGTATTGATTCCTCTGCCTTCCCCACAGCGTGGTACGCTTCCTACCTGAGACCATTATCCAAAGTAGTGTCTGCAATTAATCTTCTGAGCAGTGTGTAATCAGCCAAGGTGTACGGGGCTGAGTTTCAGCTAGATAATGATGCAGAAGAGGGGCAGAGAGGGGAAAGAGAGAAGAACACCAACTCACCGCTTCTTCACTGTGACTATCAGAAAAGAGGTGCCAGCCAAGATCATTTGGTGTCCACTGAGGTCAGGATATAAGACAAAGTAAAGGACAAGACAGAAGCCCTCCAGACTAAGTATTAAAAATGGATGTATGTCTTTTCAATGTATTTGTACAGGAGGAAAAAAAAAAAAAAAAAAGGTGAAACATTCCAGATGCTTGCCTGCAGTAAAGCATTTCTGGCTGTTAGTTCCAGTAGGTCATTACTGCATTAATTTGGTGTTTAATTAAATGCCTGTGCAACAGACCATTTATTTGTTATCTAATATTAGCTTTAGTTCTTATCAATTAAATGCTAGCTGAGGGCTTGATTCACTTACGTTTTATGTCCCCTTACACTCTATTTTTTATAAACAAAAAACAAGGACTCGGCGCAGAGGGAAGATTTACACACCCAAATTTCACAGTGTGCATAATGCAATATGTTGAAGTGCTTAGGCAGAAGGTGCTGAAACAAAGGGAGCACTCTTTTTGTTTTTAAAGTAACTTAGGCCTTTTCTTTTTAAAAAGCAAGTGAGGAACTAACTGAGCCATGGAAAAACTGCATTTTTGTCGTCTTGGGGAGTGTTTCTAATGCCTGTCCAAGCTGTTTTGCATACATCTGTTTTTCTTTTTATTATTTCTTTTTTGATTCCAGATAAAAATTCTTAATGAGAAAAATGTGAATTTCCAAAAGGCTTTTTCTCAGGCTATGCATTCTCCTTGGTATCCCCACAAAACCAAAGAAGAAAAATTATTATTTGAGCAAAATCTGGGCTCCACCTGAGATGCATCTTTTGCCTTAGATGGATACTTATTTTCCTGCAAGGAGTTGAAAATCGCTAGTATTGCCATAAATGATCAGAATATTCAATTTGGGTAGCGGTTAGGATCTGGAATGTGCATCTCTTAGAGACAACACAGTGGATAATGTATTAGAGAGAGAAATCCAAGGAAATGGGGGATTTTCCTAGTTTTTTAAAAGGCCTAATATTGAAAAGTCACTCAAGTTAGATTTTTTTTTCTTTTTTTTTTTTTTTGTGGTAATTGTTGTTCATAACACTTTACACATAGTTTTTATATCAAATAAAATAAATTTTATGTAAAGCTTGATTGGACTTTTTGTTTGATATCATGACCCATAAGTTCAATTTTTTTATTTTGGAAAATGGCTTTGTTTTCGCTAGAAGCAACAGGGCCCGGAGTTTTTGGAGAATACGTTTTTTAGGGTAACAACCAAATATTTCTGATAACTCTTTCAATATTTTTATTAGAGAGACTGAAAACCTCAAAGCTGCCAGAAAGGAAGAAAATATGAGTCCTTATTTTCTGTGCCACCTTAAAAATCTCAGACAGAATAATTCAGTTTTGGTACCCTTCTGCCTAATTACTGTCTGCCTCTTCCTTTCTCCTCTCTTTCCCAACACAGAAGCCTCTCAAATAACTACAGATCTATACTAGTCTATCATAAGTTTGTGCAGTACCTGAAACCTGAAATAGGGTCAGTGTCAGGGTGCACAGACTGTTGCACAGAGTTCATCTCACCTAACTTTGGTCATTAATAACGCAAATTTGTACAGATGAACTATTGACTGGAAAGCAAGAACTTTCAGCGAGTGATTCTTCTGGTCAGTCCTAGTCATTTGCTTTGAGATGACAAGCACTACATTGTAGGGAACATATTTCTCTCCATTTACTCTAAAGGGAGTCTAGAGGACTAGTTTGGGTATTTGCACTTGGGTGGTAGAATCTCTAGAAACTCCTCTGACTATGCACTGAAAATATGGTTACTATATCTGTGCTTGCAAAAACAAACAAGTGAATCTCCTATGTATTGCAGAAGAGCAGCGATATCTGCAGAGTGATCCCAGGTTGTCTTTGTGAGCAATGCAAATCTCTTTAAACTGCTATGGTTGACCCAGTTTGGAAGTTGAGTTCATCTCAACCTGCATCTGAAATTTAGGTCCCTGCCACTTCAGGCAGCACAAGCTTTAAGATCATAAATTTACCGAGTACTGCTGATGCTATGAAGCCCACTCTTGAAACCATTCCTAGCGAAGAGTAGGGCTGGCCCGAAAGCTTAGAAAAAATCTTGCACTTTGCTTCTTACCTTGTCAACTACACTATACTATGTAACCTGCTAAGTCGTGAGTACTTGACAGTAATGGCCTCTTAATTGGGTGAGGAAGATACTTTAGAAAAGTAATTATTAAATTTTATTATCAGACTGCACCTTTTTGTAGCGGGAACAGGTTTTTACGCACAGCTTCGAAGGTATGCTTTGATCTCTAATGCAATCTAAATGAATAGTAAGATCTATATAGCTATCTTAGAGTCTCAAGGGTGGTGGCCTCTATTTTGGCTGTCTTTCTTCAGAGATAACTGCTGAACATGGTTTTAGAACAGAGTCTTTTATGCTTCTCTTTCCTACAAGTAACTCTTTGCATCTTTTCAAATGTGTTTCAAATTATACATCTGAAATCAATTTTCTATAAATTTTATGGAATTCATTCATACTATGATTTTGAAAGTGATTTTCCTAGTAGATATGTTAGAACCTGGTGAAATCAGATTGTCTATCAGTGTTTCAGTATGAATAAAGTCTTCATTCTGAAATTTGTTCATTAAAAATTGTTTCTTATAGTATTTGAAACAGTCAGTTAAGAGTTATATTTTTTAAAAAAGAACATAACTGAAATTCAAATTGTATTCTAGACATGATCATGTACTTTATAGAATGGCTTACGGTGGTGTGGCTAAGTTCAGTATCATATATTGCAGTCTGAACACTGGAGAAATATGGATAAGGCAAACATTCTAGGCTTGTAGATGATAGATTTATCCTAGACATTGTCATCATATTATTATTTTGGTTTCATGAAGCTGAACTCTGAAACTATCTATATAAAAAATTTGATGAAACTAGTCTATAATGTGTATACAGTAGTTTCTGGATACTGTTTGCAGACATATGTGGTTGCATAGAGGTCAAAGAACAAGCTCATAACCCAGCACATGGCTTGACCAACACAAAGCACTTTTAGAGTTTCCATTGACATCAGTGAAGTTGAGAGGTAGGATCTGGCTTATGAAACAGATGTTAGTTGGGCTCTGCAGTATTGGAAGGCACTCAAACATTGTGGTGCTGTGGGAATTACAGCAGTCTACCTAGAATCGAATTGGATCAAATCGAATTGAATCAAATCGAATAGAATAGCAATCTCTCTCCCTGCAGAAAGCAGCAGCTGTTTACATGATTTTTTTTAGCTGAGATCCAAAATCTGAGTCACAACAGTGACTGAGAAGCACCAAGCAAGGTCAAACCTTCCAGATCCTAACAGCATTTTCATGAGTACTGCCAACACAATTATCAGCCTGACTGGGACCATTCTGTCTACTGAAAGATGACATCTTGTGGCAGTTAACAAGGGACAAAAGAAAGGAAGAGAACAAAGGATACAAGGAAAAGACAGAGTACTCCTTGAAATGGACTCACAAAGCAAAAGTGAGATGACATGCAGAATGGAAGAAGAGAGATTTGGGCTAATTAAAAAAGATAGCTCTTCAGTCTGCAAATTATGAGTAACAGAGAAGAAGGACCAGAAGGAGATGTGGAGAACAAGAAAAAGAGGAAAAAGATCTTACACATTATACAATACCAGTGGAAAATAAGCCTGTAAATATAGAAAGTCAGAATGAGCTGCAAAACGAAACCTGAGCTCTCACTCTCTCCCCCAACACGAACTTACATATGAGCACATAGAGTTACACGTATAGAAAAGTTAGTACAGAGGACAGACAGCACAAAGACTAGGAGAATTTCACTAGGAGAATGAGTGGGAGGCCCCCCAAAAAACAGGGTTAAAAAAAAAAAGAAACTTTTTAGAAGGAGCTCAATGCTTTGTATAAAAGGGGTCTGAAAGAGTGAAAAAGCCCTTTACTTTGTCTGATGAAAATCCCTAGTGAAACAGATGCAGTGAGGAAGGGAATATATGCTCCAATTAAGGTCTGACATGAAAGCACCAACACCTCTCCCTTGTGAGCACATCCAAAAGAGAAGGTGAAAGTATTCTGGGGATGGAAGTTCAAGGGGGTCTGTAGTGTCGAATCTCATTAGGTCCAGATGGATATCAAACTGGTGCATGTTTTCAGAATTATCTGTGTCAAAATGTTGACAATTCTATGAACTGGAGACCCTTTTGCTTCTGTGAACTGAATAAAATGTCACCTTCCTATCCCATTTGCTGTTTTCAATTTAGTCTATTTTTTGTAAATCCTTACTATGAGATAGTTAATATACTTTAAAACCCTTCCTGTAAAATCTTGGATTTCAGACATTAGATTTTCACTTTGAGGTAAAACAATGGAGTTTAATATGCACCTTATATATCAACTTCTCAAAAAAACTTGTGTTTGTTGTTCTCATAAGTGATCTGAGGTAATTAGCTGGCTTCCAATAAGATAAATAAATATATGCCTTATTTTTTCATTGTGAAGAGACCAAATCCAAGCAGTCAGTGAGAAGGGAGAATGTGAATTCTCCAGGCAGAAATGGAATTTGACTTTCATCAGCTTCCAAAAGATTTAAGTTTTTAAGACTGACGGAAATTTTACCATTAGAGTCAAGCAGCAGATGAAAGAAATTAGGCTTTGTTCCTAATATCAGGGAAACGAATAGCAAATAAAATAGTGTGAGTAAAAGAGCATTTGTTTACAAGAAAACACAGAAAGAGGGATGAAAGTGGACTGACCTGTGTGTCACACACTATTGCCATTATGATGCATATATTCTGGAGGACTCTATTGGTCTTAATGCGTCAGTCTTCATTGACATGCCCACAAAACTTTCATACTCTCAGTAAAGGGCAGCACAAACTGAAGATTTAATGCTTACTCAGGGCTCCAGAGCCACAAAACACCCCGGGCTGAGAAACCAGACAGGTTAGGTGTGAAGCATCTGAAAGGTAGAGTAGCTCCATCTTCATTTTGCTTTATCTCTACTGCTTTTATCTTCAGGAAAGGTGATGGAGTTGGGGTGGCAGAGAATTTGTATAGATGAATACATCAAAGAGATATTCAGATATCATTACTAAAACCACTCTTGGTAACACATGTAAAAGAAAAAAAAAAAAAAAGAAACAACTTTTCCTGGAAAGTCATTTCAAAACTCCTCCAAATCCTCATCTTATCTCAGAGCAACCTACTGTCTTATGTAATAAAATCGTTGCAAAGAAGAGAAATATACATTTCACTCTGAATTAGGTCAACATGAAAATAAATAAATAAATCCTAGGACTCCTAGGACTTTTTTTTTTTTTTTTTATTAACTTTGCAAGGACTTCTGCTAATGAAAAAAAAAAATCACTATGCAATGCCAGAATCACTAATACCTCTTTCCTCTCTCGTCCTCACTCTCCGTGCTTTGTGTGGCTCTGTTGTCCATTTCTTCTTCCCAGCTGACTTAGAACCAGAGCTTTATCAGCCCTGTTATTCCAAGAGCAGTGGCCCATAATATGAAGATAACGAGTCCCAACTCCCAGCAAGCTTTTCCTTGTCAATGAGAGATTAAAAATAACGGTCAGGGGCTATGCAGTGATATTTGCAGCCAACTTACAAATTCTCAGCCAGAGCATTTGAGACTTTTCCCCCTTTCTAATCCTCTACAATATCTTGAATTTCCCCTCATTAGGCCTCATTTCAGAGAGAACATAAAGGTGACATATGGCTCAGAAAACGTATCATTAAAAGAGAAAGGTAGACTATGTTTGTATAGTTCTTGCATAAGAAGACCAAAAGGATATCAAGTAAACTCTAAAGGTAGGCATCTTCAGTTTGTCAATTTAATGTTTCCTTGTATAAGCCACAGAGAAGAGAAGAGAAGAGAAGAGAAGAGAAGAGAAGAGAAGAGAAGAGAAGAGAAGAGAAGAGAAGAGAAGAGAAGAGAAGAGAAAATTATTGGTTATGCTACAGGTGAGACTAGAGAAGACTAGAAAAAAAAAGGGGTGTTAAAAAAATCAGTAAACATTATTTATGAGATGGTCCTTTCAGTGTTAGAATTACAAGCATTTCACTTAAGCACTGACAGAAACTCTTAGGAGTCTCCTAACTCTTTCTGACCGCAAGAATTTACAAAAGTTTCTGCTATGACTTCCTGCAATGCTGTCATGCACTGGCCAACTAAATATATGACTGTTCATTTGCAATGTTTTGCAAATTACCTTCTGATTTTGGATTAAACATCATTCATTCACAGATCACAAGCTGAGTTATTTTCTGTCAGTCCACAGGACTGATGTAGGGCTCGCAAAACCTTCACCTAAATCATCAGTAAAGCCCACCCACCTAATTGACTTTTACTACTGAGAGCTAGGGACTAAGTTAGTAAGGATCAGCTGTGTGGATCCCTTTTGAGAAAGAAAAACTTAAAAGAGAAAACTGAATAAGGATGCTTAATAAGCACACTGTTATGAAAGAAATACTGTGAAATACTATCATGGATTTTTGTAAGAATCATAAAAGCAAAATTCTTTTTCTATTCCCCTAATGTTAACTGGTCTTGAGCATGCCAGAATGAAGATGAGCACTATCTAGCTATTTTACTGACTCTTTAACACTGAAGAATAAAGAAGTAAGACGTGTCCCGCTTGCATCAAATATCCATTGTAGAGTCAGTAACAGTGTTAAAAAAAAAAAAAAAAAGTTTAAAAAAGGAAAAAATGCACTTTTAGTTCCGAACTTCCTATCTGAATACTTATTCTTAGGCGAAGCTTAAGCCCGAAATTCCATGAGAAACAAAGGTTTGGATGAGACTTTGGGATTAGATGAGGACCTTTGATCTAAAGACGTTAGCCACTGTTGCTAGAGCTGACACCAATCATCTGATTGCAGGCAAATTCTATTATAACATATAGAGGAAAATACTTTATGAACTGCTGATGTATCACCTCCCTCCCTGAGTATCACATATCCACATCCCCAATGTGTGTGGGTTACCAAAGCACAGACAAAATCAGAAGGCCATATCCAGAACCCTAAGCAATGCTGACTGTACTCAAAATTGCACTGATAGCTCCCTTAGTGATTGATTGACACTGACTCTTTGTCCGATCTCCCCAAGGGGAAAATAAGGACAAACTGATATACAAAATGAGAAATGCAGAAGAGTGACAGACATCCAGCTAGCAAGCTGGGGCTGTTGTAGACAAGGATACAGCCCTGGGGTTGGATTAGCTTCATGGTCTAAATCAAATACCCATGCTGTCATGGAGGCACATGTTTTTGACTGTCATGACTCATACAAAGAAAAGGTGCTCAGGTGAAGTGACTTGTAAACACTTATCTATGCTTGAGCCTTCTCACTGTTGATGGGCAGCACAAGAAATGCAATAAAGCCTTATTCTGTTTTATCTAGGAGTGGAATGACTGCAAGGTTATACTTTCAAAATGTACTGGATCAAATTCTATATCCACTGAAGGCAGTCTTAGCAAAGGCACTGTTTTCTACTTATTTTATTTAAATTTCTATGAAGAAAAATCATTGTTAATTAGGGAGGGTAGAGAAGGTAGCAACACACAATATGGGGACATAATCTGTGGTTTCATTTAAATGTAATAGTGAGACGACAATAGAAGACTATTAGATATTCCTTGTAAGAATATTCCAGTAATCAGAGTAATTACTTGGATGTATAAGACTTAGCCCCAGATCTCTGCACAAAATCAAATACCTGTGCTACTTGTTATGAAGTAAAGAACACAAGCCTTCTGTCATATTTTGAACAAGCATCCTGCTCTCAGCTATGATTTCTCACGTACAGGTGCTTGGACTTCAGATTTCCAACTTCCCATTTGCTATCTTTCCCCCCTCCACTCCTTTTCTTTTCTTTTCTTTTCTTTTCTTTTCTTTTCTTTTCTTTTCTTTTCTTTTCTTTTCTTTTCTTTTCTTTTCTTTTCTTTTCTTTTCTTTT
>VZSV01000045.1:2478675-2498029 GCA_013398735.1 Nothocercus julius
CGTTGTGTGCAGAGCCTGCTTCTCTGTGCTTCTGTGTCTTGGGCTGCACAACAACTCTTTCACTTCCCCTCATCCCAGTTTCTACAGAATCTATACATTTTCTCTGAGTCACCCTAAGGTTTTTTAAATTCCAGCCTCCCCCATTTGTCTCATCTACTTTTTCTTTCAGCTTGTCACATAGCTAAAAACCAGTGTAAAATACAGATCAAGAAGATGTGCAAACTTATCCACCCCTGATGGTTTGTGCCCTGGATGGTCAGTGAAATGAGGCCTTTTGGTGGACGTGTCTCCTCACCAACCAGGGACAAATTTCTCTGATTATATGATAACGACCATCTGTAAATTATTTCCTATTTGATTACTATCAAAACATTTGGGCAATAGTCAAAAGGGAAAGCAGGAAGTCCAGTTGTAGAAATGCAGAAGTCATAGCATCTTCCACAGTCTTCAGAGAAAAGCCAGTAAACATTTAGGGAGTACAGATATAATGCAACATACTGAAGCATTTTGATCTCAGATTTGGACCTGAAAAAATGGACAATATGTTCTCCCCAGACATTGCTTACTTTTACATTGTAATTGTTTAATAGTTAAATATTTTCTATGGAGGGAAGACTTCGCTGAATATGCAACCACTTCCTTGTCTTTAAAACCCAGTTATCTGATTTATCCAGCTATTTAAAGCCTATATTTTCCCTCAAAAAAGAACAATTGATCTTAATTACATTTTTCCTTTGGGTTACCTTCTTTGAGCTTTTCACCATTCTTTATTAATAATACGTAGCATTATTTTTATCTTTGACAGAGTCATATGGGTCTCAATACTTGCAAACTGTGCATTGAATAACACAACTGATAAATACTGAGGTTGCCTGGAACGTGTTGCTCTGCCAGATTTACTCTTTCTTGGCTGTTCATGAGACAGTTCAAGCCAGTGGTTATAGTTATTCATCCTCAGAAGCTGGAGTTAAAATTAATCCATAAAACAAAGGTCTCTAAAAGGAATATGCATCAGATTACAGCCAAGAGATGGGATGAGGAGCAGCGGAGAGAAGAACATGATACTTCTGCCAAGTCCCCTTAATCGTACTGCAGATTTGTGCTCTGTCAAGACCTGCTCAAAATCACACTGAAGTCAATGGAAAGAGTCCCAGTAATGTTGGTAATTGCTTTTAGATATGAAGTGTTGGAGAAGGATAAAAATGGTACCTGGCTGCTTCTGCGACCGAGCTGCTGTTCTTCCAGCTCCTGATGGCTTCTGCTTAATCTAAAGCTTATCTTTAAACAACAAAATCTCTACTCATCCAGCAACTTGCTTGCCTTCCAAGTTTGTTACTGCTCTAACTGCCTTCCAGTAGGAGCTTTAAACTCCTGTCTCTAAATTCTGCAGCATCTCTCTCTTACCAAACTGACTGAAAATTACTTTCCTGTCTGTGCTGATTTATTTTCTCCTTTTAGCTAAAGTACTTATCTTTCTTTCTGCTTCTGTGCTAACATTTTTTCTTGCTTGGTCCCTTTTTTTACGCTCTTTCTGCATGAATTGTTACTTCTCTCCTGCAAAATTTTATCCCGGCCTTTGCCCAGGCTCCTTAACTATCTCCCACTCATTAACACTATACACTGCAGTGTTTTCCCATACTCAGGGGTGACACTAACTCTGTTGTTTTGCTGACCTACTAAACACTGCAGAACTGTTTTCAGGCTCCCGGGTGTGTATGTGTTTCTCCTCACATGCACATAATGTTTGGAATCTCTATCAGGAATTTCCCAGTAGTGGAGAATGTTTTGCTAGTAGATAGTCTTTCAGTGGACCAACATTTTACTGAAATGTTTAAAGCCAAACCAGAGAAGCATTAGGAAAGATAGTATAGGGCACTGCTCTGATTATGGAAATGTGCTTTTGGTCTAGGGATGAAATAAAAGACTTTTAGCATCCTTTACATGGCTAATTTACACAGACTTATGATGATGCAACTGACTGTGTTGGACAATACGGATATATTACAATCAGAGAGAAATAATACAAAAGAGCACTTACTGATATACTCTCTTCCTGACCAAAAAATAAGAAATTTTTGTTTATTAGCCTTTAAAATATATGTATTTGTCTTGAACATAACATGCTCTTTTGCCTGATAATTGAAGGGCCTATGGGGTACTGAACACAGATATCACTATTGCAAAAGTAAAATCTCATTTTAATTGATCTAAGGAACAATTCACTTTTAAGCCTTTTTGGAAAACATTAGAAAAGGTTGATGAACAGCACTTGTTCAACTTGTGTGGAAGTATATAATTTGATTGCTTTCCCTAGGCTGATGTGAGGTTAAGGTTTAGTCAGGTGTTCATTTACCATGGTTCGTTTACCATATGAAAAGTATTACAGGTCCTGGATGGGAAGCTTGGTCGCATTTGTTCCATGCTGCTGCATGACTATGTCAAATGGCAAACTGGTGACAGCCATGGACTTCCTTCAGATCTGTGCAAGTAAGTCTCACTGTTTCTGGGTCGGTCCGGCTGAAGTGTCGCTGAATTGCACTCTCAGAAGTGCAAATGGCTGGGACAGTGCCATAAACTGAGTGCCTGGTCTTCATCCTGCCCTACTGTGAGAGTTCCAGGTCTCCCATGTGTCAGGAAACGGCCTGCATCTACGTGAGGAAAGGACTCATCCTGCTCACCTGCCTCTCTGTATGGTCTTCCTGAATCTCAGGCAGGGACATGGGGTGGAAAGTCTGGCAGGAGGATAGCTGAAACACTGAGCTGCTGGAGGTTTCAGGTATGTGCACTGTGGCAGGGAAGATGTTTCCCCTCTCCACTTACCAATGTTGGATGTAGATTACTGACATCAGGACATTCGACCAGCCTATAGAGCATCCCAGGAGCGCCTTCAGAAAGCAGGTGTCCCCTGGTGGGCTGGAGGCAGCCACAGCCATCTCAGAGGACAGAAATCAAGCAGTCTTCTAGTGATGGCCAAACTTCCTCTTGTCCAGTGACAGTAATATCTGCATCATCAGTATTTTTCCATCGCCAGGGTATCCTCACCTTCCATTATGATGGTTAATGAAATGTTGACCGTAGTAGAGTCTTTATTTTTATTGTTAGAATAAGCACTTACAACTTTATGGGCTTTTAGCTGAGGATCTCTGTAGTCATCAGAAATCTCTTCCGGAGAAATAGGGGAGCCTAATTAAACACTGGAAAAAATGAATCACTGAGAGTTTAAGTGTGCTACTAAAGCAAATATGGCAAGACAGTGACAGAGCCAATAACAGAACCTGAGAATGGTGAACACCTTTTCTAATCATTTGAAGCACTCCAGGAAAGACAAAAGATTGTATTTTATAGAACAAGTTAAGGCTGAGCTTTATATATTTAGGGAGAGCATTTTAGGATGTGGTGCCTGACACAGCAGGAAATTGAATTCAATGGTTTTGGAGGTCCCTACCAAATTCTCCCTATGATAGGTCATGCTATTATTGCTCACTAAAGACTTTCTCATACCTTTCTCCAAAGCATCCACCACTTCATTCAGAGATAGGATATTGAACTTAATGGATCGCTAGTTTGATCTATTATGCCAATTCTTGTGTTCTTAGAGATACAAACAGTATGTAGGACATAGGTTTTGCTCATTGTACACTGAGTCGCATAGAAATGTGCGTACTGTCCATGGTGAGGGAGCATTGGCCCAGAGATCAGGGAAACTGTAAAATCTCACGCCATTTTGTGGCTGTTTAAGAAGTGAAGCAGAAGTTTACTTTGCAGAAGAAAGCCCCATGTAAACTGTAAATGCTCTTGGCCATGTGACATCGCCGTATTCTTCCATGGGCAAAAGTCATTTTCTTCCCTGCCTGTATTTGATTTCAATTAAAAGAAGACAGCTTGCTTAATCTTTCCTAAAAGTTGATATGGTGTATACCTGAGCGAACTGGCCAATTTCCCTTATAAATTATGTATAAAATCCGCAACTGCATTCTCTCTTAGAAGCTCAGAGGAAAATTCAATTTCTCTTTGAGCTTCTATTTTTTTCATGGTTCTTGGGATATTCATTTCATATTTTCTCCTCATTTTTATAAATGTCTTATTTATTCAAGCTCTTCATAGAGGAAAGTAATGCCATGCATTGCTGATTTTATTACTTTGGACAGTTTACAATATCTCTTCAGAACCTAACATGTTAATTGATTTTAAAATTTCTATAAATTTGAGCTGTGCTTCAGGATTATACATCCTGATGCCAGGAAGACTTTTTGAAATGCCTCTACAGCCCCACTACAGACTATCTAGATGTGAATAGCCTTTCTTTTCCTTTTCCCTTTTCAGCAGAGATATGACAGAAATAAATTCCCACTGCCCAGCCTCATGTCTAGGGACAGTGCTAAATACAGTAGCAGAAGGTCAAAATTGGGCATGTGATCTCAGTTCTACACTGTTTGAAAAGACAGGAGCACCTATCTGCTATTAACACTTCCCATGTGGCTCCATGATGCTCCTCATTGAACAACCTGCTCCAGACATACATATTTCTCAAACACACCAAATTACAGATCCAACATAAAAAAGATAATGTGTATCTTAAGATACATCATTGTGAGCTTTACTGATCACGTCTGTAGTGCATGATTACCAAAGAACCACTCACTGAGCTGCCTTGTCCCTTTCTACCATGAAGTGGTCTCAAAGTAAAACCTGGAAAGCTCATCTTAGGTTTTTATAAAGCCTTCATCGTAATTATGGAAGCAATTTCCCTGGGAAATTAAAGGTATATCAAGTTCTGTTTAACTGGACCCACAAGTAACTTAATTTGGGTGGACAGGTCTGTAAGTGAATGAGGAAAGATTTAAAGAGGATTCTTAGTGATTTTAGTAAGAAAATGTTCTGTATAGGAAAAGCACATTTCTTTTTCTTTGGGAAGCCTTCTGCATTTGCACATGCTATTTCCAGCAATGTTAATATCAAGAATAAAAAAAATAAAGCATATGCCTCCTGTATTTCTTATTGACAAACACCTGCAAAAACATTATATGGGTAGCAAAATCACAATGTGAAGTTGTAACGCATTGTATTATCTATGATACAGTGATGATATGTATGTGTCTATGCATGTATATGTAATACATGACATCTGTGTTGTGCAATTTGCAAGGAAAAAGATTATTCTACGTATTGTTATTACAAAAGTACCAAGGGGCTGTGGGCAAGTTTTGAGCCCTAGCATAATAAAAGTAGTGTAATATAAGAATATAAGAGTAGGTCTGTGCCTCATGAAACTTTTGGTTTCTGTTAGAAAAAAAAAAAAAAAAAAAAAAAAGAGAGAGACCTGCAAGCAAGCCCAGCATATGTACATAATAACTTCCAAGCATCACAGTTCACAGAATCACAAGTTCACAGAATCACAGAATGACAGAACGGTTGATGTTGGAAGGGACCCCTAGTCCAACCCCTCTGCTCCAGCAGGGACACCCAGAGCACGGGGCACAGGGTGGCAGCCAGGCGGGTTTGAAGGTCTCCAGAGAAGGAGCCTCCACAGCCTCTCTGGGCAGCCTGTGCCAGGGCCCTGTCACTCTCACAGCAAAGAAGTTCTTCCTCACGTGGAGATGGAACTTCCTGTGTTTCAGCTTGTACCCATTACCCCTTGTCCTGTCACTGGCCACCACCGAGAAGAGCTTGGCCCCATCCTCCCTACATTCACTCCTCAGGTACTTGTACATATTGATCAGATCCCCTCTCAGTCTTCTCTACTAAACAGACCCAGCTCACTTAGTCTTTCCTTATAAGATAGATGTTTGAGTCCCTTAATCACCTTCATTGCTCTAAGTGGACCTTTGTGTATTTATTTATTACATTATTTTGTCATGAGGTGTTATGTATTTGGCATTTCTTGACTGGGAACTTAGTGTTTGCTGAAGAAATAGGTAAATAGGTGAAATATTTGCTGAAGAAAAAGGTAAAGAGACAAAACTGGGGTGTCATAAAGTGGCCAGGGTTCTGTTATTAGATGAAGGCCTTTGGATCTCCATAGCTTTGGTATTCTGGTTAGACTTCTTATGGATGTCTTCTTCCATTTTCCTGATTCCACCTCTCACGTAATGAACTAGTTGTGTCTGCCCATGGTTTTGACCTGAGTCAATTTACATGGAGGGGCTCTAAAGCTGCTAATGATGGAGTTTATGACCCTATCATACAGAATTTCTAAGATCATGTAAAACTTCCCTCTATAAAACATCAGCTCGGGATGTAACAGAGCAAAATACCTGCATAGACGCTGTTTCAGGGCTGCTGGCATCTAGTATTACCACAGCAGAATAAGGGATGGATAGGATAAGGGATGTCTAACACTTCGATTTTACGATATTCCCCATATTCCCCTTCACCTCTCTTCTGATTTGGTATGTGCTCCTAATACAAATATATCTCTTTCAAGTGGCAATAGAGGAAGGCAATTGCAATGTTCAGCTTCTACACCTTCTCTTCAGAGTATTTTCAATTTAATTAAAACTCTGTCTTATCCATGAGTAGTGTAAAAGCTCCAACATCTCCCTGCTGATGTTAAGTCACAGGATGGTCTTTCCTTTTCTTATTTCATGGATTTGCTTTCTCTATTTGTTCCTTGTGGGCCTAGGAAATTGCTGAATGCTGGGTTTCTCCCTGTCTATAAGCATCATTGGTCATACTCTATAATTGTGGGGTCTTTATTGGCTTGATTTCTTGGTCTGGGAACTCTTTGAAAATTGAAGTGCAGAATTTGAAAGGTTGTTTTTAACTCTGCCTCCGTTACCACCTGCAGAACAACGTAGGCATGACTGATTTGTGTTATTTCGAGGCATCTCACTTATGCTGGGCATGGAGGCTCAAAACTCAATGCTTGCTTTCCAACTTTGCCTTGTGCTGTATGCTGCCTAGCTTTCTTCTACTCTCTTCATAGAGTTCTTTGTTCTGCTCCTTACTGTCTTGCAAAGGGTGCCAGCAGGTAGTAAAATGAGCTGTTTTCACATCTGCAGTTGCCCTTTATTCTCTGAAGCAAATTATGTAAACTAACTGTTCTCCTCAGGGTTGTGTGTTACCATTCAACAATGCAATTTCAGAGTATCTTCCAGGCAAAATCAATGGAAAGAGCAAGGCTGGGGACTTCCTGAAGTTTCACTGACTTTTGCTCTTTATTTGATTAGAGACAGTCTTGCTGAACTGGACATTATTTTTTTGGTGAATGGGAAAGAAAAGGGCATGGAAAGGACCATGTGGTGCTGTGTATGTCAGCTGATTCACAGTGGTAAAACAAATCTCTACCCCCTCATCCCCACTTCGAGTCCCCATATAAAAAACAGACAAGAAAAAAAATTACATTTTATAGTTAACCCTATATGCAAACCCTTTTCCTTAGGCCTCATTTATTTCATTCTCATTTGGTAAGAATGTCTTCCCTATTTCCTGGGGACAGGATTTCTTATGATCAAGGAAATTTCAGCTAAGGCTGAAAATCAGGAACAGTTTTTAAAATGGCAGATTAAAATCCAATAGAGAAACAACAAAAAAAGGTGAGAAGTGTTAAAAGCTATCTAAACTACTGACTTTGCCAAGGTGTTTGGATTATTACTGTTATTATTGACAAAATTCCAAGTCAGCATGCAAAAAAAGGACTTTTATTTTTTATTGTTTTGATGAAATACAAGAGCAGTATTACCAGAATTATTATCCACAGGAAGCATTTTAAAATAAATTAATACAAGGGGAGCATCAAGAAATGTTTTCACCAAAGTTTTGTTTAATGATATTATTCCACATTCTTCCTCCCGTGCCCTCTCCAGAAGACAACAGAGGGTTAAGGAATATTTGATACGTGCTCAGTAGCACAAAAGTTCTTTTATTTGGTGTTTATAGACCTGAACACACAATCCAGGACAAGTTTCAGAAAGATTTTATACTATGCATGGAAACTAGAAGCACTTCTAAACTTCAAGAACACCATGCTATTTTTTGGAAGGCCAACGAAGTTTGTTAAACTTCTGTATTGCTACTGAATTTTAGCTTGGGTTGCTTGCCTGCGAAAGTGGAAAGTAAGTCTGAAGCAAGTGTAAATGTCACAATTTATAAATCAATTTTAAAATGAGAACAAACACTTGAAAATTACCCTATCCTCTGTCTTCACCTGGAGCAATTCAATCTGTCTTGAATTTCAGTTTCGTTCTGTTAAACATTTCCCATTTCATTCCTAGAGTGGCCATCCTTTATGGCTGACCAGAATAATAACGATCCTTACCATTTCAGAGGTACGGAAATAAATGATATCCTCCTCATTTGCATAGGGAAACTGAAGTAAAATATCATGATCTATGCCCTGCAGCACAGCAAGGGGACTTCTTCCCAGAACAAGTGTCATAAGAATACGTGCAATAGTTCCTCCACTTTTATAGATGCTTACTTTTTAGTTTGATTCCTCAGAGAATCTAAGCGCTCTGGAGGTAATATAATCCACACTTCTATGTAGGGCATGTGTAATGTCATAACATTTCAACTTGAGCTGGACTGTCGGAAGAATCATGCTGCAGCAGGAGGAATTTACAGCTGCATTGGAAATAATGCCACAGCAATCAGCCACCCTCTGTTCTTACTGCGGTGACAGAGTAACCAAATTACGTCTCTGGTCTGGAGCTGATAGCTCAGCCATTATCTAACACTGATGTTTCCACTTTGACTCCCAGTCAACCCGGCTGTACTCCATCACATAGGTTAGGGTAAAAAGAGTTTCTGACTTCATGGGTGTACAGCTAGCTCAGAGTCAGCTCTGCATTAGATTTTTGGGAAAAAAAAAAAAAATCCAACAACAAAACAAAACAAAACACAGAACGAGGAAATGGAAATGAGAGTTACCTGAACCCATCCAGATGAGACAGATTGGCTGTGTTTATATTAATAAATTTAAATGTTCCTGGGTGCTGAATCATGATCACACTGGTAAGTGCCTACAACATTCTCTGGCATGAATGTGGCCTCTTTCAATTTATAACCTCCCCCAAAATTCCCTGGCATGGTTGGGAAGTTGTAGGTTCCAAGGATCTTTCTCAATAGGCTGTGTGCATGCAACCTCTTCGGTTGGAAGGTGGTAGAATTTACCAGCACAAAAGCAAGCAGCTCCATGCCAGTTGGCCTGAGAGGCCAGGAACATTTAATTTACCAGTAGAGACCCATCCTTTGGGTCCATGTGTTGCCTGGAACTGAACTCAAACTAATAAGTCCTTCCACTCACAGCTATGCTTAAGTCCATCTGGTGCCACATGGTGCTGGGTGAACAAACAGTTCAGGCTTCCACTCAGTCCGAGCCTTCTGTTTCGATGTGCTGTGTAAAATAGACAGGCCTGGTGCTGACATGATGCTATCCATGACACTAAGATCCTTGACCACGGAAGCTGGTGTTCCTTAAACACAAAAGTTTCATTGTTTCTGAAGAAAATTGTGGAGGAGGGACAGAATGAAATAAAGGATTGCAAGATTGCAAGTTGTCACTTATTACCTGCTAAAATACAATGAGCTGTTGCAATGCACAGAGCTCAGATGAGACGACATTACCACAGCTGCTTTAGGAAACAACAACAGAAAAGTATATTTACTGACTGGCAAATGATTCTCTATCTGGAGGGATGCTCTGGTTGCACTAGGGATGTTTGCATTGGAAAGTCTCTAAGCTGAGTGTAACCAAAATGTGTATTGTCTCCCATCTGTCTTGGAAAGATTTGGTCAGATAACTCCTGCATTGTGTTGGCTTGGTGAAGCTTTCCCTGTCGGGCACATCATGCTGGTTAGATTTGATTTTTGCAGACAGGCACCCTACATTTGACAACATCTTTCGCTGCTGTGAATTCAGATGAGACTGAACTTGCTCTTTCTAATGGAAGAGAACTGTGAAGGTGCACTGAATAAATATGTAGACAATTATTATAGCAGTGCTGACCTTGCTTGACTGGACTGAGCTGACACCGTGGCAGGCTGCGTCCGAAGTCTTGTGCTCGCTGGAGAGGAGCAGGGGCATGTCAGGAGGAACATCTTGTTTTCACCATCCAGGCCTAGAGTTTAAGATAAAATCTTCTAAGAAGAAATATATAAGTATATATATTTTTTAACATTAAAGCTAAAGTAAATAATAGGTCTTTTGTTTCACAGATCCTCCTGCTGAAAAGCACGAGGCTTTTCACACAATCTCAGAATCACAGAATGGTTAAGGTTGGAAGGGACCTCCAGAGATCATCCAGTCCAGCCCCCTGCTCCAGCAGGGACACCCAGAGCACGGGGCACAGGGTGGCAGCCAGGCGGGTTGGGAAGGTCTCCAGAGAAGGAGCCTCCACAGCCTCTCTGGGCAGCCTGTGCCAGGGCTCTGGCACCCTCATAGGAAAGAAGTTCTTCCTCACATGGAGATGGAACTTCCTGTGTTTCAACTTGTACCCATTACCCCTTGTCCTTTTCAATCCCCATCCCTACACACCCACAGGACTCCTTGGGCTGCATTGAGTTCTTAGTCACCCTGGAAGCAAGAAGCAGTTGAGGAGGAGAATAATGATGAAATGGTTGTGATAGATGATGAAGAACTATGTCTTCATAATAAAACTCCATTAGGTTTCATTCTGTAGAGTTGTCGTTGTTAAAAGTTGATGGGAAGACTGAGCTACGGTATAGTATAAATATAGTATTTGCAAGCATCAGAGTTTTATTTTTGTCTTTTTAAGTCAGATCCAGGATTTTCTTAAGGCCTGTCTCCTTGTATGAATGTTGTAGGGATGGAAGTGCTGCTAGAGAAGAAAAGCCATGCTTATCTTCCATGGCAGGTAAGGCTGCACCTTCTGGTAGTGACCTGGGTGAGTTACGCTTACCCTGCATATGGGACCTCACATTAACCTTCTTCACAGGAGGAAATGTCACATAACACTAACCTTTACAACCTGTGCACACTTTTGCAAAGGTGCACAGCTAATCTCTACCTGATTTTTTTTTTCTCTCTTAATCCAGTTAATAAGTACTGCTAAGTGATGCTGGCCATACAATTCTGCTGAATGTCCTGTGCAGCGATTGGGAAAAAAAAAAAAAAGCTTTTTCATGAGTTATCATCATTTTCACTTATCCGCTGTCATGGGAGACAGCAGGTGGCACAAGAATTTTTATGCATATGCATATTCTAACAGTCCTTAAGGGAGAGATTGACTGGTACAGTAAACAGATAGAGAATACAGAAAACAAATAAAGTACCAGCTTTACCACAACTGTTAATTTTGCATAGTGGTTAAGTTACCTAACATCTACAGAAATTATCTTAGGATAGGAACGTTCATGCAGTTAGCAGGGAACTCCTTATACTTTGTAAGTTATTACCTTGCAGTAACTTGTTTGCCTGCTAGAGTCCTTACTTGCATTAATGCAGAATAACTTCCCAAGTGGAAGTTTTGGGATATGTTGGAGGTAACGTGCAGATGTAAAAGTGTGGGAGATTGCTGTTGAAGTTTTTCACTAATGTGTAAGTTTGATGAAGCTGGGGTGTGTATTGCTTTTGGGCATCTGTTGGAGAGGGAAGCAAAAGCCTTATGGAGCACTGGAGCAGGTTACTGACAGCGTTACGGGCAATATGACGGTGGAAGGGAATGCATATTCTGCTTTTATACACTTTTATAAATATCGGGTAGAAGGCATTTGGTCTTTACTGAAAGCACAGGGAAAGTAAAAGGGATAAAAGGGAAGAAAAGAAAAAGAGAAAGAGGGAAAGGAGGGAAGAGAGAGGAAGAGAAGAAGAAAAGGAAATAAGGAAAGGAGAGAAGAAAGGGAAAGAGAAAGAAAGGAAAAGAAAGTAGAAAGGAAAGGGAGAAGAGGAGGGAGAAGGAAAGGGAGAAGAAAGAGGAAAGGGAAAGGGAAACTGGATGATTTAAGCAAATGGAAGCAAAATTGTGGAACTTGCTTTACACTTAAGCACTGTGGCAAAAGAATTTCCTTAGAGATTGACTCAGTACCTTAAGAAACTGCTATCATCACTTTAGCTGATCATACGTGATGTGGCAGTAATCAGCTCCTAAGCCCAGCATTGCTCCTGCAGTTGGAGAATGAGCCTGAAACTTAAATAGTGTTGGTTTTCTTCTTGGTTCACCTCTAATTTCACCAACAAAATTATGCTAGCTGAGTAATTCAATCAATTTCTCAGTTCTCATTTTCAGAAAAAAGACTTGGTAGTAATTCCTTATCTGAAAAATAATAGTTTCAAAAGTAAACATATGAAGGTACATAACCACTTATCCAAGCAATGAGTACATAATATTTTTAAGAAAAAGGTTTTCAAGCTTAACTGGATAGAAAAATATCTGAAAAGATTAAAAAAAAAAAAAAAAAAAAAAAAAAAAAAAAAGAAGAAAAAAACAATCAAGAAGGAGAAAGACAGAAAAGTATTCACTAATGAAAGCTAAAGCAGAGTCCTAAATTCAGCAAGGTGAGAGCTTCTGCTGAAGTTTAGACATTTGGTAAAACAAAGTACTCAAGGCTCTAGAGCAATGTAAAGAAATCATGGAGATATTGAAGGTCCAGTGCCACGAGGTTTAGTAGAGACTAGAAATATTGTAGATTATATTGTAGATATATAAAGGATGTATTGTAGATACATCCTTTTCTTCACTTTCCATTGAGGCTGATGCGGAATTTGAAACCAGCATGGCTCCTGGGGTGAAATTATGGAAGTGGAAATTATCAGAAGTGTTCTGGAAGGAAAGCTCAAAGGTCCAGGTAGAAAAGGGAGTTAGTGCTTATAGCAATCAACACTGCAATGAATTTACCTGTCTTTGGGGATTTAATTGTCTTATTAACATTACTTAAATGCCTAAGATATCAATACACTGAAGGAGGGAGAAACAGAAACCTTGCACTGGGAATCACAGTACTCTGTATGGATGTGAGAAAATACAGATGAAATTCTTTCTCTCACCTGGATTTAGGCATAAAATTAAAGCTTGAAGTTAAATAACTTCTGTGGAAGGACAATAAGTGATAACTTGACTGAGGTTCTTTTTTCTTCCTTTTATCAGGAAATGCAAATCCATACAATTTCACTACTTTTCCTTGCAGTTCCCATTGAGAATTTCTTTTCTGAATAAACAGGTTAAACAATAATTGTTTTCATTAAGAAGCTACTTACAGTCAAAACATATTATTCTGTGAATTTGAAATATATTATCATCCCTTAAAAACTGTTAGAGTTGGTCAACTGATAAAAAAGAGGTCCAGGGAACATTTCATTGTCAGAAAGAATGTTACTAAGGATGCAATAGAGCCCAATCTTAGTGTAGCTCTTCTGACCCATAGATGTCCAGTTGTGCTGTAAAAGGTAACTGTGCATATGCTATATCATTCTGTAGCAAAACAAAATCGGGGTGTTGACCAAATGTGGTCATAGAACTATCATGGCACTTTTGGAGCAGTATGTATGTTGGAGTACATTTGGATAAATGGCTAATGATATTAATTGCCTTAGCTCTCAAAATGCCTGTGTAATTACAAATTAATTAGATATTCTTACTTTTGTCTTCAGTAGTTCTAAAAGGTAGATGAGGCTTTCATTTACCTTTGAGCTATTCTCTCCTAAATAAGACAGGCTGGAAATAACTTGTAGTTATGAGGAGAGATTAGACAGAGTGTTAACTTGGTAACACTTTTTTTAGGAGACACTGTGATTTGCTATAGTTTTTATGTGTGATTAAGTAACACTTAGAGTCAGTTTGAAGATAGAGTTTTAGCATTTTATATAGTCTTTTCCTTCGCACAGCAGAAGGATGAATGCAATGGATACAAGTTGTAGCGAGACTAATTCCAACAAGACATAAGAAAAGAAAAATCTTCACAGGAAGGGTGACCAATTGCTGGAGCAGGCTTCTGGGGAGGTTAAGAAATCTCCAACCTTGGAGATATTTAAAAATCTCAAGGTAAGGATTTGAGCAACCTGTTGTAACTAAATTAAAGGGATGTTGTTTGATCAGGGAACAGGTCCAGATGTCTCCAGAAGTCCCATCCAATCAAAACTTTTCCACGATTCTGTGTTTCTGAACCTGCAAATTGTCCCCATGTCGCAGCCAATCTGAAACCATCCAAGAGTTCGAACCAGCCAGGTAGCTCCCATTTTGGCACCCAGGTTCAAAATGCAGGTCGTTCACCACGGAAGGACCAAGTCGTTCTCCACAACAGCATCCTATAGTGTCACTGTCCACTGCTTCATGAAATAGATTGCCTTGCAAACCTGATTCAGATGCTAGACTCCAGGGAGAACAAAAAATTATGGCACAGTTCCTAGTGGATGGTGGTATTGCTGCATAGCTTTTATAATTTACTGTAGTCTTCAAAAATATTACACAAGGCAGCTATCTGTCTAAAATAACTTTTTCACACGGGGGATGAAGTTCCTACTTCTAATCACCTAAATCTTTTGTTGGATCTAACCCTCAGTCTCACTTCCTCACAGGCAAAAAAATGAAAATAACATTTTCCTTCTTTAAATGCCTGTGGTGAAGCTTCACTTAATTATTTTTATTCTATTTTAAATGTTTAAATGCAAAGTGGGAACTAAAAGATGACTATAAAATGATGCACAGATGAAAGATAATTTTTTGATATTACCCCAGTTAAAACATTTTGTACATACAGGGAAGCTGGCTATATTATTTAAGCTTTTTTTTTTTTTCTATTTTTTTTATTTTTTCCTCAGAAAACATCCCCTCCCTTCCTGTTTCTTCCTGCTGTGTGCGAGTACTACCTTGCTGTCTACCTTTGTTAGGTCTCAGTAGGGAAAAAGGTAATTAATATTTCAAGAGGCTTCCTTGTAAAATAAAAGTTAAATCAAGAGAAAAAAAAAACAATATAAATAAATTATGAATTCTGAACTTGTTCTGGAAAAGTTAGTGCCATGTAAATTTAAAGCCAGTATTATACCATTTTCAAGATGCATTTGAGAAGGCATGAGGTGTGTATCTGACTGCCCAGGTTGGGCTGTTTGGTGGACTGAATATTAATTCTTTCAGGAAAAAAAAAAAAGAAAAATTAAAAGATTCACTTTTTTTTTTTTTTTTATCTTGTTATTGTCACAGTTATTACTAATAACATTTAGTTATTGAACTTTAGCCCCAGGATCCTCACCTCACAATATGCAGGAAAGGGATAGAGCTATGTAATTAATTGTAAGCTTGATGCAAGAGAGAAAGAAACACAATGAGAAAGCTGATGCAGTCAGAGCCGTATGTTAGAGGATTATCTTTATTTATCCTAGCACCCTGGGCACTAGTGCTAGGAAATAAACTGTTCAGTGACAACCCTCATAGTTCTTACTGAGCCTGGGAATCCCATTTTACCAGGTTCTGTAAAATATCTGGTGAGAGACAAATCTCTTGGAATGCACTAACAATGCATGCAAAGTTAGGTAGGGATGTGGAGAAGGGAAGAGGGTCTGTCAGTAATTATATTTCAGTTGCAGGAAATCTCTAGGAAAAGAATCTGGAGTTCCTATTTGCATGCAAGAGGTTGCAGGCAGCAGACCCAGTGTTTTCAGCCTTCAACTTGAGCAAGATGTACGCCCAAACTTGATTCCTCTTGGGCATAGCTCAAGAGATGAGTTTAAGGAATGTCTAGCATCTCTAGGTCTGGTTTCCCATGGGTAGGTATCAAAATAAATAGTCTCGTTTTCTGAAATGGATGATAAACGTATTTCGGTGGGATTTGAATGTTCCGAAAAGAAACCAAGTTTCATGTAGGTGCCCATGTAAAAGCATGTGTACCTAACTCTGGTTAACTCTGTTTGAAAATGGTGACTTCTTATTAGACAAACTGAAAAAAAAAAAAAGTGTAATATTAATTTGTTTTATTGAAAAAAAAAGCCAAATCCTCAGGATATTATGGAGGAAAAAATATTTTTTCAGAAGTTCTCATTCCTAATAACTCTATACTAATAAATTCCTTATACAAATTAATCCAGAAAAGTTAAAAAAAAAAAAAAAAACAGATATTTTTCCATTTTGGAAAAAGACTTAATGATCATCAAGTAAATCATTTGGCCAAAAAAATCATTTTACACATATTCACTGTTTTCATAGCAAACATGAAGGGGATGTTCAAATATTATTTATTACCTAAAAAATATTCTCTTAATTTAATTTTTATTTTAATTTAATTTAATTAAATCTTGATTGTAATAAGGAAAGGGCAAGGATGTCCTAACCATGCCAAAAATGCACCATCCATCTAATTCATCCTTTTTGTGACTCCACTAAAAACAGCAGGGTTGGTTCCCAGACTGAATACAAAGTTGATGATTTTATATTAAACATGGATGGGGTATAATTGGAATTAAACCTGTATATATTTGGCCTGATGACTTTATTAACTTTCATCCATGGGCAGCTAGTTATTAAAAGAATATTGTCAGTTCTGCTTGTTTAAAATGATATTTGCTTTCTGTTTTGGATCATTCTTGGGTGAGAGAGAAAACAGAATGAATAATTTGATCTGTTTGCAGGTTTTAAACACTGTGCCACTCTATTTCAATTAAAAATAAAGGAAGACAGATATCTGCATTTTTTACTTTGCAAAATATGAAATAAACTCATGGTGGGTTCTGCAGCCTCTTTTTCAAATAGGAATGTGCTTAAATTTCCAGTGTTAAAACTTGCTGAAGTTTGTTGTCATTTAGAATAATATTATTTCAGTCCTGCTTGACCATTTTTAAAAAAAAAAAATATTATGTCTATGATAGGAATTATTACTGGTGGTCACGAAGAAGATACTGCTGCTTCTCTGCCAATGGGTAGGCTGACCAAAAAATCTATTTGATCAGTCATAAATTGGGACAGAAAGGGCTATGAAGGGATGAGCATCAGAAGGAATCAGAGATCCTTGTGGGTAACAGAGGACACAGCAAGAAACTCAAGGTATTTTACTGTGGAGGATGAATGGCTAATGCTTGGAATCACTATCTTTAATCCATGGTTTTAATAGTTGAATGTAACAGCTAGTTATATTGACAGAATTCATATGCTAAAACATTGCATATAACCCAAATCCAGTGATTTACTTGTAAGAATTTCTGGCATGCAATATAATAAAAACTTCACAGAAGATGCAAAGGGTGTAAAAACAAACACTCTAGGAAATTTCACACCAATTTTCCACTCAGTTTTCAAGAAAAAAAATCAACTGTGCCCGGAATGACAATTATGATATTGCAATCAGGAACCTCTAGGACTATTGAGGAATAATGGCAGAAAACACTTGAAAGAAAAACGGAAAGCAAAACAAAACAAGAAAAATTCCAAACCAATTACCTGATACTTGCAAATTGAAGAAAAACATGGGAGCAGAATAGAGAAAAAGTCCAAGCCTGTATCTTTATTAAAGGCTCAGAATGTCACATATAAGCAGGGAATATAGCATAAAATATTAAGAGACTCTAATGCTGACTGGGAAAATGTGCAGAGTTGGAGCTGTCTGTCTTATATCATGCCCTCTGGTTATCTGTGCTTCATCTCCTAACTTACATTCTCTGAGGGGTTTATTTGGGCGGTGGAAGCTTTTAATTCTGTGTATTGGTAAAAAATTTACAAAGGACTAATTTAAGCACTACATTAAGCTAATAATACTACTAATAATAATCTAAGATGCATGAAGAAAGAGAGGAAAGGGTTGCCAAACAGCAGTTACAAAAATGCCAAGTTTATTTATTTATTTATTTTTTTTAGTTGCTTTTTAATGAAAACCAACATTTTCAGATCCCAAAAAGGAATTTGGTTGTTTGTTGCTCTGTCTGCTAAGGAGAGATGCTGCTCTGTATCATTATGATTGAAATCAGCCTTTCATTATAGTTTTAATAATGATCTCCTACCTGCTGCTTCCAGAAAAAACAAAAGGTCACTGAAGTATCTTGGGTATGAATTTACGCTGAACTAAAGAACATTTTTGTTTCCTTATTTGTTTCCTTTTATTTTTTAATTTTGTTTCTAGGACAAAATTGATGTAGAATAGCTAAGATGACTGACTGGGATGCAGGAGCACAGCAATTTAAATTTGCCTTGTACATATGCTTCTAGCACTCACTTATCCCATCCAGTTTCCAAAAAACTTGAGCTCTCCTTACAAATCCAAGTTTTGGTGAGGTCTTATTATGTTCCCTCCTGCAACAAAATGTTTTGAGGAGCAGCAAGATGAGAGTCAGTCGAAAGACACAGGTTGGACGGTGTTGACGAGGGTGGGAACACGTTTAGTGCTAACTAGAGATATTTTGAGAGAAACAAATTTTTAAAATGGGAAGCAAAACTTGATATATTTAAATCTTCTAAAAAAAATCTCTACAAATTGTATTTGCAAAGTTATGGTTGCCTCAGTTGTTTGGAGAAGAAAAAGCTAAGATCATGTGTCTGGGAAGATCTGGACTAGCTCTACAGACTGCAACACTACAGCGCACTATGGCCTCGCTTCACCGCAGACCATTTTGGGAGATGCATTCTTCTAACAAAACCTCCACAAGATATCTGCAGACCGAGGTCCTCACAGAGAGTTCTTAATCAACAGCTTAGTCTCTAACATCAGCACAACAACAATAACAAAAAAATAAATAAATAAAATGAGTAAACATTTGCTTTAATGAAACATTGATTTGGGAAACTGACGTTCCACCTTTCTTCCACCTTGTTTTAGGATGAAAACGAATGTCAAATTGTTGGACTTTATGCTGGACTAAACAAAGTTAGTTTTTTTTTTTTCATATTCAGCTTTTTTCATATTTCAGCTTTTTTCATATTGTTCTTTTATATTAATTCTTAATTAATTGCTTTACTACTCTGTGCAGAAAGATGAAGTTCCTCAGTGGTTTCACTGTGCAAACAGACAAAAAACCTGCCCATGCCCAGAATTTCTTTAACCTCAGTGACTAAAAATACAAGGGAAAAAAAATCATAGAAATATTGTTATTACCTGGATTACTGGTAGGGAAATTAGATTCACCAATTTAATTTAGATAAAGCAATCCAAAAGCAAAGCGGTGACAGAGGCAGGAACTGGTTCTCACAAATTCTGCTTGGTGTTCTGTGCTCAAATAATCCCTTTTAAATCTAAGTTAGTGTTTGTGGCACAGTGCCAGGGCTGAGCAGATCCCTCCATTACCAGTGGGACCTGAGCGTACAGGCTGCTCCGTCCCCCCATCAGCTCCAAGGAGTCCTCGGGCATAAATCACACAGGGGTGGGAAGTGACCTTTCCTATGGACCCTGTAATGCACAGAGCCACCTGTCTCCAGTACCTCCCTGTCTCTCTTAAGTACAAAATGGTCTTGCTGAGTAACAGGGTTTCGTGGAAGGGTAAAAAAAA
>VZSV01000045.1:2498384-2548590 GCA_013398735.1 Nothocercus julius
TTTTTTTTTTTTTTTTTTTTTCATTCTTCCCCTTTGGTAGACTCTGATCCATAATGCTGCATTCTGCCCTTTAGGAAGAATTTTCCAGTTGAAAAGATCAGCAGGCATAACCTAGCCCATTCCTTCAAAGATGTACTCAGGTTGGATGCAATAATTTTTTTAACAAGGCCTTTGAAACATATATATATATATGCATATATATATATACATATCTATACTTATATATATGTATTTTTTTTCATGCAGTTGATTAAATAGGAAAACCTTCCCTTCTGCAGAGGTTTCATATGCATTTTTGTGAGGCTGACATTACCCATCCAATGACATTTTATTTTTCTGTTTTTTATCGAGGCATTTACACACTGAAAGCCGACAAGGACTGTGGGCGCGTGTTGCTTCCAGTAGTGCAGCTCTCTATACAAATTGATCACTCTGCCCTCAGCAAAGTTATTCCAGTTTTACAAGGTCAGGTTAAATGGGATCAAAACTGAATTCCTGATCAAGCTTTCATTAAATCACTGGTGCATTCTTGGCTTCCGTCACAGTGGGAATGGCCCCTGCTATTGGGAACTGTGTGCTGACTCTGCAAGGGGCTTAATTTCACCCCAGAAGGTGGAGAAGCTCAGTACTCAGGAACACTTTGTCCTTATTTCACCCTACTGGGGCCTAAAAGTTGTCGATCAGACATTGTATTTCTCTACCGGGCGTTTGAGAACAGCAGGGGATCTTTATATTCAATAGGCCATGAGCTGCATTGCTGCCGCACGGTTGATGAAGAAAGGATGGATCAGTGCCCTTCTCGTTTTGGATTTCTTTACATTTTTATGGATGAATGTCACAGCTGTCACATCTTTTCAGTGCAGTTTTTTCCATTATCATCCTCAGTTTTCCTTTTATTTCTATTTTGTGTATTCATGCCTTTCCTCCTGCTCCTCACTATAGATTTGCGTGCTCAGCAGCTCAGATATAGCATTGATATTTTTTGTGTTAACTATCTTATTTTATAAAATAGAACAATCTTGACTCAGCAAGATACTTAAATATGTGCCCAACTTAAGTGTATGAAGAGTGAAAGCAAAGTCAATGGAAGTAATTGTGGCTTAAATTTTGACAAGTGCTTAAGTACTTTGCTGGACTGGGCCTTCCTGCATATTAAAAACCTGTGGATATGACAGCACCTCTCTCTCAAAGCACTTATTGATTGTCTGAATCGATCTTTATCACAGATAGAGAAGTAATCACGTAAACAAAGAACCTCCAAATATTAGGACTGAGAAATAAAAAACACAAAGGTTGTTTAAATGAAGGAGTCTATAAACCGTTGGTTTCCTCTTTGGTCGTCAAGTAACTTTACCAGCTTAAGGTGGATATATTTGCAATAGCAGTGTACGAGTTCTGTCAGGATGAAGGTGACACCAAGGACAATCCAAGACTGGCACATTATGCTTTGGCCACTTAAATCCAATTGTACCAGTAAAGCTATTTTTTGATCCCAGTTCCAATAATAAGAGTTCATACTGAATCCAATTCCTTCACGGAAATAACTCAAATTTTAAACCTGAGTTCAATGAGATCAGATCTGGGTCCTTACATGTACAAGAAATAGGAAGAATTATAGAAAATAGACCAAATGAGGGATCTGTTTCATAGAAGCTTGATTTCAGGTACTTATTAAGGGTTCATGAACAGTAACATTTTCAGAAAGAGAATGCTATTTTTAAGTGGATTGCAATTTCTAGTAATAATAACCCTTATTTCTTTCTGCTCATAGAAGACCAATATTATTTAGGTCTTTTTCCTTTAAGGTTATCCCTTAAATGTTGAGTCATCTCTCCCTGCAAAATGTAAGGACTAGTTCAACTGCAAATCAAAGTCATACTCTCCTAACCATCTCCTGGACGCTTCAGAGTAAAGCCTGACTGCCTGAACAGTCATCATCACAGATAGGAAGATGGAATTATAATATCATTCATTAAAGAAAGGCATGTATCTGCTGGAATCAGACCAGTGAAGGGCCACAAAGGTGATTAAAATACAGGAGCATGTCCCATACAAGGAGATCTTGTGAGACCTGGGGCTTTTTTGGCCTCAGGACTAGACAATGTGTATAACTATCTATCCGAGGGGAGGATTTAGAGATCAGGCTCTTCTAAGTGATAGACAGCGACAAGACAGGAGGCAATGAACACAAACTGAAACACTGAAACTTCCATCTGAACATTGGAAAAAAAAAAAACATTTTTACTGTAAGAGGCGCTGAGCATTGGAACAGGTTGCCCAGAGAGGCTGTGGAGTCCCTGTCTTTGGAGTTATTCAAAACCTGGGCAACCAGTTCTGGGTGACCCTGACTGAGTAGGAGAGTTGGACCAGATGGCTTCTAGAAGGCTTCTATTGCTGAAGAATCTCGCTTGAATTCATATAACCTGTCTTTCAATGCAGTTAATTAGTCCAGGCAATGTGCTAGTATCGTCATCCTGCTCCTTGCTACATTTTTAAGCCAGTATAGACATCTAGTATAGGGGCAGATGAGCTGCACATAGATATTTTGCAATATACTAATCCACTGCTACATTGAAACACCCACTAGAGTCAATATTAGCTGTTTCTCTGATCATGTCTTCAGCTGAGGGAAGGTGAGATGGGGTAAGAAAGAAATTTCTGTAACTAGTAGAATTCCAAGAAAAAGACACTGTACCAAGATAAAGTTACAAAGCAGAGACAGAAAAAGGAAAGGGTAGTTCATGTGGCAATAAAGTTATTAAGAGATGCCTCTAGTCACTGAGGATTATCTGAGTTTGGGTTATATTCTAACCTTGGCTTTGCACACTTTTGTCAGAAGATATTTTCGTATGGTTAGGAACAATATTAACATCTCTGTATAAGCTGTTCACAGAGTTATATAAAAGCGTCTTGCCTAATCGCTCCTGAGGATTTGATAAACATGCCCTATAAGCATCAAGAAAGAAAACTTGGAGTAGCCATCTCTCTTCGTCATTTATGAAGAGACCAATTTAATTGTGCAAGATGAGTGAAGAGCAAAGAACAAGAATAAACTCAAAATCCCCAAATTAAAAACAAAATCAAAACCCTGAAAAGGTTTACATCATATTTTTTTCCATAGCTATTTCATCACTGAAGATGATAACAGGACTTAAAATCCACACAAAATCATAAATTCCTCCATGTATTATAAAAAACAATCCCAAGAGAGGATGTACCTTGCTGAAATGGAGGCGACAAGATTTAACCTAGTAAGACTTTTGTATGATATTATGAATGCATCCTAGAGAGGATATACAACATGAAAAGAAACTTTATTTAATTCAAGAGGCAATTTCTGCCTTGGCAATATTCCTTTAAAGACCTCTGCATTCGTTCTATTTCTTTTTATATTCCTCTTCCTAATCACTGATACAGAAATTCTGAATTTTGACAAATATTCTGTTGCTGTTTTAATCCACCTCAGGGGAAAAGAAAAAGATTTTAGCAAGTAAAATTAAGCTTATTTAAACATTTTTGCTCTTTAAATGAATTTCACTTCTTAAGAATGGGCAAAATTGCAGTTACTATGAGAAAGATGGGTTTTCTCATTAACACTGTGAATATTTGACAAAGTATTTCTGAACACAGACTTCTTAGCTAGGTTAGTCAATAAAGAAGCTTTCTGCAAGATTATATGTGAGCTTGTATGCAAACTGCCCACTGCCTTTAAAAAGATGTACCTAATACCCTAGCAGTGCTTGCAACACTGCAAAGTAAGATACACAATGCAATGATAAGCACGCCTAATCCCTGAATTAGGCATACAGAAAGCAAAAAATAATAAATAAAGTTTCTTAGAGCTTTCTTAAAGCCTGAATTAAATGAGTAATTTCTCCAGGTGAGAGCTGTACAGAAAACTGGTGAGAAAGCCGTTTGAGCTGGCAACATCGCTTAATATACACTGAACAACGAATTACATTGGCATTCTCTTAGCTGGGATGCATTCGAATAATCCGCCCTCAAGGATGAGTTTTATCAACACAGCGAGTTAGCTGCAATAGCTCCTCTAGAAATGACGCCGTAGTGTATCACGGGGGTCTTAGGGGAGTGTGCACAAAGACTAATCTTCTCCCGTAGCCAGTGGAGAATAGAGAGACGGTTTCAGCTTCTGTTTCAGAGCGCCTAAATCGGGGGTTGCTGTGAATCATCCTCGGTAAAGAGCTTGCCGCTCTCCCCTGATAGGGAAGTGGTCTAAGAAATAAACTTCCTTTGGGTTTAGCTGTTGTGAATACCCATTTAATCTGAGGCGACTACGAAGGCATCAGTTACTTCATCTGCATAAGATACCTAACTCCCAATGAAAAACACAGCAGCTCAAGCAGCAGCAGTTTAAAGCCAACACTTTTTTTTTTTTTTTTTTTTTTTTTTTTTTTTTTTTTTTTTTTTTTTTTTTTTTTTTTTTTTTTTTTTGCCAAGACTTCCGCTGATGTAAAATAAGAAGGAAAAAAAGTTACATTTCCATAGAGAAGATATTTGCTGTGGCTTTCCCATTCAGTTCAGTTCTATTTCTTTTTCTATATGATTCTGGACTGCATTTGTTTCTCTCCCTCCCTCTCTCTTGTTATCGCCTCTGAAGGTTCATATCCTGAGTCTCCTACATTTTCTCCTTCCTTATATTTCCTATCATTTTCTCCTTTGTGCTGCTTCCATATGTCTATAAATTAATTCTGTTTTGTTCCCCACTATATAAGAAAAAAAAAAATGAACAAGATTGTTCTTAATGCTTGGGTCATTTGCTATGCAAATGGCATTCCTAATTAAATGGTAAGTTCACTGAAGACTCATACATGTGAAGAGAGCCTGATTTGACTCCAGTCCTGATTTACCCAACAAGCTTAACTGCAAACCGCGAACCCTAGCTGCTTATTCTACCTTGGTCTAGAGGCTACTGACTGATATTGGTGCTACCAACAAGGAATGATATACATAGAAAAAGAGGGGGATTGGCCACAAACTTTTTACAAAATCTCTTCACACTCTGCTTCTTTTTATGTTGTCTGTAGGAATACAGAGGCTTTCAGACTGCAGTTACCCCTTAAGATACCCACAATACCAGGCAGATAGATTGCTTAGCACTGTTATCAAAAAAGCATCAACTAATGAGGCAGTAAATATGTTTTCACTTCATTGAGTGTCAAAATAAAGTTTTCTTGGTTTCCTATCGAGAAGGATAAGCATGAAGAAGTCTTTGTCTTTCTGCATGATCTTTTAGCACCGCTAAAATCAATGGAAATCAAGAGAACACAACACCTGATAGTTACTGGATCTTCTTGTTTTATCTTGCCTTTTTGTCCTGTCCTTTTGATTGTCTCTATATTTTCCAGCTGTCAGTGGGATATTAATATGTTATGATTTATCATACAAGAGAAAAAAAAAGATTCATCTTGAAGATCAGAGCTATCCTATAATTACACTTTTACTAGAACAAATCAAAATAATTAATTCTGTAGAATATACATGCATTATATGCTGAATCCATAAGAGCATGTGTGGGCATGTGTGTGTTGAGAATGATAAAACAAAATTAAATGAGAATTGCAAGGAACTGATAGTTGACGCATTTCAAAGATAAACTATTTGAAATAGCTTATTTTTTGACAAGGCAGCTCACAGGTCCTACATCTCCCCTTTCCCTGCATGTCAGCTCTGCCTGTGTTTAAAATTTCTGGGTCTACCACTGCTCACACATACACACACATGCACACACACATAGTTCTCTTGAGAAAAGACTTCAACGTTGTGGCATAACTGAAGAAAGCGTGTCAAGAGGCTGTCGAAAAAAAAAAAAAGGTATCTTCTTCACTACAGTTGTTTTTGGACTCTGTCCAAAATTCACCCTCGCTGCCTTTTACTCTTGACACATTTTCCCCATGGAATGAAAGATTTTTTTTTATTATATTTTTAAACAACTGGCAGATTTTAAGTTGTGCACCTCCATCGCTAGTCTCGGAGTCCAAGATTCAAAGAGCAGTGACTCTATATTCATGTCGATATTAAATAAGCATGGCATTTAAAGACAACTGTGGGCAACTTTTTCTTTTGATGCTATCTTGGGATTTTTTTTTAAAGGGTTTTATATAAGACATCAAATAGTTATGAGGAAAGTGGCTGTGCTTTTTATAACACAAGAAAGGTTAAGAGCAGAAATCTTTATAGACATTGTAAGAAGTTCCAGGGGAACAGAAAGCTCTGTGGACTCAGAAGATGGATTTCACCTTCAAGACTAGGATTCAAGTTCACTAGAGGAATCTCAAAGTAACAAGTGTTTTGATCTCAGCTCAGTTCTTCGGGGCTTTATGTGTGTGTGTGTGTGTGTGTTAGTTTCTCAGAAAGAACTATATTTTGCATCTAATCTAAAGAGGTTAGTTCCCTATAGATTAGAATTCAAATGAAAGGAAAATGCTTAAAATTTCTCTCTGGTTTGAACCCATTCAAAGTTTCTAGGAGAACTCACCTGTTTGCAGATATCTCAGCTGAACGGGCTGATTTTAATTGTCTCTGCACTGGTGCTTGGTTGTTCAGGCTACTCCTACCTCTCCTATCGATAAGCACCACTGAGAATGCGTTGACGTCTTGAGACAGGTCTGAGTTTTGATGTAAAGAAGAGAAGAATGAAAATAAAATGCAAAAGGAGGCCACAATCCTGGAGAGATGAGAAAGACTGTGGAGAAGGAAGTTACTGCACATTGTGTTAACTCTGTTTAAAGACAGGTAGAGCAGGGCCAGTTCATGCAAGCAGGGTTACAGGGCCTTGAAAGTAGGCTTTCAGCCTACGAGTGGGTGAGATGGAAAGGACAGATTCTGCATGTGGTGAAGAGAGTGGCAGGAAAGCTTGTGTCTGCATCTGAATCAGGGATGGAACAGAACAGCTGTGGCATGAAAAAAAAGAAGAGAAGAGAAGAGAAGAGAAGAGAAGAGAAGAGAAGAGAAGAGAAGAGAAGAGAAGAGAAGAGAAGAGAAGAGAAGAGAAGAGAAGAGAAGAGAAGAGAAGAGAAGAGAAGAGAAGAGAAGAGAAGAGAAGAGAAGAGAAGAGAAGAGAAGAGAGGAGAGGAGAGGAGAGGAGAGGAGAAACAGGGGAAAAATTGTCCTTACCAAGTAAGATGGTTCAGTGGTACATGCCTTTCCCCACAGTAGGGAAAGTTAGGGATTGTGCACTGGGAAGAAAGACATTATTTAGTCATTTTTTTCCTGCTAGGAGAGCACTAATTGTACATTCCAAAATAACGAAACACATACAAACAAACGATCCAAATGATACACCTTGCATTGTATGGTCTCTTGTAGTCTTAGTCATAGATTGTATAGTCCCTTGTAGACTAAGTTGTGACTATAGTTATGGAGGTCTAGAGAGGCATTTAGGTAAAAAAACATAGACGCCTCCTACAGAATATACCGGACCACTTTCTAGACCTCACTGATTGCACTGACTTGATCTTCACTGACTGTAACTTGCTAAGGAGACATAAGATGCATATAAGTAGACTCCCACAGTAACCGAATTTAACTGCCCTAACCAATGGCCTGAAGAACACCTCTTTGGAGTCTAACCTATGAGATAGAGGGCTAAATTAAGTTGCTTAAACATAGGCATCCTCTACAGCACCCTCTCAAATACATGCACCAAAAATGATGAGAGATCTATTAGAGGTTCATGACTTTTTGGAGCAGGCGCTGACACCCAGGTGAGATTTCCTAGGGCAGCTCACACCGTGCCAGGTGCTTGTACAAGCAGCTCAACCAAGCCCCGAATAACTGCCCTGCGAGACTGCCCTACCGCTCTGAAGTTTCCAAATACTGAGCATAAGTATATAAATAGAAAGGGATAACCACAGAGACACAAAGAAAATTGTCAAGAAATGATGCCTGGCAGTAGTCCTGGAAAATTACATTAGTTCTTATTAATGAAATAGTCATCAGTCCCTGATTATGAATATGAACTGCATTTAGTAATAAAAACACAGTCTTTTCAACACTTGTGTTGTATCAGAGGCAATATTAAGTTGGAAAGAAAGATGGTCTGGAGGTTACCAGTCTCCCCTGGGACTTAGTGAATACAGGTTTAATTGCCTGCCCTGCCACAGCTTCTTCATCCCACTCTTTTATTATTTGTATTACTGTAGAGTATACTAGACTTAGTCATGTTGTGCCTTAAATTCTTAGTCCTCTAATTTTACAACCCCAGAAGTTAGGGTAACAATTTTCTTTTTATTGCCTCATGTTTTTCATGTCTGTTTTGAGTGCACAACATTTTGCATGGGCTGGTCTCAAGTCCTGGCTACACAAGAAGGGCCAAGGGCCATTTCGTTTAAATGACACTGGTAACATTTCCATGCATACCACAAGGCAGTACAGTTACATTTATATTGGAATAATTTGTTCACATGTGGCAGCAGAGATTTCCAAAGTGAAAGTTGCCCCAATATAGCCCCTTTTGTATCTCCTTGCTGGATTTATTAGTTTTTCCACCCAGTTTTCAAACAGAATTCTCTGCCCATATATAGAATAACTCCCCTGCACAACACTTCCCCTCAAAAAAAGAAAAGAAAACAGCCCATTTCGAGACTCAGCAGCTTTCCTTTACTCGGTACAATGGTACACGCTCTTGCCATTATGCTCCTGTCAACTCAAGGGAAAAAGCCACCTTAGTCCATGATAAAATAATGAGCATCCTCAGAGCAATATGTGCGATTCGTTCCCAATAACCCTTCCCTGGGAGGGTGCAAAGCTGGGGCTGTGATGGCTCCGGCGGTAGGAAGAACTGAGCAGAAGACTTTGTTAACTTGTGGGAAAGCTGCAGCCAAGACTCCAAAAGAAAAATGACAGGATAACACCGAGCTAATGGAAATAGTCTCGCTGTGGTATATTCTGACAGAGGAATGGTCAAATGGATGGATTCGGGAGATAAAAAGAAAGGAGCAACTCTGAGATATTGTAATTGTGGACACAATATAATGCAGATGCTGGCAAAATCTTGTTTTCCAGGGAGGAGTGAGTCAGTCCGCACACCGTCTGACCATCCGTTACGCCGTGGAAGCCTTTGGAGCTCCGCTCAGTACAGCAAGCACAGCACTGTTCTAGCTGATTAAGTTGCACCTTGTATTTCAGGCTCTCAAGGCCACAAGACAGAGATGCCAATTCTAACAAAAAGGTTTTTCTGCAGGAAGGAAGGGGTATTATTATATATTACATTTCTTGACAAGGCGACTGGAAAGAAGTGCCTGTTCTCTCTCAGATGCAGCGCCAGAGCGTCAGCTGTGTATGCAGTAAGGCAATGTGCAGGATTTTCTCCTAGCACCAGGCACTTTCTTCTGTCTGCTGAAGCTCCTTTGCATCATCCTTGAAAATAGCCCTGAAGTTGTACAGTAATGTGAACAGGGGAAAAAAAAGTCTTAACAAATGGTTGCTTCATTAGATAGCTGTGGCTGGGTGGGGATTTCAGCAAAGGTTTGTCCATTTTGCAGGCTGACAGCATGTCTTGATCTATGGGATACATGTGGATGGAGGGATGTGACACACTTCAGGTACTGGAGTTTTGCAGAAAATTTTAAAATACCTATCTTTACATATGCAGAGACTTATAGTCAAGACAGTTTTAGCACAATCTCAGGAGACAGGACACCTCACGCAAATGTTTATTCATGTAGAATGGTAATAGGGATGGTGACTGAGGATTTTCTTCTACCCTTTATTGGGCCTTTATGGCTAAAATGATGGTCATAAAGAGCCTGCAAGAGAAAATCAAATCTGACACTGGTTCCCTGTGCTGTGGGTGAGGACTTCAGCTACTTTGCTGCTGCCAGGAGCAGGAGAGCAAGGGATATTCAGCAAGTTTTGTGAAGCTTTTGCCTTCTGATTTCTAAATCTCAAAGAGGTACTTCAGGGATATTTTGAAGTGATTATTCTCAACAGTGCCTAAGAGATGCCTTTAAAAGTGAAATAGAGCTTTTTGCAAACTTGTGTTATTCCAAGAGCTAAAACTTCAAGAAAAGACACCAAATTGCATGAGCTACAGGAAACACCAGGCTATCTCTGCATACTCATTTTCAAAGTGTTTATGTGGCTTTTGATAAAGCTTTTTTTAAAATTATTAAAAGATGCAGATTATTTTAATTTTGCTTTTACAGTTTTTGTTTTCTTTAAAATATTTACTTGAAATTTCAATTTTGAAAATGCTTTTGTTAAATTATACAATATGTTTTAGGAATGATATAGGAATTTAGGAATCCTATACTGTAAAAGCTGCATTTTGAAATAGCTCATGACACTGTCTTTCTTTTTATATATATATATATACATATATATATATTCGTACAGAGCTCACTATGTGGTAACCATATAATAAATAATAAAGCAACAACAACAAATAAATAATACTAAACATCACTCACAGTATTCTGTGAACCTATAACACACTTTGGCCTGTGCCAATCCTTTTTCCTCTGGCAACTGTTGCTCTAGTGATGCATTTCAACACCCTGAACAAACAGCTTACTCTTTTGACGTGTTTTTTTGTAATATCCAGGATTGCAACTGCTTCAGTGGTGTATTATTGTAATACTTTATCAAAATAATGCCTGACAGGAATTCGTGTCCTGAGAGAAATTTCATATATTTCTTTTAAATGACAAAAGAAAGAGACCAGTTTAGAGCATTTCTCTATGAACCTTACATAATCATGGACACCATGGAATCAGTGTGACTAGCAGTACTTCACTAGGTTGTTTTATCACTTCATTTTAAAGAGGGCAATTCCATTTTAGAGATGAGTTGCTAAGGAAAAAAAGGCTGAAGTTTGGTTAAAGTTTCCTCAAAGTTTTGGGATCTTGTGGTGATCTCCAAAATCACAAAAATTTTTAAGACCATAAGACCAAGCATAACCACGCTCCACCTCATTATCACTCCCCAGGCCACAAGCAGATGCCTTAGGAAGATCATTTTGCCCTAGCACTATTCCAACTCCACTTTCTTTCAACTTAGGGGCCTCCTAAGCTGGATGTGGTTTCTTCATGTGGTTTCTGTGTGTTTAGGAACCATCTGTGGATTTTGTTAGCTCTGCTTTGGAGAGGAATTCCACAGCTCTTCCCTGCTCTTCACCACCAGCTGTGTGATGAATGACCCCCTTCGGCATGTTTTCAATCCTGGCCTCACTAGCTTTCTTTTTTGATTTTGGAAGAGACAATGAACAATCAACTTTTGTTTACTATCATCACATATTTCATGATTTTGTAGGACTTTGTCATATTCCCTTTGTATCAGCCTTTTTTCAAAAGGAAGAGTGTCAGCTCAATCCACTGAACCTCCAGTGAAAAATACACCATAGCTTTTACCACCTTGGTTATTGTTCTATGAACATTTTAACCTGTTGCTATTCTTATTCTGATGAGGTCACTAGTGCTCAAGTTCAGGAAAACTTAATGCTTGAGATGTGGGTGAGGCATAGTGGCATGCAAAGGCATAAATACATCTCCTGTTTCATTCTTTATTTTTTTTTAGTATTTTCTTTATTATTATTTAGCATTTGATCTGCTGTTTTTGTATGCTACTGAGCACTAAGCTGATATTTTCATAAAACTTTCCATCATAACCCATAGGTCTCCTACCTCAATGGTAACAGGGAAAGGGACATTTAAGAACCTGCATTTAACTTACATTCTAATGATATAATACATACTACCTAACCTGTGCAAAAATCTAAGCAAGGAAGTTTTTCACTGTCAAAAAGCTCCAAAGCCAACATTGGTATCTGACATTCTGCCACTGCATATGCCAAGAGATATCAGCATCTTGACTAACCCAAGAGTCTTAGGGGCCTAAACTTATTCAGATACCGAATGTTAAGCAAATCTATGCCTTTATTAGCTGAAGGACTTAATCAGATATTCATATCACATACGGTGCACCAGAAAATTACTAAATTCAGCACAAGTTAGAGTCCACACAGACAATTTCACTTAAAGAAATGAAAAAAGAGAGAAGAAAAAAAACTGAGAAGTGTCACCTTCTCTAAAATAAGTGTAACAACAGTTACCTGAAGAGTAGGAGAGCAGGGTATTAAGATTTCCTCACCTTCAGAAGTGAGTCCACATTTTTTCCCCAGGAAATGACTTAACTAACACAGAAAATACAGAACTAGACAGAAATTTCATATCTAAGAAGGATCATCAGGTTATTGCATAAATGTATCTGCTTTTTCCTCTATCCATACTATTGTCTATCCTGTATATGCAAGTTGAAAAAAAAAAAAAATGAGAGTACACATATATGAGAATATACAGCTCCACACAGTTATACACACACATACACAAACGTACATATATGTTCTTCAGATAAGAAATAGATTCTGTAGATGAATAGGGCTCTATTTAATTTGAAATAAAGAGAAACTTCCTTCCTTCCCAAAACAGAAGTCCAGTGATGTGCATAGCTGTGTCTAATACATTTAAATCTAATCACAGCAGGTAGCTTTCCATGACTACTCTAGCTGTATGCATTCCAGAGGCTTAAAACTTCTGCAAACACGCAGGGGACTGCAGTCCACTGCAGCAGATACAGCTACAGACTGAGATCAAAGTAATTGTTATATATAAAAAAAAATCCAGAAGCTAAGTTTGACACTGCATTCACTTCCTATTAAATACTATAGGAATTTCTATCCATTTTATGTAACATCTAAAGACAACAGTTGTAAGTTATAAGGTATACGCACCTTATAGCTTATACCTATACCAACAGGTATAGGTATAAGAATTGAAATAGATATAGATGATATAGGAACAGCTAGATATAGATGATATAGATATATCTATAGGTATAAATACTGAGTTTTTTGTAGATAATTTAGGAGAACATACATGGAAAAAGCTGCCATGCGAGATGATTTATGGCTTAACAGTGCTTTTGAAAATACCGAGAAAAAGTAAATGATGTTCTTTTGTCCTTGAGAAGTCCTTGGTACACCTTGATATCGCTGCAGATACCAAGCAGAGACTCTGAGGATTAGATTCAGCCCTGGTAATTTTATACCTTTCCTAATATATAATGAAAAGGATCTGTGAAAGACCAGTGCCTCCACAGAGCAATTCAGATCTTAGGTGGAAGGATTTGACCCCTGGAGGGGCCAATTTCTCTTCATCGACCGAGAAAGAGCAAGTGTGCGCATTTTCCTATGTGAGCTTCTATCCCTGTAGACGGGCTCCATGCCGCATGCACTGGCTTCCAGTAGTGGCAACTGGTCCCAGGGCTGGTGATTAAAATCCGTAAAATAGCATGAATATTGATTTTAGGACAACATCATCAGAACAAAACCAATTTTACAAAAACTAAGGACCCCCAAAATCAATAGTGAAGGACTCATTGGTGCAACTGTGGGGATGTGTGGATACAGCATCTGTAAATCTTCAGATTGCATTTGAATGACAGCCTAAAATATGTTTTAGTTACAAACAATGATTGGGTTTAATACAAGTATAATACAATAAAATGTTCTGGCCCTTGATATGCAGGAGGTCAGACTAACTGCTCTAATGCTTCTCTGGCATCAATCTATGAATATATGAATCTATGAAAAATAAATCAATATTAGGGGAAATGCTACATAACTACTATCATTGATCAGCCGGTTTCTGTTGTAAATGTCTTCTCAGTTTTGCACTTTCTTTGTAGACCAATTTCTCACGATGCATTGTAACTGAGTCAGTCTACTGTGCTTTTCTTCCACTTATAACATTAATTTCTGCCTCCACTCATTTTTCTAAGGCTCTGTTAGAGTTTTACTACTGAGTTCAATGGATGCCAAAAAAAGACTGCTGAAAAGAGCTTTTAAAAATCTTGCCCTTAATCAATTAATGTTTCTGAAAGCATTTAAGATCAATGAACTGAAATTTTCTGCCAGGACAAAGAATTAAAAAGATTAATATAAGTTAAAGTGTGTGTGTATTTGTGATAATGACTGAGACTCTTCTAGAGACTATGACACCTATTTGAATATCCTTTCGTTTTCTTTTCTTTCTATTTTTTTTTTCATTTTTTTCATTAAAAACTTGGAAAGTGAAAGCTGGATAGAGCTACCAAGTTGCAGCTTGCTCCTGATATATGTGATGGTTCAGGTTGTCAAATGACAATACTTTACATATATTTCCTGAACCCAGCAGAGTCAAATATTAAAAGAATGATAACTTTTCACTGTACAGGTTTAAACATCAATAGAAGGTTAAAATTGCTAAGATACATTTTGCTACATCCATGTACATACGTATATATCTATTTAAAGAAATCTATGTATTTTGAGATGGTGTAAACAAGTGTACCTGGCATCAGCTGGGGACTAAACACAATCAGTTTTATAACCTTAAAGATCAGTCAAGGATTCAAACCAGCAAAGTAGATATAAAGATCCTATGACCGAGTCATTCAAAGCCTTCACTAAAACTAATGCAGTTATTAGCAGCCTCAATTACTTGGCTTCTAGATGCAAGCTATGCCAGTCTCTTGTTAAGATGATGAATTAATAATCCATGTTTTTCTCCACATTCCAGCATAACTAATTTTCATCTTTTGCATGGCATATCCCCGGTATTCTGGACATCCTTGGTGCAAAAGACACTGAGGATGCACTCAGTGGAGCCTACTGAACAGCAAAACAGTGGCCGCACAGTCATTTACACCTGGGAATGCAGCCGATTGAGATTCCCCCAAAGGCGTCTGAACCACACAAGATTTCACTCCCTCTACTATATGACTTAAGCTGACAGCGTCAGAAAGACCAGTGAGAAAGACTCATCCTATAAAACTTTCAGCTTGCTTTCCTAATCAGAGCAATTCAGACAAAGACAGGAAATCTTCAGGAAGTCAAACATCATGTTCATTCCTGCAAATTAATCTGCAGAACATTTGAGGATGTTCATCAGTGTTGGCAATGTACTTGACCCCAATCTTTTGTGCATGCCTTGATAACCGCTGGGGTCCAGTTAAGGAAAACACTGACTCATAAAAGTCAGACTGAGTCAGTCGCCCAGTTCATGGTTAAAAGAGGCAAGATAAAGCTTGGTGAAGCAACCTCACTTTAGACCCAATTGCTAAAGCCGCCAAAGCAAACTAAGAGAGACAAAACAAAGGGCACATCAACATAATGTGCATATTGTGAGGATTCTTGAAGGTCAGAGCATGCTCTTTTACTTCTCAGTGACATATAATGCCAATATTTGTCAGACCTTGATGAAGACCAAAGCTCAGTCAGAAAAAAGTGCACTGCATGACATTTGTTCTCAGACTTCCACTTTCCAACAGTCTTTATTGTAGGCACCTGGCTATGAGCAAACTTTATAGCTAAGAGGAAAAATAAAGAATACAGTTTTGGCAGCATGAGGCAATGAGGAGGCTCCTGGCTGTCGCATTTCCTTGTGACAGCGAGCCGCGCTCACTGACCAATGAAACAAGCATACAGAGATGCTAAGCATCAAGGTAAATTGCAGGATTTATCCCAATGTATTTTAGTTTAAAAAACAACTGGAGAATGTATTTAAAAATTACATGAATTTACTTGAATTTGATGTTGATAGAAAGCTATGAAAAAAAATTGGGTAATTTCATTTTAACTGGTTACCTAAATGTCTCACTTTTTCCAAGTCTTTGTCTATACTAAACTGCAGGTTGCAGATCCTCACATACACAGTAAGGTGTTCAAAAAGACATTATTTTGAACTACAAGCATCTTTATTATTATTATTATTATTATTTTAAATTGAACTAATAATAATCAACTTCCCTCTTTATATACAAAACACATTTCTACATCTGTCTAGGACCTAATATTTCTGTAAGGTTGGGAGTGTTAGAATATACTTGAGGCTTGTGAATCTCTTATTTATAAATGATCCTGTCTCAGAAAGCTTTACTTTTTACAATTTTGTATGGTTTAAAGTCATTTATGCCTAGGGAAACTGGTTGCAAAATGCCACCTTTTCTAATCTGATGGCATCTTAAACCTCCTGTGAGTACAAACAGGATATTAAAGTACCATCAAAGTAATAAAAAAGTTAAGGCTAAGAGCCTTAGTTATCCTTCACAAGAGCAGCACTGATGGCATAGACACTCTAATTTAGAGATTTTTTATTATTATTGTTAACTTTCTCAGGTGAACTAGGGAAGAAAAGAAAAGAATAAAATAAAATAAAATAAAATAAAATAAAATAAAATAAAATAAAATAAAATAAAATAAAATAAAAAACTCCTCTATCTATCAGTAGTGCAGTGCAGAGGCTTAGTTCTACTGGAGAAAAACTCTGAATTCTTTAGAAGATTGAACAAACTTCTGATTTCTACTCAAAGATTAATCTCCAGCTCTTTTAACCAAAATGAAAGCAAACATCTTCCCAGCTACCATAAACAGAATATATAATTTTTTTAGAAGAGTAGAAGTACCTAGATGCAAATCAATAAAGATATCGTTTTACTTGCTTTTTACTGAAGAAGCATTGTAGAAGGGAGGCCATTTAGAGGCACCTCAAAGATGCTGGAGAAATGAAAACTGAGTGTCAATCCACTTTTCAGAACTGTCAGGAAGTTTTGAGAATTGTTCATCTCACAGGCTGACACCTAAATCTGTTTTCTCAGCTGCACCACTGTGATAAGTAAAGAGAGGATATTTTGCTTGACTCTAAAAATAACAATTAAAAATTGTACTCGCTCAGCAAATAGACCTAGCAGGACTTTGCTTTCCCTTTTTAGACAAATTCCATGTAAAGTGTAGCTTATATAGCCACATATGTGCACATATACGCATTGCACCCCATTTCCTACTCATTAGCCATTTTTTGGTGGCAGAGGATAGTTTTAAAACTTTAATGAAAACAGCGAGTGTAGAGGGGGAAGAGGATATATTAATTCCCTTGGTAAAGGAAAGAACACAGTATACCTTCTGCCTTCTCAGAAATCAGAGAATCCATAGAGAGAAAACTAAGATGAATGCCTCAAACAAATGTAAAGGCACACACTGCATATGCATTAGACCATCAACCCAGCAGCAAGCACACCACGCCCGTCAGTATCAGAAGCACCCTGACATCCAAAGGGATTTGGTGATGAGGCTTTGGGCTTTGCTGCCGCAAGTTCCCAGGCTTTCATGGGCACCCAAACTTTCCAGACTGTGGACGTACTTGGGTGCTTAATTAGGATTTTACTGTGCAAATGCAGAATGGGACACCTAGAGAGGTTGGCCCTACACGTGCTCTGCCCACCTGCATGTAAATGACAGATTTCCAGCAGAACCTCAAATTAGTTTCCTGACTCCACATCAAACAAAGTCAATTACCTGGGTCTTCAGCAGGAGGGAAGACACGTTCCCTCACCCTCCTCCTGTCCCAGGGCCAGCTCATTTAATCATGGGATCATTCTCTTTCTCTCATGCCCCTGTAATTCATATAAAAAGATTCCATCTACTACAGTTAATCAATAGTTATGAAGAATAGAAGAATAACAATATCCTAAACAAAGTAAGGGCAGTCATGTCATCCATGCCTACTCCCTGGTGTATAATAGATGCTTTTTATTACTACTGGTTAATTAATAATCAAGTCTACATCTCACCTTCAGACACAAGTTTGGTAAGTGCATTAAAATAGCTATGACAGACAGTCAGGGATGTAGGATGGCGACGGCAAATTTTCCAGGTTAATCTCATTTCATCACGAGCTGTGGTCAGCATTTCATTATTTCCTTTCAGAAGTGGCTCACAAGCATGGCAACATACAACGCACTGATGTCACTCACAGATGTATTGTTTGCCCCCTGCTTTCTCTGCCTCGCATCGCAAATTTCCTTTCAACCTTTGAAGGCAAGTGGAGTCGTTCATTACCTTTCGGATGCCACACCAGTTTAATCACATTGATAGAGGGCTATGCAATCAAAGTGACAGTTCAGTGATGATTTGCATCATGCCTGACTCATTACTTTGTGAAGGATTTGGCATGCCAATCAATGGAAAATGATGTGCAGTCCCTTGAAAAATGACAGTAATCCATTTTCCACCAATTGGCAAGAGAAGTCCTTGACAGACTAACAAGTTAGGGCCAAAGCCAAATTTTATTTGGCACTTTTCTCACTTTGCTGCCATTTTGCAAATCCTGAGGGTACTTATCAAAGCGGTAACTTTTTTTCTTTTAATGTTAAAATCATTATATTCTTCAGGATTTAGTTCTGCTTTCCAGGAAATCTCTTGAATGTGTGCACATTGCTTGCATTCATTTCAAATGCTTCTATCAAGTCAAATACTTACAAATGAACCTTTTCAGTTGATAATACACTAATAGTGCTATTAACGCTATGTGACAATATTGATAACGTCCTACTGTAACATCCGTGTCTAGTTTTCAGGACAATTACGCTCATTCTTCTGTAGAAAGCTTTGTGAAACTCCTTGGTGCTTCCTTAGGACAACACTGGATGGAGCTTTCACTGTCTGTCTGCCTTCCCACATTGCCTCTCAACACATCTTCCCCATTCAACACTGCTCTTAACCATTTAATTGTGAGTTGAAGAGGAGCCTCCAGGTGGGATTTAAGGGGAAAAACGGTGTTGCTTTATCCTTGATCCTGCAGCAGTGAAAGCAATGCTGATGCTTTGGAGGTCCCATGTGGAGAACCTGGCTCACCCCACAGTTCAGTCCCCCATGTGCTTTGGACTTCTTTAGATGTTGCATCTGCAGATGATTTTGAAAACTTTGCCCACTGTTTGACACTTAATTCTCTCCCTCCTGTTTTAGTATGAAAAGCAAAGGGAAGGATGTTGAAACTAAAAGAACAGCATGGTTATGGAAAGGAAGGAACCAAGCTTTTGGTTTTGTCACTGGAGATTTTGTCACTGAAATCATGGTAGAAGTTAGTCTAATAGATGGGATTGGGAATTGAACCTCTCCAGCTGGGATTCTTATGGAGACAGGAAACGATGAGAATACTTTTGCAATACTTAGTTTCCAGTAGCCATCTCCCTAGTCCAAAGTAGGAGACCACATAAGCGTCCAAAAAAAAAAAAGAGATGATTTCTGTTACATGTCTTAGGGCGGGATAAATGCCTTCTGGAGGTACTGACCTTGGGCCATTGACTCTAGAGACATCCCAAGAGACCAGATCAGTCTGTGATTTCATGTTTTCTTTTTTGAGCTGGCCCAATAAGCCTAGATGCTTCCTCTGCTACCCAGTGGTACTTACGGTTTGCTCTCATTTCTGTATTGGCGTATCATTGGCACTGAAAAATGAACAACAACAAAAAACAAAAGACTTTTCTGCTGGGAGTGGTTTCTAAGATATTTTTCAAATGGGTCAGTTCTCTGATCAGCAAATAGCGAAGCCAACATAATTAATAGGACAATACATCATGATGGTGGTACAGGAAAAAATGCTAATGGAATGGTGTATCTGAAATCAATATTAATGCTAAAGTGAAATTTATGCTTGGTATATATGCTAAGTATATATGGTAAAATTAGTTCCACTTGCATCTTTCTAAAGGAATATACATATTTTTTTTTACTATGATTACACACAGTATTTATTTATGCATATGTTAAATCTATAAGAGAAAACTAATTTCTATCATTTATGTGGGAAAATGATCTGACAAAATTTTTCTGTAATTGGGAAAAGTTTCTGTGTTTATGTATAAATAGCTAGCAAAAGGAGTTCTGTGCACTCTAAATATGACATTTATTAGCATTTCTGATTGATTGTTAAAGCAGTGAGATGTTGCTCCCTACTTATATTCACTTGCTGTCATTGGATCACAAGTCTTTTTTGAGATGTAGTATTTTTAGGATGTGGTTCTACCGCTTTCAGGCAGCTTTGCAAAGTGAGTAGGGGAAAAACATACTTTTCTCACTTGTAGGCAGTTATTGCTACGTTACTTTCCAACATGAATGACAGAAAATAGACTGAGTTTTGCATTTTAGGATTGATATGTACATCAACGAATACTATGAAGGAGAACATCCACAACAAAATTTTAAAAAGACGCTGGAAGAATGTACTAAAATGTTCTAAGTGTTAAAAAAGAGACATAAAGAACAGAGCATTTATGAAATTAATAGTAGTTTTGGCCCAAACATTTACAGCTAGTTTAAAATTTTGAAAGGGATCCTTTCCATAAGAAACCACATAAAGTTTCCAAAAGAATTTTTAGGTCCACAACACGATTTTGTGCAGTTAGAGCAAGAGTCATATTCTCCAAGGTAACTCAGAATCAACCATGTGAAAACACAGTTATAAAAATGCACGTACAACTCTAATGCTTGACAGTTCTGGTTCAAGTACCCACTTTGCCCTTTTCAAGTCAACTCCCTGAATTTCCATTTCCCACATCTCAGCTAACTGCAGGGTCAGTGGAAATTTAAGATTCTTTAACGTCTTCCACATGGTGTTTTGTGTCTTTCTTCAGAAAAAAATCTGCAAGAGGGTTTGTATTTTCATGGTAAAAATGTTGAAAACATTTTTGAAAACATTTTTAGGGCAGAAAGCTCTTTCTTGCCCAGCTTTCATGTTGACTTATTCAGATATACAGGTCCTTTCTACAAGGATTCAACTTACATATCACTGGAGATAAATAATGCTGTAGAGAGCTTACAGTCCAAACAAGCCAGATAAATGGAAAAAGAAAATATTATCCCCACATAATAAATGGGAGACTGAAAATAAGCAGCTTGTCTAAGAAAGTCTGAACTTTTTTTTTTTTTTATCCAGAATCCTGATTCAATGTCTCCAACACAAAACTGTCATCCCTTGTACAAAGCCTGTAACCCCAGTTTTGATATACAGCTCAAGCTGCTTTTTTTTTTTTCAATAAGAAAAAGAAATCAATCCATTTTATTCAGTCTACTGCTATGACATTATAAAACTGAACTCTAATTTTGCTTTTTGAATGCATCACATTGTCACTAATCCAGCTTGAGCACTGGTGTTATCCTCTTTCCTAGATGTTCATTATTTATTACAGAAATCAGAGGCAATATTTATTGGACAAATGCTAAAGCTCATTAAATCTGACCAACTTCCCCCAGTTTGGGGATGCTCTGCATTTGGTGTGCTTGACAGGTCACCATAATGCTAATTCATGTGGTGGTGAGTGCATGCACCCCACTGAGCAGAAAGTGGTGGGAAAAAAAACCACACTTGAATTCTTTGCATGGTTTGATACGTATTCAGAGATTTATCACCTTCCTTCATATTTTTGGATACATTTGCCAGCCCTTTTTCTTTTTCAAGGTCTGAAAAGCAAAGGCATTGGCAGTGATAGTGTATTCAAGGCCAGGATATGAGCTGCTCTATCCCTCTATTAGAAAGTGAGAAGTTTTATTACAAACTGTCTCATGAACCTAGCCAGAATATTGCCTTGCATACGCTTCTTTTGTTTTTCCTCCGTAAAAGAGTAGTAACAAGCCAGAATCCTCTTAATCCAGTGCTTTAAAATGCTAGCATCCTTGCAGTTATGTCTCATTGTATACAAAGGAAAATAAATGGCAACAAATGAACTACAAGGTTGTAAATCAATTGAGTATTTCTGCTGATATCCATCTCAGGGACACTGTGGAACAGGAATGTTAACAGAATGTGGTTAGAAATACGGAATATCTGCCACTAATAATTCGCATTTTCCATCATCAGCCTGAGAAATTTTTAGAGTGTAGGCCTGCGTCAGCATAATTACTTGGTGTTTATATTTGTGAGTCATTATCAGAGGCGCTGCTATTCATATAGAGATTGAATGAACATTCTGCATTGCTGGTGCCTTAAGACAATACCGAACCTGGGCAGATTCATTTTTATTTCTCCCACTGAAGCAGGACACCCTTGCCATACAGTGGAGTTAACCTTCAGGGGAATTTTAATGCTTCTCAACTATTTCTGAAGCCCAAATTTTACTCCTAGTTATTAGATCTATATATGTGGGAATCTATACTGCTCTAAATATGAGTCACTGCAGCTACTTGTGTGTCTGGAGTTTCCCAGCTCACAGCAGCAGATGGAGAGTCCAGGCTATTCAGAAGATGTATGACAACCATCAGCAGGGAGTGACCTTCACAGCAAACCCTCTCTTCGCCCCCAGCAGGCTCCAGTAGGGTCGAGGTGCAGGGGGAAATGCTGAAGGTGTGCACAGGTTTTTTTTCACTTGCGTTTGTATTAGATTGCCATGGTGAAAATAGGATGAAAAGAAAAAGGATGAGGTTATTAATACTCGTACGGAGATGCTTGCAACCAGCGGAAACTGCAGGGCAGAGTGACCTCACCGACTGATAGGAAATGCAAGTGAGGACGGGTCCTGGCACTCAGAGGTTAAGGACGGGAGCCTGGTGATGCCTGACCAATCTTCTCCCGTCCTTCCAGCAGGAAACACAAAATGACCCTCCTGCTGCTCTCTTCCAGGTGTCCTGCCTTTAAAATAGATATTGGACATCAACAGAGGCTGGACAGGTAGTGACAAACAGAGATATGTGGGTCTTGGTGGCTCGGGAACATGAGGCTCAGGCACATGCAGAGTCTCACCATGCACGTACAGCACGGCAGAAGTTCAGCTCAGCTCAGTCTGAGCTTCACTTTACCAATCTTGTGTCTGAAAATTTGAAATATCGCTCTATTGCTGTTCGAGGTCTGCCCGGGACAAGTATTTTAAAGGCACCGATTTCAAAGGGCAAAGTCGGGTAAGCTAAGCAACGTTAGACTAATTCCAGATATAAAAGAGCACACGCAAGGTCGGGATATGAGAACAGACTGTTGTCTTCAGAGGGACTTGGGTGCTTCACTGAAATTGAGGCTATAAAATGGAATATATTGTTAACATGACTTTGGTTTCGATTCAGAGTAAATTCCCTTTTGTTCTGTCATTGTTATAAATTCCATTCAGTAAAATCAGTCATGCAGCCGCTGGTGGATTAGGAGGAAAGTTGTGTTTAAAAGCAAGTGCTTAGAAATGATTAAACTGGAAAACAAAAAGTCGGAGAGAGGCAATTTAATAATAAAATTTAAAAAGTATTAATAATAAAGTGAATTAATAACAGCCCACCAGACACAGAATTTTAAAACATAATTGGAATTAAAAGGAATAAACAGTTTTTGGCCTTATCTAATTTATCACTTGCACGCTAATGTGGTATCTGAATTAAAACATGTAGTTGGCCAAGAACAAATCCATCCTCTTGGTGACTCCATTAACCGTGTGTTACACTATAGGGGCTTTGACAGGAACCAGCATAACAGTAACAGAAGCAGGGGTGCAAATTCCGCAGTGAGGCCACATCCAGCCCTTTTTTAAGTATTATTATTTCCTTTTTTTTTTTTCCCTTCCTTTTTTCTTTCTTTTTTCAGAAAACCGGGGATGGGGACTAGCAATTGGAGACCTGTGAGAAAGATGGAACGGATTGGCAGTGCTCCCGGGGACGCTCGGAGCAATTAGGCAGCGCATGGCACAGAAAATCTGCAACGAAAGTTGCAAACTGATCCGAACCCTCCTACCCATCCTGTGCACAGCAAAAACTGCCCATTCCCCCCATATCCAGCAGAATTTCTCCCAGCCGCTGTTTTCCAGCTCTGTTTAACTAACCTGGCAGCACCGGGGCCTTCCTTCACCACATGTTTGCACAGGACGCCCCGTCTCCGAGTGGCCTTCGCCATGCAAATAAAGCTAATAATATTAACAAGGCAACTAATAGCAGCCTGCGAAGCGGTGGGGTAAATATTTACTGTATGGCCGATGACGACGGTGTGTCCCCAGGGACCCTGAGCGCTCGTGGAGGGCAGAGCACGTGTTTGACGTGGGATTTTCAGAGCGTGGAAAGGCGCCCACAAGGACAAGGGTCCCCTCGTGCCGCTACCTGTAAATCTCCGCCTTCCTCTCGGAGCTCATCTCCGTCACAGGTTCCTTTGGGACTCATCGCAACACCTCTTTGTGCCTCAGTTTCCCCGTCACCAAGACAGACATAACTGTGCTTGCTTGATGAAGACACAATAAAGAAATTAATTTCTGCCAGGTGCTTTTCAAGTGACTGCATGAACATGTTTCTCTTAAGTACAATTTTTTATTAACAGTGAAAAAAAAAGAACTTTTAATTTGCCATCGAAGTAGGCCAATCTCTTTAAATCGCATCCAATTACGTCTTGATGGGTAAAGCTCCTTTTTTTTCCTATCCCTATCTCTGGATCCTCATTCTTCCCATATGAAAACCCACTCTCATTCTTTTATTGTGGAGTTTTAAAAATAAGCTGGGGAGTCATAAAACCTGTCCCTCTTCACAGATTCAATAGGCAGCCTAATAGAAAACAATTATCTTGAACATTAAAAAAATCCAATAACATTTGAGGCATTAATATATTTTTAGCGAGGAGAAAAAAAAATGATAAAATAAAATAAAATAAATAAAATAAAATAAAAAAATATAAAATAAAATAAAATAAAATAAAATAAAATAAAATAAAATAAAATATAAAATACAATAAAAAGTACTCCATTGCTGCAAAGACCTGTGCAAGTCAGCACATCTGTAGATTCCATTTAGCATTCACCTCACACCATCAATCAAATATCAGAAAGCATCTTGTGACACTAACTTTTCTGTAAGCCCCTCCAGTCGCAGCAACGGGAGAGTTTTCCTGACTACCGTCTGTTGCTGCGATGTACCCTACTTTCCATGATATGTTCTTAATAAAACAAAAGGGAGTCTTCCGATAAAAATATCTCCCCGTTTTATAATGTAAAATACAAGCAATTTTATCAGCATTAACACTGATTGGCTTCCATTAGCCTCTTGCCTTCTAATAAAATTTATGATACCTTTCAGAAGCACAATTTGATAGAAAGTGAAGTGATTACACCCTGCTTAGATATCTCTCCAGCATCTATTCCAACAATAATGCGGTAATTTTATGCATGAAATAGCACAATTGGCATAAATAGTTATAATACCGAGTGCTGTCTAAGGAACCTGGCTGCTGGAAAATTAGAAAGAGCTTCACACTTTTGAAACAGGTAATTAGGATTTCTCTCCATGCTCATAGGAGGCAGACTGGAGCTTCATTTTATATTTCATGTTTCATTAAAATATATGTGTTAAAAATAAATGTTGAATTTAAAGCTGCACACATTATGAAAATTAAAGGTACAACACTACTGCAGAAGGTAGAGTAAAATGGACCTTTTTAACTTCTAATTTTGGCTCTACCAAGGGTTTTAATGTGTTCTGACAGGTAAATCAGGCTGCTACTGTTTGCAAAGCGTTTAATTCAGCCGTAGCTGCATATGGCTGTGGTCAGCAAGAGGGAGTTTTCCTGATGGAGAATTATGTCCCCCAAAGCTGTCACGATTTTAATTTGCGACCGCTCGGCGAAGTGGACGGTTAATGATAGAGGAACCTCTTCCAAGTGCGCTGTGCCAGGTCGGTTCTCCCCGACCCACCTGTGATTTATCATCGGACTCTCCTGGGAGCTCCTGCAACGGGCTGCGCAGCAACCCCACCTGCACATCCCACGGACCCATTCCAACCCTTGCTTCCAGCCTTGGTTTTGGGCTTGCTGTGCCAAAGGCTGCCAATGCCTCATGGCTGAGCCAGAACGGTATAAAAATCCTGGGAAATTTATACAAAAGGCAGGAGGAAAACAACAGCTCCTTCCTCAGTTTGGGCTGATATCGCCCCTCTTAACAGAAAATACCTCTCATACTGGGGAACTCCATAACCTATTTTTCCATTTCATAGGATCTGAGAATTTTGGCAATATAAAACAATAAACCTCCCGACTCTTTCTTTTTTTTTTTTTTTTTTTTTTTTAAACACCTCTAACAACTTGCAGAGATTTAGTATCATGAAGTGGCTTAGAGAAACATCTGAATCCCCTTTCAAAAATTATCCTTCTGGTAATAACACACAATTCTGCTTGATGATGACATTTCTTCAGTTCTTCAGTGTTGCTCATTTAGCAAAACAAAAAGCTAGAAAACAAAATCATAGACATTTTCTTAAAAAAAAAAAAAAAAAAAAAAAAAAAAAAAAAAATTTTTTTAAAAAAAAAAAAAAAAAAAAAAAAAAAAAAAAAAAAGGACCCCAAATCACTGAAGTTAATCAAAAGGACATAGAAAACTACTTCACTACTTCTTAGAGAAAATTTCCTTTGAACACCATGCACATCCTTATTTTCTTTGAACCTAGCTAGGGTCAACACCTTGAACTGGAGGGATTTGCAAATAGAACCAGGCTGAAAAAAATCAGGGAGACACTTGCAGGGAAGCAGATTAATTTGTGAATACGGTAAAATCAGCTAGCAGCTTCAAGCTCTTCTGGAAGAGAGAAATAAGTCCCCCCCTCAACTTGAACCACAGTAATCAAAATATATTATGTGTTCAAAAGCCTTGCTCCATCCTGAAATGACATTTCTTGATAGTATCTAGCTCTATTATTACTTTGAAAAGAAAGAAAGAAAAAAAAAAAAAGCAATAAGGCAAGCATCCAAAAAAGCAAAGCCCAGCGAGCTCCCAGACTTGTTCCCAATGAAGATAAAAGCAAACACATCTCCCCTTAAACAACAGGAAATGTTTATTTTGACTCAAAGTAGGTGTTTGCTTTGAGGTGTGGTCTCTAAAATTGTGATATTCCAAGGAATCCACTTGTTAAAGATGTTTCTGGCTGCCCTGTGTCCCCTTTGCAGGAAATGGGCCGGTACCTTCCCCACCACAAAACAAGCAAGTTGGGAAAGTCTGGGGCTCAATTACTCCTTTGCCCTGCAAAATCAAGACCTATTCATCACTCTTCAGCTTTTCCCTTTGGTGAGGGTGCAAGGTGCATTTCAATAGCCTGATTGGGAGGAAATGTTTAGATGGGAGAGTTCTTTTTCTTTTTTTCTTCTTTTTTTTTTTTCTTTTTGTGTAGTCCAGACTGGCTTTTTATTCAGGAAAGCTTGAGCAAAAGAAAATAACCACTTTTCTGCTTGTAGATGGAGAGAAAATACTCCCTAAAGAAACTGTCAGGAATGGGGAAACTTTATTATTGTTTCCTTGTCCATGCTCAAAACCTGAAAATCCAACTGAAATTAAGCACCTGTTATACAAAGAGGAAAAAAAAATCAATGCATTTAAATCAATGATAAAACTGCTTCAGTTGCACTGAGGGAAGAATAATTCTTCTGCCAGCAGCTGCAATCAGGAAGATACTTACCCAAACTGCTCTTGGTCAGTAGAATTTGAAAGGTATTTATTACAATAAGATTAAACTACGGAGAAAAGGAAAGTTTCTCTGCATGTTTCCATGAGCTCACTTGGCTGCGAGCTGGTAAATAAATTATACCAGGAGAACCAACCAGCTCTGAAAATTAGGGCATCTTTCCATAATGCTGAGCTAAAATCCTTCCTCTCGAGCCTTGCCTCCCTCCATCAGCCCTTTAGCTTTCAAAGTTTGTTTGCTTCGATTCCCTTGCCATCTGTAGGGTCCTCCTGGGAAGCGGGGAAGATCAGACCCGAAATGCTAATATGAGCAGAAACACACCAACAAGCCCCAGAAAAGAGCCAACGGGAACTTGAAAATAAGACAAAAAGAGAGAGCAAAAGAAAATGTTTGGCTGATCTTCAGCATACGAAGTAATAAAGAATAGGAGTAGTTTTTCCTTTTGTGCTCCGGCTGCGGAGGTCAAGCCTTGCTAGTACTTGTCAATCGTAGAAAAATTACATTTTTTTTTCAAGCTCTGTCTTCTCTGAGCCTCTTCACTTTCTTTACTTTTACTTTGCTTTTACTATTATTTATTTACTTTTGACTTTCCTCTCTGCTGGGCTGGTTTTTCCTGCCCCTGAGGGTGGCTCTCTGCTGCCTGGGACTCATTCTTCACCCACGGCCTCTTTGGGCAATGTCCCCAAAATGACTCCAAAGAGCAACCTAGAAATATCTTTATTTTTCTCAGGGAATAAATCATTCAAAGGATTTAGCTTTTGTTCCCAAACCACTCCTGATCTCTCTGAATGCGATAGTTACGCATAAACATTTACTCCATTTACCAGTGAGTTTATATAGATGAATTGCAGCCTATGGGTAGTTGGTAAATTATTCACTTTGGCTGCTCCCTCTTTGCCACTCTTTAAAACACGTTGTCTCTGGAAATCCTGTGTGTCTCGACTGGATAACTAGGAGATTGCATCTCTCTTCTCCTGAGTGGATAACTGAAATCTTGGGGAAAAGGGAATATCGGAGAGTGCGCGGCAAGCCCGGCAGTGCAGCAATGGACAAAGCCCACAGGAGCAGCTCCTTCCCCCGCTAGTCCTGGCTCCTTATCCTTCCCCTGGCACCCAAATTTATTATATTCCCATGTGACTTGGTAGCTAAAATTTTGTGGTTGTCTTAAGGTTACTCGAAGTACAGTTGCCACTCCAAGATATTAGTATTGGTATTTAGGGGCTAATACTTGCGATTCTGACCCTGTGCATAAGAAACAAAGGCAGCTGAAACTCTGTGGCCCTGTAACATGATATTGCCATTGCTAATGGCTGGGCATAAGAGTCAAAACAAGTCTGTAAGGTCTTGGGAGCGATGCTTGCCAGGCCTGCTCTGTCTGATGTTTCTCCTGACCTACCTGCAGCTTTGTGTTCCTTGGTTTAGCTCTAGCTGCAACTTTATAATGACCAGATGGCTACGGCTAATTGGTTTTACTTTGCTCATTACTGTATGGTGCAACCAGCTCTCCAAGCAGGTTGTAGCAACACCTAGTTATCTTTTTGCAGAATGAGATATTTACAGTCCTAACGTGACAGTGTCCTGTAGAGGAATGCAGACCAGGGAGGACAGCGGGGAAGAAGCAGAGACATGGGATGGGGCGAAGGGGAGATGCAAACAGGGGATGATAAGAGGTGGGGCTCAGGCTAGCGCTGCAGACCCCATGACTCTAAATATCTCACCCATTGTAAAATTGGATGTGGGTTAATAATAGAGTAATAACAACTCTGAGATTAGACTGTTAAGATTTCGGTTATAACAATGAGTTATTGACTTTAAATATGTACATATATATAAATATATATATATGTAAGGTGTTTTTCCTCTTTGCCAGTAAACAAGAAATTGAGCATAACACAGCTGAGAGCTGGTCTCATAACAAAGAGGTATTTTCAGCTGTATCAGGCGCCATGGGTCTACATGAAAGTGAAAAATGGCACAACTGATGCTGAGGAAATATCCAGCCAGGAGTACTATGCAAAGGGGAGTGGGACCATCCTTTTTATTGTCTCCTCCATCAGTTTAAACTGGTTGTGAAACTGGTCTCTCAGGCGGTGATAAACTGTAGTAAATGCTGGATGTGAAGGAAGGTTTTATTCAAAATCATGCTTATGGGCAAAGAGGAAATGCACCTTATATATAAAACGTAGAGTTTATTGTTAGTGTAATTGAAATCTTAACTGTCTATTCATTATGGGTCCTGATCTAATTAGAACATAAAGAGAAAAAAGACTTTTACACAGAAAAATTTTCTACAATAATAATAATAATATAACTAATAATACAGTTAAGATTGCCATACACACATTTCTGAGTTTCTAGCCCTTTTTCTGCTGTCGTGCCCAACCTTCTCCTGCTCCATAGGGTCCTGGCCTGTATTTCTCTATACTACTCTGTTAGACTAGAGCTGTAAAACCATGGTGGTACCATATAGAGATAAACAAAAGTAAAACAAATTAACCATAGCCATCTAGTGATTAGTAAAATTGCAGTTACAGCTAAACCAAGTAAAACAAAGCCGTAGGCAGGTAAGAAAAAAAGCAGAGAGAGCAAGTCTCATTCCCAAGGCCTTGCAAACTCGGTGCAAAGCCTGTGACCTGCTACTAGCACTGGCAGTACGGTGTTACAGGGTTACAGGGCTACAGGTAGGTCATACCAGCTGGGAAAAGGAAAGAGCAGGAAAATCTTGCATTATTTTATCATTTTGGAGAAAGTTTTCTTCACCAAGCTTGCTCCAGAAGTGCCTGATAGACTTTTTGGCAGAAGTAGTTCTGCTTTTGTATGTACCCCAATGTTCGGGAGTGACAGATGTGCTTAGCACCCACCTCAGCACCATGGTGCTCTGGAAATTAGAGACAAGTCTCTTGAATTGTTCCCCCAAGGTCTGCGAGAGTGTTTAGTGCCCACCACTATTTGCAGGCCTTGGAAAATGAACCAGAGTAGCACTTTTATTCTTAAAAGACGACTGCTGGAAGTGAAGAAGGTAACACACCAAAAACCATATTCTCCTTTGTCTGATCAAACCTCAGAACCATTGAAGCCAAGGAGACTAGAAGGAAAAAAGCTTTCTTGGCCCAGTGGATAGGGTACCCAGCAGGGACATCCCAAGACTCCTTCATCCAAGTTCCTTCAGACTGTTGGAGAAGAAATATCATTCATCCTGGGCTCCGAGAAACCAATATGTGTTAGGTGAGTTCTCTATAGAAAAGCCTTAGCACCAAAAAAATAAAAAACAAACAAAAAAAAAAAAAAACAAAAACAAAAACAAAAAAAAAAAACAAAAACAAAAAAACCTCAGTCTACATGAATGAAAGAAAAATAATGTTTAATAAATCTATGCAAATGTCTGAGTGCTCTTTTTTGACTTTCCCTTGAGTTTGGGCAGAATATTCTCTAGGAATGTTCTTGAAGAACATTCTTCTTCTTATGTGAACGAAACTTTCAAAAGAAACAGAAGAGCATGGTTTCTACATTTGACTTCATCATTTAAGTTTTAACACTGGATCTAAGCAAACAGAAACCTGTACAACATAATCAGGGAAATCTGCCACCTGAGAAAGGACACAGCATCCTGCAAAAGGCTGGTGATGGAACGCACATCTGTAGAGAGGAATTTCACACATGGACATGACTCTGTGCCCTGTGGCTTTTAGAGCCTCTGCTGGCAGTGGATGGTGGGATCATCAAGAAAGCACTTGGGATATCCTGAAGAACTTTGCAAGGAATATCCGCGTGCCTGATCTTAGCACAGATGATTTTGCACTCGCTGGTAGACACAGCCATGGGTGAGGAGCAGGACCCCAAGCACGTCGCTGGCCATCTGAAAGTCCTTGCTGAGTTATTTCCCCAGACAGAGTCTTCAGCTGCAGCCTGGCAGCTGCCTCGAGCACTGCCGGGAGAGTCGCTCCACTTTATTAGCATAATTAATGCAATTTCAGCACCGTCTCTGCGACCTCTCCGCACGCCAGCCGGCGCTGCCTGGGAGAAGGGACCTGCAGGGGCCTTCCCTGGTTCCCGATGCCCAGGAAGGGCTGGCAAAGCAACACCCCCCAGTCACCTCTTCCCTCCTCTCTCTGACATTCAATGTGCCTAAAGTCAAAAGGACACAGGAATATAATCCTTCCGGAATTGTTTTTAGGGCTAAAAGTGAGCAAAAGAGACTAGGCTTGGTTAAGTCAAACAGAAAGATGCTGGATAAGCTGCTCCAAAAAGTCAAGAGAGACTATTTGAGAGCAATTACCACTGTTAAAATATTCTGATAGATCAAAAAAAAAAAAAAATTAAATAAGAAAGAGGAGAGGAGAGTCCTACTTTAAAAATAGAAGGAAGAATAAAGCAGATATTCTCCCTGAATTATTCTGGGCGGCTGCACCAAGTTAGCTGCAGAAACTCTGTCGTAGCAGAACACGGGCCCTTGTCCTGCCTCAACCAGCCAAGGGACCACCCAAACTCCTGCATCCGTCAGCAGCAGCAGCCCGGGCCAGCTGCTCCCAAGGAAAGTTTAAAACTCTGTGAATGTTCCTAATTGTGACAGATTGGGGTGTACCTGACCCAAGGTACTGATCAGTTTATGCCCTGAAGCATGAGAATACACAGCTCTTGTCATTTTTATCCCAGCTAGCAAAACTGCAGATGTTCTTTTTCATTTAAAAAATGTGCTGAGTTTCCCTCATTCAGCCCATGTGTCCTTTATGCTGATGCCTTGGGCAGGCCATATCTGCATTTCTGAGAGGACGTCGAATGCAGGGAGACAAGAGAGCGAGAAAAAGGGGAAAAAAAAAAAATAGACAAATCAATGGATGGATTCTGGGTTTGCAATAAGCCAGAGCTCCAAACCTTTCCCTGTAATAAGCACAATCATTTTATTTCCCAGTAACAAGAGAGCGCTGAGAAAGGCAGGCTTCCAATCAGAAAATCCCAAGCACATAATGATGAGTTTGAGGAGAGGTTAAGTTTAAATGATAATGCTTATTTTAAGGCAAACTATTTGCTGCCAGAAGTGCTTAGCATTCAGTTTTCTTGGCAAACATGTCCTGTGTGACCATATGACAAGTTACCTGTCCTCAGGCTGCTCAGTCTCTTTCTGCTCTGTCATTCTTGACATGTGGACTGTTACATACGCATATATGTAGATATATGCTCACCGAGATACCTGAGGAAGCCTTCCCCTGCCCATGTTGGTGTGTTACTTTCATCTTTCTGAGCATCAGTGTTTTTGCATCAGTCTATGGAACTCACTGTCAGTTGATATGATGGGGTTAGCAGAAATTTAATGAAAAAAATATATATATATGTATGTATATATAAAGGTGGGGTATTAACAGACAAGGAGAAATGTGTGGTCATTATGAATAGGCAGCTTGCAAGGGCTATGATCCAAAGAGCTTTAAGGAATAAAAGTAATATTTGGGTTTCCTAGGCTGAATCTCCTTGTACTAGCTACTCTAGCTACTGCAAGACAGAGTTAGATGGATCAAAACTGTGATCTGCTATGGCAATTTCTGCTCTCCTCTGTATTGCAGACTGAGTCCCTTCAGCTCCTACTCTGAAACTTTCTCCCTTTCCTCCCTGTGGCTACTATTCATAAAATGGGTTCTCTTGCACAGCAAAACCAGCAGCGAGCGCTAGCGGAACCATCTGAAGGCCTTTCCCAGTTGTTCCCATTGACATTGGTGCTGCTGCAGGCAGCCAGTCCTTTTGCAAAATGCGGGTCTAGTGGTTTCCAAATCTGGCTTGGGCCAGGGGGTGTGGAAGACAAGACCACTCATTTTCCATAGAGTGACAGATGGAAGGGTCTTAATTAAGCCTTAGAAACACAGAAATTAAAAGTCACTAAGTCATGCCTTTGGATTCTTTTCCCATGCAGTACTGTTTATCACAGAGTGCCTCTCCTTTTTCCCCATGCTTTTTCTCCCTTTTTTCACAAAGATTTCACAATGATGCCCTCACTGCATCTCCCGGGAGGCTCCACTGCAAATATTTTCATCTTCATCTCCCCTCTTAGACTGACCCTTTCCTTTTTGGAGGTTTCAGAACAAGATTTTAGTTCTGGCTTCATAAATTCCAAACTTTCATCTACTTCAAATGAAGTTAGTGAGAGATGCTCCACAGCTTCAAAGAACTGATCCTAAACAAGATCAGAAAAAAAGCAAAAGCCGGTTTTGAAATGTTAACCTTTTCCTGAAATGTTATTTTTATTTACATATTGTGACCCAAAGATCTCAGATAAGCTCAAATAATCCAAGTTTATGAAATACTAAAGCCGCAAAGGGGAAAATATTATAATAACAACCAATTCCAAGAAATATTTTCAACAGAAGACTCTTCTTGGCCAAAAGGAAAATGAGAAAATGGACTCAAAATAAAAAGATTGGAAATTCAGAAAGTAGAGAAAAAAACAGTGGGAGAAGAATAGGAAAATCATGGTTAGCAGGAACACTGCCCTTCTCTAGCACTTTGTAACAGATCTAAGATCAAGCAGAGGACAGAAAAGTCTTCGTACACTTTGTTTGGGTATCCTTCTCCCCAGTTTTTAGGTATGGACTAAGAGCCAACAGTGGTTACCAAAGGGTCTTAGCTCCTTTGGGGTCATGGGCAGAGCTGTCCTGCTCCAGGTAGGGTGAGCACAGGCCACTGCCTTTCCAAAACGACAGCACGGGGACCATCAGGGACAGAGTCCCTGTCAGCGGCAACCGAGTCGCATCTCCACAGGCTGCCTATATGAGAAGCCTGCTGCTTGACCAATGCATTTTTTCATGGAAAATCTCCAAAAGAAAGCACAAAACATCAGGCAGCTAACTCTATTTCTGGCCATGCACTATCGAGACTTTGGACAAGATGGTTAAAACTCAGTGTCTTACCCTGCCTATCTAGAAATCAGGGAAAAGAGTAGCAGTTGCAAACCTATGCCAATGAAAGAACCTCCATAAGAACAAAGATCATTTGTTGGCGTTATCATAACACTAAATTGAAACATCCCATGGACGATAGGTGCATAATTGATAGCAATGACCTTCACTGCAAACTACAGACACGTTTCAAGCTAAGCAACTGGTCTATAGTTATTGATGACATTTTATTGAATTATTTATCACAACTTGAATGAAGGAAATGATATTTGCTGTTTAAAGGTACAGTAATAGAGCAACAGCAGAATTTCTTAGAGGAGAAGTGCTAGGTTTCATACCAAGCTACGATCTTGAGGCAATACGTATGGTACATAATTTGAGATGTGTGGGGAGGCTACCAATTAGGGAAATTATTAAGCCTAGTAATTTAAAAAGAGAGAGAGAAAGAGAAGGAGAGAGGAGAAAATAGGTGCATTAGCAAACCCTTACAACAGATGGCAAAGTGTCCTCAGATCCTTTAGTGGTAAAACAAAATAAAACCACACAAAACAAAACAAAACAAAACTTTCAAAGAATATTTTATATCAGAATACCACCTAGAATATATTCACTCTGAGGACTCTGAGACCTATCCAGGAGACATTTACTAAATTATTTAACGTAGGATGACAGGAAAGAATTAAAGACAGAAAATTTCCTGTATAAAAGTTAAAGCAATCCACTCTGTATCCACTGTTAAAGCTCAGGGTCCAGATGGTTGCCCAATAGAATTTTTAGCAAACATTTGGAGAGATAATAAGGCCTGTAACAGTAGATAATTACTCACTTCTATATGGCTCAGTGCCCCCCTCATCTACATTTGTTTCTATAGCAGGTTTCTTGCCAAAAAAAAAAAAAAAAAACAGACCATCTTTTTTTTTTTTTTTTTTTTTTTTTTTTTTTTCCTGTTGTTTTTCTCCCTCCTTCTTCTCTCTAATTTGTGATATCCTTTCTCCTTTCTCAATGCTAATGTCAAAATCCAAGTCAGTAACATCTTGCAATCTGCAGGCAAATCCTGAAAACTTTCAAAAAGATGGGCCTGCATTGAACATTGGGAAGTTATTTTTCTAGTCAAACAACAATAACAACAAAAACAGACAACAAAAAAGCTCTCTATAGTTATAAAATAAGCTTACAGAGTTTTGTTAACTCATTGAGTCCTTGGGAATGAACATAGTCTATGTCAAAAGGAAAAGAAAAGTCAGTGGTCTAGTTAATCAAGGGGTTACTACTGTTTTGTAGGGGCATTTTTTCAGTGGATATTTTGGAACATGGTAGCACTTCAATAGAAACTGAAGGGGAGGCAAACCAAAGGATTCAGTATCAAAAATTCCAATTGCTCCTTCTAGCAGCTGAGGGGAGACGGAGTCTGATACCTGCAGTCCTAAACCCTCAGGTTTGCAATCCAGAGCCAAGTTACCAAAGTCAGTACACAGTTGTAGTCTGAATCTATCAGTCTATGCAAATATAAGTGATATGAACCAACAGCATTGCTACTACTAGGATGCTGAAGGGACAAAGAATTATTGTTATATTAAATTAATAGAGCTAGATGACTTATTTTCATTTTTTCCTTTTTTAATCAAAAATATAAAACATCAACAATCAAAAATATAAATAAAAAATATAAAGCTTTCACTTTGGGGGAGAAAGCAAACCTTTGGAAACTGATGTCTTTCTTTTTTCCTTAACCGTATGTTGCTAATTTGGAGGAAAAAAAAAAAAAAAAATTGTAGGTAACAAACTTTAGCCTTGGCATATTTTAGGTAGCAAACTTTAGGTGGATGAACAGATTGGAGATCTGCTTTCCTTGTGCTGCAGCTGAACTGAGCCTCAGGCTCAGATACTCGGCTGGTGTAAACTGGCACCATTTCAATTAAACCAATGGTGCAGCACCGATTTGCAGCAGCTGATGGCCTGACCCCTTCATTCTCTAAGCCTCTCAGCTGCTAAGGAGCAAGAGGGCCATTAGTCCAGTTGTTAGCGAATCATCTGGACAAGACAATCGAAAGAGGATACTGCATAAAGAGATAGAACAAGAACTATCAAAATGTAAGAAGAAAGAAGAAAAAAAAAAGAATAGAAAACATAATTCAAAAGAAAACTGAAGAACATAATTGTTCTGATTTGCTAACATGCTATCCCCTTGTAAGAAAAAAAAATGAATTATGAAGAAAGTGTTAAGATGGCAATATGCTGAGGCCTGAAAAGTGGTGATCTGCTATTTTATATAGAAGAATTCGATCTGTTGTTTTGACTGTACTGGGGATACATTCAGTAGTCAAAACTGTTTCTGGAGATGTTCATCCAAAAAAAAATTCTGCTTCTGCAATTTTTTCCCCCGGATATCCCTACTTTACTTCTCCCCGCAGCCTGGATCTCAGATATTTTCTTGAGGATGAGCTCTGACCCCTCTCTGTGCTCCTGAAGGTGAATGTGGCTGATGTCACTCTTGCCATGAGCCTTTCTCCTGCATCCTGCTCTGCAAAGCTACTCTCCAGGAGCCACCGTTCACATCAAGGCCAGGGAATTTAGGTAGTGTCTATATTTCAGAGATCTTCCTATGTCTTCAACATCCAGATGGATCAAGTCTGATCGACTCTTTCTTCAGAACATCTCTTAGACCTGCACTTTTACACCCACCCCTTCAACTAAACCCTCATTTCAGTTCTCACCATCTTGCTTCTCAGTTGTTGAATGATTTTCATCTGGGTGGGAAAATGCAATCTCACACCCGGTGTCTTCATTCTAAATAAGGGCTAAAACAACTTCTTTGGTGGCCTGCACTGGTATCTCCTCTTCATCTCTTGGCTATCTCTCTGTTGTTTCCCACATCAAGTACAAAGTGCTCATCTTTAGTGTTTAAAACAGTCATAGCTGAGGATCTCTTCCCTATGTGATTTCCCATTTGCTGTCACAGGGTAGATTCTGACCACCAGTTAGTATACAGTGTTTAACCTGCATCATCATCTCGTAAAATTTTCAGTCACTTTGTACTTTCCACTGTACTTCACCTCAAGTGATTTTCTTGGACATTTCTTTAAACAAGAATCTTCTCTGCAGTCTCCTCCAAATTCCTCCTTAAAGCTTACTTGCCACAATACCTGGATGGCAGGCCATTTACATTAACAGCATTAATACAAAAACATCAGTAGTAAACAACTGTGTTTCATTGCTGCTCATTTTCTAAGGTCTCTTTAGGTTTACTCTTTCTCTGGCCTCATACTTTGGGAGCAGGGGCCATTCTTTTCATTCCATGCTTGTAAAGTACCTAGCACAATGAGGTCCTTCTATACAACTAGTATGTCCAAATCTGCCTATAAAAGAAATAATAATGAACTCATTAAATAATAATGAAGACTCATTAAATAATGATGAGGACTGCAGCGGTTGGTCAAATCATGTCTTTCCCTTCTATCAATATTAGGGTAAACTTAATGTAATGTTCACAGACATGAACACGCTATGTGATCATTGAAATTACAGGAATTTCCTAAAGGAATGGAGACAACGCCATGAATTGCATCTAAACAAACACAAATCACTGACTGAGATATTGCACGAATGAAATTATTGCTTGGATGCCTCTGATTACTGAGTAAGCTGGGGGAAGCAGCGATCTTCCTTAGAGCTTCAGTCTTGCAACTCAGTAATCAGGGCAGTTCCACCTGGAGGAAATTGCTATAAATATTCAATTCGTTCCCTTAATTTTTAATCATTTTATATATATTTGTTGAATAGCAGACCATCAAAAATGACATTTTAGAAGATGTTTTTTTCTTCACTGACTCTAACTGTTGAAATCTTTTATCTTATTAAGGAATGTGAAGAATTACATTCATGAACAAAGCTCTGCATCTAGAACACACCAAATTCAACATACATATATAAAAAAAGATAGGAGCTGTTGCTGTCCATAGCAATTTTGCTAACTTAGATGGGCCTTCAGTAAAACCATGAACAATGAAGAAAACTGATGAGGATTTTCTTATCTGACTTACTGCTGAGCCAAACCCCGGCACAGCGCTAGGCAGGCATTTTAACATGGGAATATAAATCTTTCCTATTAGAGAAAGCCTTGAGCATTTGATTTCAGGCAGTTAAAAGTACTCTTACTGCAAGAATTGGAGACACTAGCCATTCTGGTTGGACCACTTCATGAAATATTTTCTGAAATGTCATATAGGTAACATCACCAGAGAATCTGTCCGCCTCTCCTCTGTTTTTGTTGTGTATGGGCATTATACTGTTGCTCATACTGCACCCTAAGAGGGGAGTCACTCCCCTGGGAAACGGGGGAAGGAGATCACTCAGGACCACCATCTTTTAGTAGAATCTTGGTGTTCCCTCCATACTGCACACGATTTACCCCATTTCCCAGTACAGCCTGTCCAAAGGCAGGGCGGTCATACTAGAGCACACAGCATAGACTGAGTGCACAGCCTGCTTTTCCAAAAAATGTCTGGATCCTACCTGGATCCATTTTTTCCTCTTGAGCACAAGATATGTCCTGTCTTCCACTTCTCAAATCCCAGGACTGGGACATTATTCATTTTCATGTCAGCAGAAGAAGGAAAGAAAGGAATCCCAGTGCAAGTATGGGTGTCTCCTGAGCCACACTGAGGACACACTCCTGGTCCCACATGTTATGTCAAATACCTAACCCAAAAAAGTTTCAAAGCATCATATCCCACTGTGTTCCTGTAAAATAAACACATGGCCACATGTATTCAAAGTTGCCAGCCCAGTGGTAATAAATATCCTCGTGAAATGATGGAGATGGGGTGAACAGGAGTGTCCGTATTAGCCCAGAGAGCTCATGGTTACACTAGGGTTACACCTGAGTGAGCTGCTTATTGGAGTGAGTTGGTTGTAATATTATGTTGGGGTTATATATATACATATGTAATATTATGCGGAGGTTATATATATGCACATGTCCATCTATATATGTTAAAGTTATTGTTATTTCTACATTACCATACTGAACAGTTACTTTTTTTTTTTTTTGTCTTTCTTAACAGCAGAGATATTTTAGCATATATGACACACAATTTGGCAGGAGAAGTCAAAGCAGGACAGCGTTGTCGAGGCAAAGTGATAGCAGTATGTGCTGAGCCTTAGGCTACAGCCAGAAAGCAGCTGTCAGTGGACGAGTAATAGATACCATTGGAAGACAGAATGCCACACAGTTACAAGAAGTGGCACATTTCTTGCATATAGTAACAAATAAAAATGGCCAGAAACTGTGAAGCTTACTTCCCTAACCCCCCCGGCTTTTAGTTCACAGATTTCATCCAGTTCTTTTCCAAACTCTAATTGCTTCTTATTAGTAAAATTGAATCTATAACTGTCTAAGCAACATTTCTTTAGGCTACTAACCACACCTTTAAGTTTCTACATGAAAATGAGAAGCAGGTTTGGACGGCACCTTCATATTCAAGGTCAATTTTTGTGCCAATGATGAAGTTTTTGAAGCAAGAAGGAGTTCTCAATCTAAACTTTGTCATTAATTTTCTTAATATGTCTCATTGATAACTTCTAGCTGAGAATGGAAGCAAAATAAGCCCTATACCCAGGCAGCAGCAAATACTCATTGCATGTCTATCCCAGGCTGATAAAAGTAAAAGGAAAGGACCAAAAATATGCCAATTTTCCATGTTGTCCTAACAGTTGCAAAGGTAGGAGGACCGGAAGAAAACAGTAACATTTAATGAGCAACATTTGCTTTGCAAGGGGTACATTAGCACTTCTAATCCTGAAAAGTATCACACACTGACCAAACCCCCATATTTGCATAGAGGTGCACAGTCAATTTAACAAAGCCAGTTATTTAGTTCAACAAATGTCTTCCTGACCTCAGCTGGAGATAATCTTACGCCGATCCAAGCATGGCTCTTGTCTCAATGCTGCAGGGGAGAGAGGAGCAGACAGTGTTACACCTGTCTGGCGTCTACTTTGGAGGTAGCGAGGACGGGGCAGAGGAGGCCGGATGCTGCACGATGCCCAGCAGCCCCTGCAAACACCACTCTGCAGAATGCATGCGAAAACTGTATAGGATCGCACTTACCTGCAAATCTATCCCAAGGAAGCCTGATACAATCTTCCTAAAAGCCAGGCCTCGTGCTTTCTAGACCTTGTGTTTTATTTATTTATTTTATTTATTTATTTGTTTTTGCTCTGATTAGTCTTAATTTGGCAGTCTTCAGACATGCACAGCAAAGATAGGAAGTGTTCTGAAATGCTTACTCGATATGAAAGGCAGTTACAAATGAAGCTTGTTGTCTTTAAATTGTTGTACAGCGTCACTGCATATTTTCCAACAATTTCTTTAAGCCTTTTGTTGGCGCATTCAGGTGGAAGGGATGTTTTCTTAATTATGAGATGATTTTATTGAGAATCAAAATTTCCTTTATTCTGAGAACCTCCCACCCGCTCCACCCCTCCTCTTTTTCTCTCTCTTTTTTTTTTTTCATCAGTTACTTTGTGTATGTACTTGTCTCTTCTAAGAGATGAAAAAGATGTGAGATTCCTTGAGCTTCAACATTATGAGGTCAATGCCTGCTGCTCCGCACTTAGGAAAGCAGGTGAGAGAACGCTTCCCTGTGTATTATATCTAATGAGTTGGGCAAGAAAGATAAGTCTGGGGCTGCAGAAGGGTTCTCTATTAAAGCAGTTGTCATAAAATTCCTAGGAAAGAGAAAAATGAGAACAGTTACCTTGATCAGCAGATGCAAAATGATAACTTTCTTGTGACAACGGAAAGGCATCTCATTTTTCCAGGCCTTATGAACTAGTGGGGAACCTCACATAAAGTCAACAGAAAAGTTGCATGGATATTGCATGGGGGAAAAAAATGGGCCTGCATTGCCTCATTGAACAGAGGTGATCACCCAGATGATATCAGCGAGGAAGGACAGCTTCCCTTTCATCTGCAGCTCAGAAGAAGGCACGTGCCTTGAAATATTTAATGTTTGCAATCACTGTGGATGAAATAAACGATACCGCTCATCTTCCTCTCTCTCCCGCCCCTGCTCATCTAGCAACTCTCATAACTGGCATATGCTATGGCTGAATGACCTGGCTTCATTCACAACTAAATCAGTACTAAAACAGTCAGGATGATAGATAGCAGCTTATCAATAATTGAAAAGAAAGGCTTAGAGATGTCCCATTATCTGAATAATTAATGCTGCACATGGGCTTTGTAATTCCTTAATAAAACTGACTGATTGATTTGCTTAATTAATTCCTTCTTTGACAGGCTTATTGCTTTCTTTGGAGTCAGGGCTGGAAAAAAAATAAAAAAAGAAAGAAAAAGAAAGAGGGGATTCAAAAACAGTAAGAAAAATTTAAAATCTTTCATAAACTTTCACCCTCACACTGGAGAATAGCTGTTCAACAGTTTCAACTGTTAATTTGGCCTTTCGCCCTGCATCCTCTCCAGCCTCTTCCATCTCTTGTCAACCGCAAAAGTGGCTTCATGGATGGAAATATCAACAACAATGAAAAAATCACCCAACAGATTTTTTTGCCTCCTCCTTTGCATTTCACCTCTGTTCTTGTCCCACTGCAACTGATGAAACATTATGATAAACCATAAAGTGTCCCATGACCACACCAGTAGTAAACTTGGCTAAGTCTTAAACACTTTTGAATAAATCGATCTGAATGAAATGTTTAAGGCCCACTTCAGTTTAACAGCAATAATTACTCTGAAAGTCAGTTGCCTCTGCTGCTGCTCTGCCCTGTCATAACTGAAACACTTCCTTGGGCTCCAGGGATTCCCGCAGGGAAAGGGTAAGTGATGCCTCAATATCAGTCACGGCTGACAACTTGTTGACTCTACTTTCCTTTTTTTTTTTATTACTGTTCTACTGTTTATTGGGTAAAACTTAACTAAATCCCTCTAGGAGTGAGATGGTTCTCTGGTGCAACCTGCCTCTTCTTCCCTGAGTACCGGTGGCTTCACTGTTACTGCGGGTCCCTATCTGATGTCTCTGAATGGGTATAAATCAGGGATTAAAACACCTTCTCTTTTTAGAAGCTGAAGTCCCTATAGCCTCAGCGGTACCAAATTAGGTCTCAATAAACAGTTGCTGTTAAAAGTATTTTGTATTAATTTGTTATCTTGCATTGAGAGTCTGATTTAGGACTGCACTGGGGAGATTACACCCCCATCTCCCCATGGTTTTGCTAGTAAGGATGACAACAAATACAAAAGATGACAAGGGAACTGAATGTGATGAAATGTTAGAAAAGTTTACAAGGTTTATGAGCTATGCAGACATGGAAGGTCTGTTCTTTTTATGAACTTACTTTACAGAGAAATGAGAAATTACTGTGCAAACCTAGTTCCTGGTGGTACTTACAGTCTAACTTTTAGTATGTGTTAGCTTGGGGATATTTATAATACACTGAAATAGCAACGACATCCTTATAATTCTTAACTATAATTTAAACTTCTAACTTAAAGAGGACAGATAATTACCATATTTTTTATAATTAAGGGAAAATGAACATGTGGACAAGATCAATATTCAGCCCAGTAACTGTATTGGAAAAAAAAAGAGAGAATTTGGCTAACAAAATGTATTTTAGATTTCCATCTGATAAATAAGTTCACATTTTCTCTTTTTTTTTTTTTTTTTTTTTTTTGGAGACTTGGTTAGATGGAACTTTTAGGGCTATTTTAATATGTTTCCATAGAACTAATATGATTCTGTAGAGTTGGGCATCTTTCTGGAACCTAGGAGTAAAAAACAGTGAAATAGGAAAGGTTGGTCAGCATTGTTATTAAAAGTTAACACAAACTTTCACTTTCATTGTTTTTAACTTTGTTAATTTGATTAGCAATGGACTGAATACTTCAGTCCTTTCTGAAATAAGACATGCCTTGACAGTGAAGAGGAAACTCATACAGGCTGTTAAAGATCGGTCTTAGCTGTCTAGTGCTGTTTTGATCCACCCCTTCAGGTATTTTGAATTTTTCTAGCTAATACGTGAAACATTTTCTTTCGTAATGAGTTGGCAAAACAGCCAGAAAAAGACTTTTTCAAGGAGCAAGTCTCTATGACCCTCTGTGTATCTTCAATCTGTTATTCAAATCTTGTGCATGTGCAGAGTATCTGAATCTCAAATGACACATTAAATTGGATGCACAGTTGAGGGAAATAATTAGCATAAGAAATGGCTTTCTTGAGACTCATGATGAGGTTTCCAGGCTCATCATAGAGGAGATTTTGACACAACGAAGACAACATGTTTTCAGCAGTTCTTCAGCTACATAATCCACTATCCCTCTACTCAGCATTTCAAACCAGAAAACCACCGAGACTTACAATTTCAGCATCTTTCAGGGCCAGTGTCTGACATCAGCATTACTCACTGCCTGACATGATCAAGACAGTTATTTCCTTCTGCCTCATTCGTTCAGGATGGCAGCACCCCCAGAAAAAAAAAAAAAAAAAAAAAGAGATGGGCTTTTTAAGCTAGACGGTTCTTGTGTGGAAGGCGGAGTCTGAAAATTTAACACTCTGTTTAAATAAGATTGTTTCTCTATGTTGCTAAAAATGGTGTGATGGGAGAATCGAAGCATTGTCTGAGTTGCATGGTTTGGAAAGAGCTACAGCATCTCTTATTTATAACAAATTGTTTGCAAGCATTTATCATCTCTTCATGGAAGCAGGGATCGTGGCAGGCTCAGGCAGCCCTAAAATAGTGCGTATGCTTGCTCTTCTCTTCATCCCGCCCCAGTGTTAATATCTTGTGGAAGTATAGGACCAGACTTTGCCTTTTCAAACTAGATTCCAGAGTTAAGCCTTAGCACAGTGTGGGGTCATGGATAAGTAACTACTGATAGTTCCCACTAGTTTTTTAAAGAGAGCTTCCTGATTCAAAGCAAGCATTTAATAATCATGGATTATAATACTCAGGAAAGTTAATATATAGTATAACAGAACAAACCATATGTGAAATACCAAGCGATATTAAGGACAGAAGTTATTTTGGAATCACTCGTGTTGCATGCCCACCATCAGGTTCCACTTTATACATGTGTGCTGAAGTTGTTCCTCATGATCCTCCTGGGTGGATCCTCCATCCTCCAGGCAGATGGCACAGGGTGAGGGACCAGGACACCGTCATGTCCCCATGGCATCAGTTGCCCAGTCCTACTTTCTGCCTCCTCATTGCCTCCTCTCTCTCCTTATTTGGGTCAAATGAATAATTCTGCAGTATAATTCCTGCATATTTTCTCATCTTCCTGCAGCGGCAGTGGATTATTACCGACTATGATGCTGTGGGTTTTGTCTAAAAGACACTGCCTCTGCATAGCCTCCAAAAGGAGATGCCAGGACCTGTCTGTTCACCATCAGGGAAGCTTCTCTCTCAGTGATGGTCCTCTGCACCACGCATGTCATAAGGCAAAACACTCATCTGTCTGTCCGGTGTCCTGGTCCAGTTCTCACTGAGCTCGATATGAGTAAGAAGCTGAATACCTACCAGTGAAATTGCATTCATTTTAGGGGAAAAAATGGAACTCTAATTTTCCATTCACCCATTAGGATGATTGTTTATACTGTGTCTTTAAGGCATCTTGTAACAGCAGACTCATATTTTGGTTCTCATGAACCTCTGTAGTATAGAACAAAGATGAATTGTTTATATATTTTTTTTTTCTGAATAAAAAGGAACATCACTACTTCAAGTTCCACTTTGATTGTATTGAGATGAAATCTTAATTTAAAATAAAAAAGAAATCTGACATCTTAGTACATGCATGTAGATATACTTTGTATATATATGAGTTAAAAGAGACTTTCAACTTAGTATGCACATAAACCTCTATACGTATATATACTTGTTTATGCATGAGCTATATTTGTACATGTGATTATGTATTTTCATATTAATTCCCTTTCATCTTTTCTCTTTTCATCAAAGTATTTAATATCATATTAAAAAAAAAAAAAAAAAGTTCATATAGTGAGGGTCAGCTCTGTTGAAAAGTTTTTCACGTTAACAGTTGATTTCTTTTGAAAATGCAGCTTTATATTTACCAAAAATGATTAAAAGTAAATCTTACTCCATAGGTGGAAAAAAAATGTAAAAAATGAAAGAAACATCATGTTTCCCCACTCCATCAATACACAGCCTATAGTTGTGCATTAGAGAGTGCTATTTCTTTTTTTGCAGAAATTGGATGAAAGACAAAAAAAAGTTTCCCAGATTTCCCATGTAGCAATATTTCCATTCTATTTAGAATAGGGAAATAATCCTTGAGAACTTATAAATAATGTAAATATATAGATTGTGGTTTTCATTTGTATATTTTTCAAGAATTGTTTCCTGGGGGAAATAATAATGCAGTTCAGTGATGCTAGAGATTTTATGGGTACCATGTATGAAACGAATGCTTGGTTAATTGCTTCTGGCATATAAACGTGAGCTGAAAAATGTAATATCATAGCAGCCACAGAAAAAAACAGATCCTACAGAAATGGGACTGGGGTTCTTGAGGTCTAACTATGGGATTCGTCTCTACTTTCAAAGGTCAAGCCTTGCCATGTAGATACATAGGGTAATAACACATACATGGAGCTGAAAGAAGTGGTCCACAGGTTTTGCAGAGAAATAAGAAGTCTGTCTAAATCAGCTGGGCAGCTGAAGCTATATGGAGCTTAAGGAACAAGGGGCCACACAAGAGTAATGAAGAAGATGCCCACAACCTATCAAAAAGGTGGTCCCCACCTTATCTATAGGTGATACCTATGGGCTAATCTGTAGCTTTGTATTTTGATTTAGCCATTGTCTAGCCATTTAGACATGACTTAGCCTGCATGTTTTACAAGGAAACATGCAGGCTGGAAAGTGGCCAAATGTGGCATTTATGGATATATGGCTTAATGGCTGAAGCAGGTGCCTGATGCTGATGGGAGTGTGCATGTATGCTTGGCGCACAGCTAACAAGCTCACACATCAATAAGCTATAATGGACACACATCAGAAGATAACCAAAAGGAAAATGCATAGAAATATTTAAGAAGTATCTGTATACAGGCAGCAGTGAGACAATAATTATTACAGCCCTCTTTAAAAGAACCAGGGACAACAGAATCAGAACCAGACTATCAAATAGTCTTTGAACATGTATGCAAGCTTTTGTAGTTATATGAAGTCAATATTTTTAGTTTTGACCATTTCTAAGTAAGCACTGATCCATATCCTATTTCAGAGTGGAACCACACTGAACATTTGACTGAAAATTAATAAAGTTTGTTAAGCCATCAATTGCTCTCCAGCAACACTTAAGAATTTCTGAACTGGTGTTTATTGAAATGCAAATTACTGATGCTAAGTCCCACAGCCTTCATAACCATCATTTGAAAATTAATTGCACAGACCAAATCATCTCACTGCTTGAGTATCTGCCAATTGAGAGTTCTTTAACTTCTGGTATTGATAAATTGTTCCAATCCCTTTCTCTAATGCATTCCTTATGGACTGCAGACAGTGAAGATGAATTAACTGGTTTCAGGAGAATAAGTTTCCTATTCATACTGTGTATATGTTCTGCCCTGCCCTCCTTTCATCTTCCTCTGATGTCTTTCCCTTTTCTTCAATCCCTTCAACCAGGAGAGGAATTTAAATTCTTAATCTGTTTTTCACTGGTTGGAAGGTCCAAAAGAAGCAAAGCAACTCTTAGGGCTCTTGCTTGTTTTCTCTTACCTGAGAAGCACAAATAGAGCTTTATGCAGCTTAGATTTGGACTTGTTTTGTCTTTTATTTTGTTTTCCTCACATTTTGTTTTCCTCACGTTAATCTGGCTACAGGCTGACTATCCCCCTAAATCTTAGTTTGCTGTATTCTTGGAAACCTCTCCTTGTGCCTTTGGGAAATGCTTTTCATCTTAACTCTTCTAGTTTTATTCTGTTTAATGTTTCTTTTCTTGACTGGCAAGCATCCTCGCAGCAGATGAGTGAAGGAAGTGTCATGTTAAGTTAAACGATGCCACTGCAGCACAGAAAACAACACAGCCCATTACAGAAAAAGCCAAAAGCCCCCTGGGGAACCCTGACTCCGGGTTTTGGTAGTGTCCATACATTGATTGCTTTCTCCTAAGTTACTGAACAAAGGATGTATTATATTATGACTCCAGCAAATCATAAAATGTCCATTAATGTTCAGGGACTCAGCATGGATTATGCTTTAAGTTTCTTTAAACATTGGAGATCTCGGAAAACATAGCACAACTCCTGCTGCTATTAAGATAGGCATTTTTCCCCTGTTCTACAGGAAATGCTAGCTCCTGTAACACATGTCATGCAGTGACTAATTATCTTGAGCAAACAGGTCACCATGGTCTATTTATAATCCAGGTTGGCCAGGATTCAGTCTTTCATTTTTTGGTTAACCTCAGCTATAAATTGCTCCTTTTAGAAAAGTATTATCACCCTTACCATTATAACATTAGGCGTGTTGATTGCTTTCTGCATCTATGGGCTCTATTCACAAGTCACAGCTTCAGTCCAGGAAGTGTACAACGGGGAACAAAGGGCAGCCCCTTCTCAAATGGGCTAGAGAATGAATTTAACAAGTAACAGTCTGACAGACACAGATGAGGAAATGACAAGATTACATCTGTGAACCAAGAATGTTGTTATAGCCTCCAAGTAAAGATTCAATTCAGCTTCCAGTAAAAAAAAAAAAAAAAAAGAAGTTTTTTTAAGTATAAGAAGTTTTAGACATAAATTTGAAAATGGGCTACTGATTTTGCTTTCTTTTCTGGGTAAATAGTCAAGTCCACTTAAATGAGTCAGATTTTCACCACATGGGAATGTATGCAACTGAAAAGAAAAAAAAATAACAAAAAAAAGGTATTTTAAATATTTTAAATTACTATTCTTTTTTTTTTTCAAAATTCAGGCCATACTTAATGAAAGTCAGATCACTTAATCTTAGGGTGCAAATTTAACTCTCTGAAAAGTTGCAAGAAATTGCAATCAAGAGTTTGAAGGAGCTAAAAATGAGTCATTTGGGAAATTTTACGGATGACTCAATCTTCTTCATGCTTTTCTCACAAATGGTTTTGTTTTAACATAGGCAATTTTGGGTGCATGTTGATTAAAAAGACTCTTGTGTGATATGTTGCATCCCATAGGCTAAATAAAACAAGAACAACAACAAAAAAACTTTAAACCAAGCTATTGTATTATTGCTTTCTTCATTGGAGAATCTTATTTATGCTAGAAAAGTTAATGAAAGCATGCATGTATTTTGCACTGTGTATACAGCTCCATTTAAACTTTGATCCCTTTAAATAGCAAATTTCTGCTCCCAGCTTAAATGGAAAGTAAATGGATCCCCACCACTCCATGATAAGACAGCACTGGAAGGCCTGAATTTCAGGCAAATGTGCTCCCTCACCTCCGCTCATTCTGAGACTGTTTCCAGCTCAGTCTGGAGCTCCTGAAGGATGTTAGCCTAAGACTCTGTCTCCTCTGCCTCCTCATCGAGACTGCCCCGTACCTGGAGCTGCTCTTCTATTCCCTTGGTGTCTCCCTCAGGTGTTGTGAATTTTTAAAATTCAATTTCCAGTGATGTAAAATGAATCTGCTCTCATTTAAGAAGTCTTCTGGCAACATGTAGACCTTTGCTCTTATTCAATTTGTTTTCTCAGGAAAAACAAAACAAACTTGAGTTGTACAGACTGATGTTCTTCACCAGTCGTGTATCGCCTCCTTTCTCTGATATCTTGACTCAGCCATACAGAAGTGGGGAGCACTTCAGATGCCCTGCAAAGGTAGGTCCGGATGCCTTTATCATCAGTAGTTACCTGACTTGGATCCTGGTTTCTTGCACATTTAAGTGGTGGGACCTCCCAGGAAGCCTCCATGGGTATCCAAAGTGCTTGGTTTCCGTTCAGCAAGGTGCTGCTGTCAGGGCTTTTGCTTGTTCTCAATGCAGATGCTGTGCTGGGCCTCCGCCAAGGCATAGAGAGGGATGTGACAGAATTGCACTGCCTTTTTGATTTATCTATCCTGCTCTGTTGGTTAGTGGAGTGCTAATGGACACCAGTGTAAGGCAAAGGATGACAAATCTCAGGACCTGTGGGCCGGGCAGAGATGTGTCACACGCACGCTCAACTTTTGGCTTTAGATAAGACATTTAATCTCTCTGTGCTTAAGCTTCTGCTGTGAAATGGATGTCAGGACACTCCTGCAGCAAGAGCTGTTGTGAGAGGGAAGGGGTGTATAATTAATAGCTGACTAGAGGCTGAATGGCAAAATTCATCTGGTGTTGGCAAGGTTCATAATGAATATCTGACCTGCAGGACAAACATCAGTGGTACTTCATTACTTGAGTCCTGAGATGAAGAAAAGTCCTTGTACCATTAAGGTGACAGGAAAAAGCCTCACAAATTGGGAGAAAAGGGGCTGGTGGTGAAAAATCACCTTTTCCTGAAGCTGAAGGGAACTGGCCACACTCAGCAGACAAGGGGTGAAGGTCAAGAATCTAAAGAGCTTTAAAACACAATCTCATCTTCTTTCTTTACTGTTTCCTTATGGTTCATGTTACTACCTGTAGTAATATCTCTTTTACCTGTCTTTGCTCCATTTTGTCCTGCCTTTCTACTTCACTTTTATGCTTCAGGGTTTTACAGGAGGCTTTGGTCTGAAGAACCTCACCTGCTCCATCTCTGTCAACAACAGTATCCTTCCCTATTTAGATTGATTTAGGGGACTCTAATAACCAGAATACCCTAAAAAAGTTGATTCTCAGCACTCCTATCTATGAACCAAGTGAAGCTGGTTTTGGTCCTGGAAATTTATGTAGCCTTTCTGCAGGAATAAATTAATTCTGGACCTAAACATCCTTGCAGTTCTCTTGTATTGTCTTGATGAGAGGCTTTCAAAAGGTTATGAAAAATGAGACACGTTAGAGTCATTTATGACTTACCACCTGGTTGTTCTGAGAGTATGGTTAGAATGGGGGAATCTCTACACTTAAAAATAGTAATACATATGTTAAAAAAAAAAAAAAAAAAAAAAAAAAA
>VZSV01000045.1:2550195-2572728 GCA_013398735.1 Nothocercus julius
ATACAAAGACTGGATTGTAACTCATATGCCACTAAGCCTAGTCTTCTGCTGTCTCAGTTGCTTTTTGATATACTCTCATCGTCAAAGTTGTGGTGCTTCCTTTACAACCTTGACTTTGTGCATTGATTCCTGTTATTTCAGTATTATCATAGAGACTCAACACATTCTCATGCTGTTCCTTTTCCCCCTGAAAATTTTTCCTTACTCTCACCTTCTTTATTTTCTTTCATGATGTGAGTGAGAAGGGAAGGAACAATTGCAAATGGTTATGGAATAAGTTAAACCTGCTAAATTATATAGAAAAATTAAAAGCCACAAGTGTGAGATAATGCACATTTTATTATTTTCTCCCTTACAATGTTGTTAATAAATACATAACCTCTTGATGTATGTATATTTCCTTGAGGAAGGTGCTCTGTAGCTCTGAGGCAGGATAAGTCGCATGTGAGGTGGCAGCTGTAAGGTAACAACATGTTTTCCCATAAAAAGCAAAGTAAATGGGCACATAAATTCCATATAAACTGTCAGCACGTCAGCTATGCTAACACAGGGTAAGCTACTGCCCTGGAGCCTTGCTAACTTATGCACCATCATTTTTCAAACAATACACTTCAAGAACTCGTGCAGCTCTGGTACAAGCGATGCTCAGACCACCCTCGTCCTGGCCACTCCGGCAGGCTTCATTGCTATGCACGACATTAGGAGGGATGAAATTCAACTGTTATTTTCTGCAAGAGACATTTTTACTGGCATCTGAAAGCAGGAAGTCAGCAGCAAAGCTGGAAGTTGAAACATATTTTCTCGTAGGCTAACTCGGTATGGGATTCATCTCATCTAACTTCAGACATCTACACCGCAGACCTCTATGTCTGAGCTCGTCACCCCAGGCTCTGTAGTCACTCTTTGCAGTTAACAGGGGTGCTGAGTACTTTTAGGGAGCAATTCATCTGATCTACTTTAGCTGTGTACTTTAGCTGACATGTATCACACCTCAAAAGAGCCTAGGGAGCTTAACTGAGACATCAACACCTACATTATAAATGCCTAAGTTAGGAGACATAAATCAACCCCTGAATATCTTTAGCCTTCAAAATTACCATTCTGCTAAGATACTTCTTTCCTTTATTTATTTATTTTTTAAAAATCTAGCTGACTATGGTACTTCCTGGGCTGTATGTATGCACGTTGAGGAAGCTGAGGAGCTTAATCCACTTGGACCACCTTGGCAAGCTAAAGGTACAGCAGTTGCTAAATCATCCATTTCGCCATTCTCATCTGTGAAATGGTCTAGAAATCTGCGGACAGTTTGTCTTTCTTAGTAAAGACAGAATAGTGATTTGGAAAAGCTGGACATCAGAAACAGGAATTGAGACTGATTTTGATAAACTTTCTTTGTGCATACATTCAAGCACAAACGAAATGCAAGATATACAGGGCAGGAATGTGACAGGCCTAATATATACATATTCATCAGAACTTTCAGGGAAGAATTAAACAGTCTCTTGTGGTCAATTCAGAGGCTTTACAACACCCTGATAGGGTTAGGGAGATAGGGAGTTTAGGGCAACCATAAGACTTGTATCTAAATACCCTTTCTCCTCTTGAGTCCTCTAAGCTGATCTAATCACCTTGTGCCCAAACCACATTCGCTAAATCCTTTTTCACCCTTCCTCACAACATGGTTTAAGAGTGTTGTTCAGATAGCAGTTGTGATCTAAACATAAAGCAATGTATGGCTAAAAAAACAAGGGAAGATGGAGAAAAAAAAATCTTTTTCACAGCTGAAAATATTTTTCCATTGAAAACCATTTTCCAAATAACTTATGTTGCACTACCGAGGAATGCTTTCTAACCATCCTGTAGGTTGCTTCCTACCCCCTGGGTTGTGACATAATGGTCATGGAAGACAAGCGATTATGAGAAAGTGAAAATTTTTATATTGCCAAAGGCAAAGAAAAATCTTCCATATACACCCTTCCTCTTCAAGGTCAAGTGTTCTCCATCGACCTCTTGAAACATGCACACCACTAAATTATACAGGCATATCATTGTTATCATAAATACATTATGTACGCCTATTTTCATAGTTAATGTAAGAGGGTCAGAGAAAATTTTTACTTTGAATAAGGTGGGTCAGTAACCTGAAAAGGTTGAAGAACACTGTTTTAGATAAAGGGACAAGGATAGTCTTTTTGACCTGATTTCCATGAACTTTATCTGAGTTTCAAGTGCTGAGAAGGTATTTTAGTTTATGGTAGAAAACAAGCTAATCTGAAGAAAGTTCCTTAGTTGCTGGCAGTAAATCTGTTGGCATTTCTATATGCTATGTTTTCCATACGAGACAAGGGTCTTAAAAGTTCTTTTTAATGTGGGTTCTTCAAGAAGGCTTTAAGGCTTTCTGTTTGAAATTCATAAATTAGAATAGTGTAAAGTTTTTAAGAAATCGAGAAAATTCATTTGGTTCATTGAGTAGGAAGGAGCCTTCTGAATTCCTCTGAGCCCAACTAGAGAGCAAAATCTGGACACTGAATCAGGGAAATACTTTTTGTTCTGTTTATACATTGTTCCTTTGCAGAATGGAGTCCTAGTCTTTGATGGAGGTTTCCAGGCAGTCTTGCAATAAAATAAAGTAATATGCATGTCTAAATAATTTTACCCCAATTTTTATACTACTATTAATACAAAAAGAAATCATTAAAATGTCTGTTAGAAACAAGAGTACTAGTAGTCACTTTTGACCCAATTACCAGGGCTGACCTGAGACTCAATTTATCTTTTTTTTTTTTTCAAAAGGGAGTTTGATCTCACACCCTCACACCACAAAAGTGGCTTATAAACATTTTAGAAACTAAAAGGCAAGATAAACTGTCAGTATGCTTTCTGTTTCTCCAGATCCTTAGATTCACAGCCCTGGATTACAAACCTTATGGGAATTCTGTAGTCCATTGGCAGTTTTATTTCTTTGCCTGAAGAAGTGCATGTGGTAATGGTAGGAGGAAAAGGAAGAATGATATATTCAAATATTCTCTGGAAGCTGAGGGGAAAGATTCATTTTAGGATGTGATCTATGTTATGCAGATCTTCAGATCCAGATTTGTATGCCGTATCTATAGCCAAACCTTCTCAAGATGAGATTCCATCAGATATCCTGGGGCACTTCCAGCTGCAATCCTACTGGATCTCATAAGCTAAATAGGCTTGAGGCCCCCTCAGGCCGTGATATTGTCAGATTGCATCAGTTAAGCAGATCTGGGTGGAAAGAATGCTTAAACTAGAGACCTGCAACGAACAGGTTGATTTTGAAGGATGGAGTGGTTACTATAACTTCCATATGTGGTATCAAGAGAGCCTCTCTTCTCCTTGCTTCTGTCAGAGCTCTAATCTTGGGCAAAGACTTTTTCCATTGCCACATTTTGCTGAAAGACAGTTCTATCAAGAATGACAGGATGTAACTGAGACAATTTCCCAGATTTCTGCAAAAATAAGAGGATTAAGGAATAACTTTTTTTTTTTCTGTCCCTGCGCTACCTACCAGCCTCACAGTTCTTCACTTTTCACTTCCTGTACCTTGAAACCATTGTGGTTTGAGTTTTCAGTAAAAATAATAAAGCAAAGGTAAAGTGTATCAGCCAGGAGCATGAGTGTGTTTCAAATCTTGTTGGTCTATGTTGCTTTCTCTTTGGAAACAGCAACAACTCCTATGGCTCTGCCAATGTGCCACAATGCAACGCCATAAAACAGGAGCTGATGTTTTTGTCTATGGTTGATAGGTGTTTTCATTGCAGCTATGCTAGGAGGAGATCTCTTAAGGGTCAGTTTTCCATTATCCTCAAGAAAGGAAGCTGTATATCTTACTGGTTATGCTATTTCATGACCTTCAGAGGCTTAAGTTTCATGTTTGTATTGAACCAATACAGTGATGACAAAATAGACAACAAAATAGGTGAGGTTTATGAAGTCTCATACATGAAGAGCCTTTCTTCATTTATTTTGCTATTCATCATCCCTCATTTCATTCTGATACTAAAACAAGAAGACAAAGAAGCTGCTAAAAAAGAAAACCAAAGAAGTCATCTCTGTAAAAAGAGAGAACTATGTTTTGAAGTTGTATCAATTTTTCAGGGTTTATACTGGTGTTTTTTGTGTGTCCTTTTCATTCATGTCCTTTTTAATAGATATTTGTAACAAAATAATTTCCTTTTAAAACATTTTTTAATCACCAGAAGTCATATTTTCTTATTATATGGTGAACTTCATTAAGTAGATAAGGAAAAAGCAAGGTCTTAAAAATGGACTTGATAAAAAGAAGTGTACAATTTCAAAGAAAATATTAATTAAAATAAAATAGAAAGATTACAACAATAATGATGTCAATTATTTTGTCACACATTTCTTTTATGAAACAAAAAGTATTTATAATGAAAAAAAAATGCTGTTGTAGAGCATATTCTGAATAGTTTTAGGTACAAATCCCGTGCTGTAATAACTAGTCTCCATGAAGATAAGCAGAGTTTCTAAAAAGACAGAGTATCCCCAAACTACAGAATGAGCCTTGACAGACTGCAGCCTTAATGCAGAGAATGGCAAGAATCTGTGAAGAAATATTTGGTTTAACTTGATTCCACCCCATTCTTCTACCTTCTGTTATGATGAATACCTGGCCAGAGTATTGTCTTTTCAGCACTTTTCAGGAAGTATTACAGTGATTTTAAACTTCAGGACTTTTGCACATAAACACCTGATGAACAGTTGATAGCTTATCCTCAAGCAATTTCAAAGAGGTTGCTTAGCAGTCATCCTTCAGGATGACGAGGGTTCCAAAGTTTCTCACCAAAGTTACAAGGTGGAGCAGTATAGAAATCTACAATCAGCCAGGGTTTCCCCTCCGGACAACGCAAAGGAGCAAGAAATCCTAAGCAACCACTTTCCTAGGACACTTTAGCTTAAGATAATCCATGAGGTAAAAATTTACTGTGAGGGTGATTGAGCACTGGAATGAGTTGCCCAGAGATGTTGTAGATATCCTTGGAGATATTCAAAAGTCGTTGGGACACAGTCCTGAGGAATGTGCTCTAGATAACCCTGCTGGACTGTGGGAGGTTGGACTAGATGATCTCCAGAGATCCCTTCCAACCTCAGCCAATCTTTGATTCTGTTCTATGTATCACATCACATATTAGCCAGATAAATTCACCTCAAACATGCCTTCTTTCTTTCTTTCTGTAGATGTCCACCATCGTATTGGACTGTCATCTTCTCATTTGACTAAAATCAAGAGAATTTATACCTCCTTAAGAGAAGTGTTTGGCTTGACTCCTTTCCCAAAATTGGACAATAGAAGAAGAGGATGTTCATTGTTAGCGTAAAACTCTTGATGTGGTTTTAACGGACTAGAGCCTGATCACATTGCTGCTCTTCCTCCAGAGTGTCCCATGCTGAAAAGATAACCAGCCCTACAATTGTTTTTGAGTGATCATCCAGGTGAGATTGGGAGAATAATCGCAGTGCTCTGTCTGTGTCCCAGGCTGCCTGCAGACAGAGGCAGCTGGCATTGCTTCAGGTAGACTTATTTCATGTTCTCCAGAACACCTCTGCAGTCACACAGGCTATAAACTACTAGATCTCTCATCATTGTTTTTTGTTTGTTTGTGTGTTTTCTTTTTTTTTACTTAATGAGAGTGAGGTAGCTATGGCATCTCCCAGGAGTGTGCAGCCTCAATACCTTAGCTGGATACCTGTTTTAATGCCACCTTGCACATGGGATCACCTGCTTGGGTAGAGCTGGTCGCCCTGCCCAGCCACTTGGGACAGATAAAAATGCTTGAATGCTGCCCTTGTGCAGGAAGGTTTTTGTGTTCTCTTTAGCTCTACTTATAGACACACACAAGGTGGTTTTTTTTTTTTTCCTTCCTCTCATCTCTCCTTTTCTCCCTCTCTCTCTTTTTTTTATTTATTTTTTATTTTTTTCTCTCCTTACTAGATGCTTAGAAACTCCCATTTGAAATGTTAAAGTGAAGATGAAGGTTCTGATGTTTGTGTCAAGATTAGCATGGTGGGTGGGAGGAAGCGGGAGATGTTTTCCTGAGGAGTAAAGCCCTCAGCACAAGAGTCGGTGTCAATAGAGATGAGGGGGGAATCTAAAGCATAAAGGTTAGCTTTTTAAACCGCTGAAGTAGGAAAGACTGCTCTTTGTGAAACTGGTCACAAAGGGAGCAAAGTGTCTGCACCAGAAAGACTGAGTGACCTTTTCAAAGTGCTCGGTGTTGTTTATTTCCATCGAATAATGTGTGTGCCTATGTGTATGCATGTGTGTTGTGTGGGGAGCAACTGACAGATGCTATACCGTTTTTTTTCCTGACTTGCTGAGTTTCTGCTAATTAGAACTGGAATGGAGCTGCATTTTGTAATTCACAGTTAAGTTCTTAATTTTGAAATATTTCCCGAGCCAGAATGGGCCCAGGCACACAATATTTTTCCTCCTAAATTTGTTACAAATTAAAATTCTGGGGAAAATATTCTGGACTTAATTGAAGTTTTTATTCACATTTTAATTTACTTTTTATGTCATGTTCTTGTTTTGTTCTGTGATGGTATGTATTGTGCCATACAGAAAGAAAAGTTACATCTATGCTAGTAAATTATACATGCTTTCTGACACAGAAGCAAATTGGCATGGATTGGCCTATTCGCTCACTAGGAAATTCTCTTAAGCCCCAAAACTGGATGGCCACATCCAAACTGCCTATTGGGATTTGTCTTTCTCCCATGTTACCTCCTGAACTGTTCCCTGAAATTGTCCTGCCTGAGTCAAAACACTGCTCAGAACAATTTTAACAATTTAATCTTATAGACAATTGTGCCTCAGCATTCAGAATGTTTTTTGGATGCGTTTTGCTGAGAAGTATAAGCACAGTCCTTTGGCATTTCACTGCATGTGTTTTGGTTGGATAATGAAAAGAGCAGAAGATCTTATCGTGCTTCACCCTGAGAAAAATATTCCTGGCATTAGTCTCAGCTTAGGCTAAAATATTAGTATTTATTTAGTATTTTTTCTGTTGGCTGACAATACCAGGTGCAAGAAAGGTGATGCCACAATTATTCCCAACAGTTGTCCCCCTAAATAAACCTTACAGTTTGAAATATATATATATATAGACAAGAAATATAACTTAAAAATAATGTGGTTTTGTGAATTCCCAGAATGGCTTTTTATGACTGAGCTGTGAGTCAGGACTCCTCTTGATTTTATGCACAAGTAAAACCACTTTACCTCTGCCTTTAGACAAAAGGCTAGTTTCAATATATTAACCTTTATATCAGAGAGATTATTTTTAGTTTGGATCTTATGACAGAAGCAGAGAAAATGTTCTGTCACTGAAGACCAGCCCATATGTGAATGGATAAGTAGATAAACGGGGAGATGGAAATTACAAATCATAAATTATATTTTGTTGAATGATGATTTTAAAGGATGGGTTAACAGAGCATTTCAAAGTAGCCTCAGATGCATTTAGCTGAATTTTTAAAATTTTCCTTTGTTTGCTGTTCTGGAGGCCTTTTCCTTCAGCAAAACATGGTGTTCCAACCGAGGATATTTTGAAAAAACATTAAGAAAAAGTTACTTTTCACATTACTTCTTACTATAAATAATACAGCATCCCAGTGTGATTGAAGCTCTACAAACATACAAAATGCTTAGAGTGATCCTAGTGAAATCAAAGACATTTTTAATCAATCAGTGACTTCAGTGGCAAGAGGATTCACTCATGATTCTCACATAGAGCTTCCAGTGTTAAAACTACACCAGGCAAAGAGCTTCAGATGTAGAGACTCATTTTTCAGTATATAGGATTTAGTATGAACTTGTATCAGCAGCCATTTAAGAATCTAAGTAACAGTCCAATTTCTAAAAGCATTGAGCATGCTAAATACTTTTAAAAATGAACCCAAATTTACTCCCTTAAATAGAAACTAAGTTGTTTTTTAATCTCACCATAAATCTACCAGAAAACACTTAGCATCAGATTGAGAATGCTATTTGGATCTTCAGACTGAAAACAGGTGAATAATTTTTATCGATCATCCTGGAAAACAAAATCCATTTTTTCAGTCATCCCCCAAATTTTGGGGGCAGCTAGGCGATTCTGTTTCATGATTTTAAAGTTTGTGTCTTTAAAGCTGTTTTTGGCAGAATGCCAAACTTCAGGGAACGTTTTTAGGTTCCATTCCCCCCAAAAAGATATAGGAAAGCCAGTGAATCCATTTTAACTCATAGTTGAAATCTGCCTCTCTCTAAATATAAGCATCCTTTAAAATAAAATAAAATGCCACATAAAATTCAATTCCTACTACAATATAAAATGTGCTTTTACTTAGGCTCTCTGTAGCAGTATCTGTAACTGCTGTGTAACTAAAAACTAATAACCTCATTTTTAATTAGCTGGGTCTGCAGCACTTTGCACTGATCTCCCAGTTGTTCTTTCTATAGTGTATATCATTATTAACTCTGGATGTCTTCAAGCAGATTTTAAACATACTTTGTTTTCTTGCCACTTTTCTTTTTCTCTGAAAAAAAAAAAAAAAAAGTATGCATTAAGAAAAAAAATCTCTAAAAGTGATCTTAAAAACAGTATGAGTGATTCTGGTTTTATTTAGCCATCCTTTGCGTTCTGTGGCTATCCGCACTTTTTAATTTATTATTTTTGTTTCTAGTCAATAAGAGGTGAATGTATTTTTAAAAAGTATTACAGTGTTTCAGTTTGCCCTAAAAATCATTAAGCTATGTGTTTAAAAAAGGAAACCACAAATATCACCCACTGATTCCCCTGATGTCAAAATAGTGTTGAGTAATTACAAAGGAAGCACAGTATATTCTGCCATCTTGGCTTTCAGTTCTTTCAGAGTCATAACATATACTAAGGGCTGATATAAAAGGACACCCAAGGAGTATGTGCTCAGTGCATGGCAGTGGTGCAACCAGAAGACTCTTGCGGCGTATAACCCTTCATCATTGATGCCAGAGAAGAAGAGACTTACTATAAGCATCTAAAGACAATTTTAAGCCATTGGAAATCTGATCCAAAGCCTAGCAGGCGAGAAGAGATCATATCACTAAGCCATGTTGTTTTGTATGAGGCTATAGCCAGGATCCCATCGCTCTCTGGATCCCCCAGAGCCGGGTGGGCTGGAGGCTCCCTTGGGCGCTCCTGAGGACAGCTTGGTAGGTGGCACCATGCTTTGGAGCTGCAGCCGAGTTTGTTCTTCCTGATACTTATTCCTTAATGAGACTAAATTTTCCACTATGCCCCACATCAAAGAGCACCCTCCGTACAAACTGCATATGGCTTGATGTGAGACACAGCACTGCAGGACGCCCACTTGAAAGAGTAAAAAGGGTCACGAGTTTCACCATAGGATTACATATTCTCTTATGCTTTTGTTTTCAATGCCTCAAATTTAACCTGTTCAAAACTGTCCAGGCAAAAAATTTATTTTTTAACAATTCCCTATTATCAGATCTATGTATTTGTCTATAGAGACTAGTCAGGCCGTTTATATTCTTGTTCCTTTGGAAGGACATATTTGTCCAGGATTAATAATATTTTTTGACATCTCCAGCGTGTAGCTATCTATTTACCCTGCTTTCTACTCTGAAGCTACACTTCTAGGAAACATACACTTAAATCTTTAAAAATTTTGGAATGCAATCACAACCCAGAACTACTGGGCCAGTGATTTTCCTGGTGCACTTTGAAGTACTTCAACTGTGTAAAGTGGAAGGTGCATGACCAGTCTTGAAGTTGACAATGTCTTATAACATAGAGAAAAGAATTTCCTTCCAAGTTATATACTAAATACGTCAAAGAAAAGAGAAACTCAAGAAGACAATGTGAGTTGATCCTGTGTCTGATTTTAAGCATTTAACTTTAATGCCTTAAACATTTGGCTTAAATATTTCTGAACAGAGGATGGCTCAGAGCACAAAATTTAGGTTCCTTTCCTCAGCTACTCTCTGGGGAACTTTTTCTCTCATCATGGAGAGTTTAATGTGAATGTTTAACTTTTGGTGGTATTTATACCTTCTGCATAGTTGGCAAAGCAAAATAGGTAAAATAGGTATTGTCTTCTGTCTTCAGACCTTATATTCACTGTAAGGAACACATGGTTTTCTTCCTTCTAGTTCCTTCCTTGGAAGACAAGACATTGTTCTTTTCTATGCTCTAACCAATGGATCCTATCTAGATTCTTTTGGCCAGCAGGCTCTCATGGAAATGCAAGATCACTGTCATAGAGAAATGACAATATTGAAGAAAAATGCAAATGTATTTGCATCTGGGGTGTATTTTGCCTCCTATGAAGCTCAATGTATTTACATACATTGCTTTGAGTTCTCCTTATTTTTCATTTCTAAGCTCTCACTGCCTAGAAATGTCTCCTCTTCTGTCTTTCTATCTTCTGCTTTTTCTATTAGATGGATTTAAAATCTTGTTTTTAAAGTGTCCTTGAACAGATTTCTATAATTAGCAATTATAAATAGGGATATAGTCTTGGGTTATGAAGTTTACTTTTATTGACTGCAACAGAAGGTTTAAGTTCAACTTCCCTTTATCTGATTAAATTTACCAGAACTGTGGAATTCACTGTGCTATAAAAATGGACCTTGCTGCTAGCTGGCATACCTCAGAACATTTAAATAAAAATAGCAATGAAAACCCAGCCAAATATTATTTATGTCAGTTAGATGCCAATGAAAACTAAGGCTTTCAGGGGTAGACAGGATCGATTTTTAAATTTTTTTCTCTTTGTTTTTTTTTTTCTTTATATGACAGAATGACACACTCTTCACTCAGCCACTCAAGCTGAAGAATGACTGAAGAACCCTGTGAAGGTCAAACACATTTTCACCCAACTGATGCTCTTTTAAAACTGACTTAACCCTCCTTGTGCATTTCTGCACAGCATGGAAGTCAGCTTTGCAGATCCAAATTAGGGCAAAGTGTTGCGAGACCTTCCTTTTGTGAAGCCTTTCTGTATTAAGCAGACCAATTTCCCTATAAGCAGAACTGTAATTTGCACGTTGGAATGCATTCCGCCTGTAATGATCTTCCCGGCAGATAGCACTGCCATTTCACAAATGGCCCCGCAGTGCTCCCCAACGCTAAGCAGGCGTATAAGGATACAAACAGAGAGGAAAGCTAATAGAAGCCCTAATCTTGCAGTGGACATCTAGGTTAAAATGAGGACTATATTATCAAATTGGAGAGAGCTTTTTGATCACAGTTTGTGAAAGGGTAGATGTGAGTGGAAGGAAACAGAGATTTGGATTCTGCTGTGGGTTAGCACACAAATATGTAACTTTTGCAAATATATCAGTAGCTTGAGTAAGCAGACACAAACAACCAAATACTATATCTACAGAAGAGAACCCAAAGTACCTGAAGTATTGCTAAGAAAGACTGCATAGACACAGTATGCATAGACCTGAGAAATTCTCAAATCACCTGAGGCATGTATTAACCTTATATTCTTCCACTTTCATAAAAAAATATAGTTGCAACTTCTGTTGCTCCCAGACCAGAGCTCCTGGTCATAACTGTCTGGCAAGGCTACACTCTGCTGACCTATTTCTTGAGCAAGGGAATTGAGACACCAAGGAGAACAGAAGCCTTAATACACCTTGTGCTGAGAGGAATCTCACTGGAAGAGGAATCCTGATCATTTGGAGGCTCCTGAACATCTCCTTGTCCTACACACCTTTCAGGTCACCCAGTGGCACCCGTAAGTTCCCATAACACAGGTCTGCACATTGGAGATGCATCTGTGCAATGCATAGATTCTCAGATGTCTGGTGACAATGAGTTAAGAGAATCAGTAGCAGAACATTGCTCTGTAAATTCTGTCTCTACTACTGGAATACGTTTTTTTATTCTTTATTAAGACAATTGCAGTTCTGGGCATATGATGTCTTATTACACAGAGAGGAAAAAATTCTGTGAGATAGGACTATACAAGAACAAAATAAGAGAGTGCTCTTATTGAACTTACTAGAACACGGTGAATTTAAAAAATTACAGTAAGGATTTGGGGATTCCCTTTTCAGTGGTGAAAGTTTTCTGTGGGGAGGCTGTAGAAGAGGAGAAAGGAGAGGGGAATCAAGTGAAAATAATCAGGAACCAAAAAAGGTCAGAAAGGAAGAAGAAAAAAAGAATGCTCTCAGAAAAAAGAAGCAGAAGAGAAAGGTAGAAAAGGTCACTGAAAAAATAGTATACTTTACAAGATGTCCATCCTGATGAGGGGCTCTCCTTTGCTGCATATTGCATTTGGTGCTACTGAAAAAGGCTCATTTTTAGCTAGAAAAAAATATGAGAAAGAAAGAGGAACTTTTCTTTATCCATTTTTTGAAGTTTTTAAAAGTTCTGCTAATGGGGTAGAGGGTGTACTTTAAAAAAAAAAAAAAAAAAAGGAAAGAAAAGAAAAAAAATAGAAATCATCAGATGATGAATCTAAGTTTTCAAAAAAATTTAGATTCCCTTTGGCTACTTTGCCTTGTGCTGGGAAGCACCATATCCTAACATATCCTGAAGTACCCTGGTATTTGAGAAATTCCCATTCATTTTTGCTGGTCTAACAGGTGAGAGTGTAAGCTTCTCCTGTAACTATTCAGATGCCATTTGTTTTGCACTGTGACTCATTTTCCCAGCTTAAAAAATGCATGGAATTATCCCAAATAAGTATGGACATCTAACTGCAGTGCCAAGTTTAGGAATTCAGTCTCAAAATACTCTCTATAGAATGGAGAGAAGTAGGCATCTCCCATGGATAAGCCAATTCGTTGGTGACCTTCTGTAGCAAATGTTCTTCAATAACCTTTAGAAATTTTGGTGTCCTATACCTATTTCTACTGTACAGGTTCAGCAAACCTGATCACAGTTAATTGTGTTTTAGTGAAGATTTCCTTCCCTTCTCAAAAATGAAACAAAACCCCTTCTCAGAGCCCCATAAGTCTCAGCAATCAAAATGCTTCATGATCACTGCCTCATTTCCCTACGCACCCTTCTTGAAAAAAGCTGTCAGTTCTTCTCCTGAGGGGTCTCCCTGCAATAGCCCTCAGCAAGAGAAAGATCAGGGGACCTAGTTGATGAATTGTTGCATGGTTCCTCAGGTGCCCTAACCTTTGCAATGGTAAAGACCATCCTCCTGCACTTCTGCAACCCGCCTTTCACTTGAAACCCGGTAACCTTTGCTCTATACTCCCTAGGCTGCTGTGGCAGTGCCTTTACCCTGGCACCCCAGCGACTCTAATCCTGTCTTGCACTGGTGGACTCTGACCCATGGCTACGTTGGCTTTACCCTGAAAAGTCTTTGCCAGTGATGTTCAAATCATCTTGTTCTTCCTCTGCCTCCTCATCATTTCGTCTGGTAGTTCTTAGTCTCCACTTCCAGGCTAAGATCCCTTCACATTTCAGCCTGTAGCTTTTACTCTCTACTTTCAGATGAGAATGAGCAGAGCCTAGATAACAAATAATAGTCATTTTAATAGCTGGTAAATATTATCAATAATACATATGCCAAAACTTAATGACCAATTAGCATGCAACACCTGCGGCTAATCAGCCATGTTCCAATCAGCACCAACATTGTCATAAACAGTAACTACGAATGGGCACAGTGAGCAAATCTTGATGAAAATTCTAATTGTACTAAGGAGAAATCAAGAAAAAAAGGGGTTTTTACAACACTGTCAGACTGGCTTTTGTCACCACATGCTGTCCTGGAGGGGATGCCCAGAGTAGAAGACTTGCCTGGATAGAGCATAGATCCTTTTCCCAATTGCATATAAGATTTTCTTTCTCTCTCTTTTCCTCTTCCTCTTTCCCTCCTTCCTTCCTCCAAACCAGCTTTACAGCTTATACATGTCATCAAATACGGACCCTTCTAATAAACTGTGTTCATAGAAGCCCATATCAACTTTCTTTATGCAGCAAAGGCAGGGGCATAACAAGCCAGGGGATGCTGAACAGTAGCTAAGAGAGAAGGTGGGGGTGGAGTTGATGTGCATCATTACACTTCTGCCAGAGTCAGGTATCTATTTGGGAAATATGAGTCATAAAATAAACAGTTTATCCACTAAATGAGAAGCTTTCCCTTTCCCTCCTTACCCACAGCCTGAATCAGCAATCTAAACATGAGGGGGCCATCACATCTCCAGTCAGGATACTTGGCTGGTAATACTTGCTCAGTCTTTTATGTTCTTAAACTCTTAGTCACCTCTTTGAAGAAAGCATTAAGCATTTTAGAAGCATTACAGTGGAAGTCCAGGTGCGATTGTATTTCTGGGAAGTATAAAGGGTGCCACAGACAAGCATTTCAAATTTACACTGAGGATATATACAAATGCAGAGCCCCTTTAATGTGGGGTTTGTCTAAAGACAGGTTTTGAAAAGACATTCTACTATAAGGCCAGTTGCGAAGCTTACGGAAGAACATATTTTTTTCCATTAGAAATTATGATTTCTGGAAGTCAATTAATGAAAATGTGTCAAATATGATAAAATTTCACTTTGATATAACAAACAAACAAACAAAATAAACCAGATCAAATCAAATAAAAATTGATTTATAGCCTGGATTTCTTTAAAAGAAAAAACTTTTAATATAGAAATAGATTTGTTATATTTAACCATAAAGCTAAAACCTAGATAAAGATGGAAATTAAATAAAATGTTTTATTGACAGCAACCATTATTTTCCCCATCCCCCCAAAAAAATAATGAGAAATTTCAGACAATATTTGAGGACAAAATATGACTTCAGAATATTTCTCGTTCATGAAGAATGTGCGGTATCTCAAAGATCTTATAGTCAAATGAGGGGGAGATACAGAGGAGGAGCACTGTTTGGGCACACGGAGTCATTCACCCTGGTCCACACCGTGTCAGAGAGCAGTAGGTCTCTTCAGTCTCCAAACAGCTCTCTACCCTCTTGGGTTTTCCAGTGCTGGACATGACCAGGTCAGTGTAAGTCAGTGTATGGAGAAAGCAGGGTGATTTGCACAGGGACAACCCAACTTGGAGCCACATTTGAAGTATAATTCATGGTTGCACATGAAAAACTTCCTTATGTTCAATGCATGATCCCATGGACAGCCAAAATTATCAACTCGCAGACAGCTGTTGTCTCCTGCTTAGATGCAATATGGTAACTAGTAACAGCATCACTGCTATTCTATGCAGTGCAAAGTTAACAACTAACTTAAAACATCTTCATTCTTGGTAATCCTAAACCATTCAGTGCCATAGCACTTTGATAACACTTATTTGACTATATCTCATGGAGACACTGGTAAACAGGGGCTGAAATGAGGACAGCCCCTAATCATGACAAGACCACAGTTTATATTTTCTACTTTTCTCTCAGGGACATTCTGAAGAATGAGGAATTGATGGATGTAAACAATATTCAGGTAATCATGTTTTATATTTACAGTCCCAGAAGGGCTTTTGAAAGGGAAGGGAATGGAAAGTGCAGTTTACAGTAACTCAATGCTATTTGATACAGTTTGCTCAGAGGAATAGGTTGAGCTAAAAAAAAAATAGAGTGATAAAGATGTAGATCAAGGCTCATATCTATGTTTTAAAATCCCTTACAAATATGTGTGAGACTTGTTTTTCCTACTAATATGCAGAGGAGGCTGAAGCCTGATATCATTTTAGAATCAAATATTGTTTCAGGATAATTTATAGTTCCACTGTTAGAAAGGTGGGAAATGAAGACTGAAGCAGAAGATGCTTGACCCTGGGTTTCCTATGGATCAGAGGAGTGCTTGAACCTTTAAACTACTGAGTAAAGACCTTCAGGAAAGAAAAGCTTTTCTTCTACTCTTGATGAAGAAAGAACAAGCTTAACCTTCTCACAGCCTTCAGTGAGAAAGAACAAGCTTAGCTCAGGCATTCGGTTCTAGGAGATGATCCATATCTGTGCTTCTTCAGTAGACACAAATTCCCCAAATACCCAATTCCACCCCACAAACAGACATCTATGCCACCTCTCTCCCTGTCATTTCTACCATATTAAGCGGCACATGTAGCTAACTCTCACTTTTTTTTTGTATCAGAGGGACTAAATTACAGATTATTAGATCAATTCTACATGAATTGATGCAATCCATATTGCATCAATATTGATGCAATTGATGCAATGAAAGATGAAATTAACTATGGATATATATATATATATATATATATAAAACGCAACATCTAAGAACAGGACTGACTCAGAAGTGTTTTTTGAGGAATTCAGATGCTGCCTCCAACGAAAGCTTCGAATTCTACAGCTCCCACTTCCCTGGATCCTGCCCTGTCCTCCAGGTTTATGGGGAGTTGAGGGGGAATTGTTGTACCTGCTGCTAGAGATGGGTCGCAGCAAGGAAGGGAACGAAAGGTTCATGACCTGCAAAATGAGAGTCTAAAATGTATCTGAGCAATTAAAAGCAGCTTGTGGCTGAGAGGAGACTTTAGTTCTGAGTCTCGGTATCCTCTTCCTCAGCTAGCTTCACTTGAAAAGGAAAAAAAGTGAGCCTTATTAAATATAGACAGAAGTGACTGTTTTCAAGGGGGAAATGAGGATCCCGAGAAATTGGAGAGGGCTCTGCCATAGGGTCTGCCAGTTCCAGTGTCCCAGACGAGCTCTTAAACAGACACAAATGCCTGAAGAGCCAGTCCCGACGTGCAAGATCTCCTATGCAATCCAAGCGTGCGATCAAAGCGAGCAGGACGAGACTGCAAACCGATGGGGGGAGCGACGCACACTGCAGCAGCAAGACAATTACGATTAGTGTAGACAATTATGATTATGATTTAGCCGTAGGATCCCCAATAGCCATTAACATGACACCACATTTTCCCAATGAAAAAAAAAAAAATTAAAAGGGAAAATTCTGTGGCTAAGCAGCAGTGAGAAAACCCAGGGGTAAATGTTTGCCTTGAACAGGGCTGTAAGCCACACGAGAGAGACTAATTAAATGAGTCTCTGGCCCTTAGTTATGTCAGAAATGAGGGAAAGGGGGCTTTGTATTTTTTTTTTTTTTTTAATTCCCCAACTGATCAAGACCTGGGGAGAAGGACTGGGGGGAGGGAAGAAAGATATTCCAGGGTGACATAGGATTTCCAAGATTTCTTTTGTTTGCAAAGCCAGCCGAAGGGAAGAAGCAGCTTCTCTCCCTGTCTCCCAAAGATGGAGCTGTTGCAAAAGGAGAGAGCGGGTGGTTTGGGCGCACTCGCACATACACAGAGCTCCACGTTCGGCAGCAGGACTTCGAGGCTTCTTGCAAAACGTAAGTGCTTCCTTTCTGTAAGGAGAAATAAAAATCCGTATTATTATAGCAGCTGCGTTATTGCAAAATTCTACCAAAACACAACGACTGATATTAAGTATCTAACCCCTCTTAATTGTCTATTTCATGGGCTTTAGATTTCTGGATTGCTAAAATAACCATTTGAAGACAAGATTTCGATTCATTTTGTTTTATTAGTATTATTATTTCCTTACAATAATAATAACACTTTACACTTACACAGCACCGTTCATCCGCACATGCAGACACTAAGAACGGGATTGCTGCTGTTATCCTATCACACCACACGGATGAGAGGAGAGAGAAAATTCACCGGGAAGCTCAGACTTGGGGAGAAATTTCCTGAGACCTTCAGGCCCAGGGATGACTCAAGGAGAAAGGTAATTCCACATACACTCTGGAAAGGTCAGCTGCTCTAGTTGAATTCATTTGTTGATAATTTTTTTTCAAAAGTTATTAGCATTTTCATTCTTAATCCAAAATTAATTAATGGCAGGAGCTCCTTAACAATGTCTTTTGGGGAGTCCTGAAGCCAAGAATTTGGAGGTCTGGTTTGTTTTCTTCTAAAGTATATACTCTAGCTGAAGGACAGCTGAACAAATGTGAAGCAAGGCAATTCAGAAACCAGACTTGTTATTCAGAAACCAGACTTGATGGTCAAAACAGGCCCCTCTGCTCTTCATATCTGTCAATTAAAGATCAGGTGCTCCTCACACTACTCATTCATGGATTTGGTGAAGGTCTCATAGAAATTAATGATTTTCAAAATAACATTGGCTTCTAATTATATTTCAGTTCAGAAATACCCTAGCGTAGTTGGGGACTACGCCAGGGACTGTATCTAGTTCTGTCTTGCCTGATCCCTGTCTTGCAAGTGCAGCAGAGAAAGGAAACTCAGTGACTTCTGTAAAGAAATGCTCCTGGAAAGGAAAAACACACAGTATATGGATAGCATTTCCCTTCTGCTGGATGTTCACAGAGGTTCTCCTGCCCAAGCAGGTACTCCAAACTCACGTAGATGAGAGGGTGAGAGTGGGTTGATTACATGTGGTGTTGTCCCATTATCACAGTTTATAATACAAGTACTCCTGTGCCATGATTCATCTGCAGTCTCAGTCTAGACATGCCTGTTTGTCTCCCCTGACTATTGGAGAAAAACAGATGACGACCAGTTGTGGTATATATGGGCTGGAGAAGGCCAAGGTACCACTCTGTTGTGTGAGGCACAACTAGCCTAGAGTGACACTTAGTCAGGCTGTTCTTTGAAGAGCAGTACAGTGAAAGCTAAAGTCAATTTGTGCAAATACTCTCAACAAGAAACTCCTCCCAGGAGGACACGAGCACCATTGTGCAAGGTGCAAAACCTCCATCTTTTCAGCTCCAAGCCGAGCAGTGTCATGCAGCACATCCATGGTGAAGCCAAAGAGGGAAATCAGAACTCTTGGCTCCCAGGTTCCTCTTCTAACCTTTCTTTATCGGCTTGACTCTTTCCAGTCCCTAAACAAATCTAGCTGTTCTCGTACCCCTGAGCAAAAAAGGAACAAAACATGATCACAGTGGTGGAAACAGATAATGCAAAACTCTCTCTTTATATTTTTTTTAATAAAAAGTGTGCTCATTTGACCTGTCACATGGCTCCCCACTTCGACACTGCTATTATTCCACTCTTAGACTCTTTCCACTTTCTCGCCAGCAGGAAAGAAGTAACACAGTGATGTTTTATGCCACTGAGACAAAGAGGTATTGATCCTTTTTGCCTCTGGAAAAGGTTTCTAATAATTTCCAGATATATCGTAGATTGTGGTGCTGCTATCTTTAATTAAAACATGACACAGGATGGAAAGCAATTATTTGGGGGGTTTGGGCTTGTTTTTTAAGTGCAGATTCCTTTTTTGTTTTAATGGGCTCTGGTACCAGATGAAATGACTTGCAGGTTGTGCATACAGAAAGTAGAAAGAAGGAAGAGGGATATTTGCTTTTCTGTTTGTTATTCATGACAGTTAAATATGACGTGTTATGCTTCATAGTCAGAAGATCTGATCATCTGCAGTTCATGAGCCCCCTTGACCAAGGACAGGTGCAGAGAGAAAAAAATCCTATGATGTCCAAAGGAAGCCTGTGCTCTGATCAGCAAAACCCATTTCTCTGTCAGCATCACCCCTTTGTAATGACTGTAATAACACCTCCATGCACAGCTTTTGGCCCCATGGATTTGGGAGATGACTGTCAGCACGATAATGGGGATAATCTGAACTCACTCTGACCCTCCTTCTGCACAAGCTCTTCCGTCAGAGATGGAAATGGCTTCCCTAATGCTGCAGTCTGATCGGAGTCTCCTTCCGGTTAAAGTTTTGTGTCGCTTTCCCACACTAGCCACTGGATTTGAAATGGCTGAGTACTAGTGAAATTTCAACCACAGACCCCTACAGTTTCATGTTTGCTAATGATGGTGGGAAGTACTGTCTTTTATGATTTACCAATGAATTCCTAAAGCAAGCACTTTAAAAGTCTTCACCAAGGTAAGAACCAGGTTCTGCTATATCTTCGGTTAGGACAACCTTCCTAGGAATCACGCCAATGCTGTTTTGGGGATCTATATGCTTAATTCATATGGTACCTGTAGAGTTTAATATTCTCAACCCTGCAGAGAACAAATACCCATTATTAAATGCTTCAGTCTAGAGCTTTTGCATTGTCCAGCACATTAATTACTCTCCTTCCCATAACTCCAGCCTCACAGGCATTTAAATGTATGATTAATCTTTTCAGGAACACATAGAAGTTGAATCAAAGAAACACTTTGCAAAACATGTCTATACAAAACCTGTTTCTCTCATTAGAAGTGCAAAAGGATGGCAAATTTTTAGAGGAGATCCCACATCCATGTGGTTCTGTTCACTTCTTAGGAATTCATGGGGTCCCATCTATTACGTGTTTCCAATCCCTGTTTCCTACTGACCAGTAATGAATCCTTGACACTCACATCCCATTTGCACAAGCACTAGGGAAAGATCCTTCTGACTTTTCATGTAAAACACTGCTCTGTCAATGCTCTCGTAATCAGGAGATCTTAACCTCCAGACAGGTGACCCATCAGACATACTATAAGCCTAGAGAGCAGATTCAGCTTTTGATATTAGCACCCTGATTTGGATAGACCCAGGAATTTAGTCCCTCCTATCACAGTGCCTACAGAAATGCTGTGCAGAAAGCAAAATGGAGGTGAATGATATTTTATAGATTTACTGGACTAAACTGGCATAAAGTAGAAGCAGCAGAGTTAAATGATTTTTCCAATACCAGTAGGGAACTGCTGCCTTTAAAAGCTGAGGCTGGAGTGTAGGAGTTGTTCTTCATTAGCCTAAGATTAGTTCGTTACAACATGCTGAGTGTCATGCTAGTACACTAGCCATTCTTGCGGTATCTGGGAAAGATTTTTATGCTATTTTGGAGTTAATAGGAAAAATACAGTCATGCGTGCCTGCATTTCCTTATAGAAATGGTATCATCTGGGATATTCACTAGAGATCTCCCTCTGTATTTCTCTCTCAAACAAGCACACATCTTTTCTTACTATATTATTGTATATATTAAGAGTAAAATTAAATATAGGAAAGATTACAGATCTTGTGTTTCTTCAGTCCTTGAAAAGGAAGCATCATACATCACAACGATTACTCAAGCGACAAGTGAACTTTCATATACTTCTGGTTCAGATAAATGTTGATAAACACCCAAAGGATATTAATGCAGAGGTTTTCTGTGCTAGTAAAATCTCCTGGGTCTTAAAATTTAGTGTGAAAAGATCCCAGGGGCAGAGTTGTCTCCTGAGAATCCTAGAAATACATTTTGCTTTATAATTCAGCAAGAATTCAAAAATGCAGGTAGTAAAAAGTACAATTTTTGTGAGTCTCCAAGAATGTTCAGTTTGGGTCAAGGTCATGTCTTGGATACATGTTAGAGTGGAACAGACTCTTATCTTACTTGAATTCATTCAGATATCCCTGTTCTCAAACAAAACACTGAGGGACACCCAAAGAAATCCTACCGATATCCCAAAGAATCAGAAAAAATACGTGAGCAAATAAATAAAACATGTGCTTAACACAAATGGGAGATTCTGGGCAAAAGGAAACACATAAACTACCCTTGTTGTTCTGAGATTTACAGATCCGAATTTCACAGATGCACTATTGCTTTATTCATACTGTTAAGGGAGACAGAAGCAGCCTCTAACCATCAACACCCATCATTAAATCATTACAAAGACTCTCTTGTTAAAGAGATGGATAAGTACGTATATATAAATGCAAGCATATACATGCATATATGTTTATATTTATAAAATCCTGTATATAGGTGAGTGGAAATGTGAAAAGCTTCTTGTGGCTGCTTAGCTTTAGCGTGCATCCAGGGCTACCACTTGAGAGAAAGAAATGCTTTCTGGCTCCTGAATGAAAAGCAACATTAATATAGGAGAAAAGACCAAACTGAAAAGAGAACAACATTGCAAGTTTTTCTTGAGCAGTGGTGAAACAGAAAGTAAAATGAAGTTAAGTGACAAACGAGTCACAGTGTTAGAGCATGAGCTTCAGGAACTAGTGACAACCACACCATGGGGTTCCTGGGAAAGATAAGCGTCTTTTGGAAGCTGTCAGGCAGCGCCGCTTGATTCCTTAGAGCTAGAAGAGATCTCAGGTAGGCTCCCATATACCTGGTGTGCCACAGAGAGGCAGACCCCAACAGGCAATGTGAAGGAAAAAGAATGAACAGAAGCAAAAACCGTGGAAAAAGTGAAAACACACTGAGAAACTATCTAGATATTATACATAAAAAACCTTACCTGAGCATCTTAATCCTGAAATCACCCACGTGAGAAGCCCCATTCAGAGGGCTTGTGGGTCTGACCCAGGTAACAACCTTTTGAGGACACATATCTCATACAGCCCTTCTTCTCCTCAAGAGAGTAAAGAGCTTTGCATACTGCCTTGAGATGTGAGGGAAGGAAGGGGTTGCTGCATTGCATTCGAAACCATGTTCAGCTCTGCCAGATTTCCTGCTTCTAGCTGGTATGTTCAGAAAAAGGAGCCGAGAATCTCAGTGGTAACTAAACATACATAAAAAAAAAAAAAAAAAAAAAAAAAAAAAAAAAAAAAAAAAAAGTATTTTGGAGTTATACT